>OZ024821.1:58417657-58570360 GCA_964016985.1 Anodontia alba | reverse complement strand
TACAGTTTACATCCGGGAGACTGAATTTTACAGGAGTCAGTGTATGTGCTACATCTTATTTCTTGTCACGGTCGTATAATGCTTCCGCTTGCGGAGCTCTTGTTAACAATAAAACTGAAAAGAGAGAGAGAAAAAAAAAAGTATACTAGAAAAAAAAACCTCTGATAATAACTTCATAAAAGATGAACAATATTTACCCATTTTATAGGGTAAAGCCCAAACTGGGAGACTAGCAAACCGTGGAGGCCCAGATCAACTGCCCTTTTCTGCGACGTTTGATTGATTGTAGAATTTCAGCTATTTTCTTAATGTTTCTTTTAATAACTTAATGTGACTCACCTATATTTTGAAATGGACTCCTGCTATAATAAATAAGGCATGAGATTTATTCAGAACAAAATAGGTTAAATGCCCATTCAGGGAATTTTCAACTCATAAGAATGACTCTAGGGAGAATAATTTGACCCCTGAATTTAAAATTTATCTAATTCCCCAATGCAGGCCCACTATCCCCACCTTTTGGTTATAAAACGGATAGGTGTATAATGTTTTTCATGGCTCTTGGAATAATTTTTCAAATGAAAATTTGCGTCTTTTATGCCCCCTCCATTTGAAGGATGATGGAAAAGGCGTATAGTGTTACCTATGTCCGTCTGTCGTCTCCGTCCGCGTCCGGCATTAGCAATTTGCGTTTAAGATTTTTTATGTGTGAGGGCATCCTTCGCCTTTAGACACATATCTGTTGTCGTCTTTTTTTTTTTTTTTTTTTTTTTTTTGCTCCAAGAATAAATCTAGGGTGATCAATAGAATGGGGTACTGTTTAAATCGCCTCAGTGAGGTGATTCTTACAAGTTCTCACGACTTATGTTTTCGTGGAGAAATAAGGGAAATTATCCGTCATTATTCTTGTTAATCCTCCTTATCTAGAACTATGTAAAGTTAGCTGGTAGACAAGCATGTTAAAATGTTGTATTGTTTTTTGTTGTTTTGTTGTTGTTTTTTTTTTTTGTTTGTTTTTTTACTCTTTTTGAATGACCTGTTAGGAGGAGTAACAAGGATAAATAAGGGATATTTTTCCTTATTTCTTGTTTCAGATATAGGCTTTGGGTACTTGTTTGAATAATCTTGAGGCAATTCTAATAAGTACCCACAACATAATGTATGTTGAGCCAGTCAGTTTACCTACCCATACTTAGCCTAGGCAGGCTTATACATATGCAATTATTCAGTAAAGTGCACATTCTTTCGCCAGAAACTGACAACTGCCCTTCTTGAATCAACAGTAGGGAGAGAATGACCGTAGAAAATATTTCATGATAATTCTTGATGGAAGTATATAATCCGCAATAAGACGTGCATTAGAACTAGCCGCCCCCCGCCCCCCCCCCCCGCCCCCGCCCTCCGCCAGCCCCTCCTCCCCCTCTCCCCGATTACATATGATTAGATGCCCTTGTTGATTCAGGTCCAAATAACAAGGAGCAAAGGGGAACTGTTCTAGATATTTTTTCTTATTTCCCCACAAAAACTCATTAGAATTGCCTTTGCAAGGCAACTCTAGTAAGTACACAACATAATATAATTTTATGGAGAATTTAATCATCCCTACTACTTTATGTTATCTAGGGCTATATAAGTTGGGCTGATGAAGACCATTAGTGTTCACTGTAATATCATTTATTTCTATACCCTCAAAATTATCTTTGCTAAGTTAGAAGTGACAAGATATGACAAAACCACCATAATTTTGAGTTTCTTGACTGTGATCAGGACTTCATTTTGTTCTCAAATGGCTGCAAGGAACTGTCTGCAAACTTCCTTTCTTCACATGAAATGGGACAGTTTCAGTATCCCTCAGTAACATTTATTATTTTTTGCTGTCACTTTGCCTTATATGTGCTAAGCTGACAGCAATAGAATAAACCATAATCAAGCTATTTCTTAGCAAAAAAAGCCTGTACTTTTTGCTCCAAAAGGAATTTCTGTTGCACAGTTCTTTCATTATAGTATCTTTCTGTGCTATTTAGAATACTAATAATTATAAAATTTTCCCAGAAGCATACGTTTTGTCAGAACAATTATGACATTGTCTGTAAATATGTTATGACATCATTTTATCAATTTCATATGTGAGCCTCAACATGTATGAAGGGATCTGAATGCAGCAACTCAGTGGGGCAATAGTTATAGGTCTTTGTAAGAAGCTGTATCTTGGGCAGTGCAGGTGTGCAGCCATACAAACTACAATGTTGCGTATGAAGAGACTCAATCAAACCATGTCTCTGATTTTCATGATTTTGTGTATTTTTTTTTCCGAAGGCAATCCTTTTTGACTTTTATTTTATAAAAAGAAAATGAAGGCTCGGGCGAGACTGGTCACATACAAATACAATAAGGACACTTTCTTTTTGACATGGCTTATGTAACGTATTATAACACAGTCTGGAATTGTCATATTTTTTTTTAAATTAGTTTTGTGTCAACATTAACATGTCATGTACTTCAGATGAAAAGTCAGCATATATCAAAGACTAAACTGCATAGATATGCCATAATTGTGACGAGAAGTTTGGAGAGTTTTAGTATTTTGCTTGTGCAGGCTTGCGAAGACTAAAATTTTCCAACTTGTTTTATGGATTAAATGTATAATGGCGACTGTTGTAAGATACATTTTGGACAAATAGTTAAATGCAAAAGAAATTTAAAATTACATGCCTTATTTTCAAGTATTCATGAAATTACGAGAAAAAATATGAGTTTGCTGTTATGCCCCAATAAAATGTCATCACATATCTGAAGGCTTAGTTTTCTTTTGCAGTTTAGGTGTTTCCTTAACTACTAACGAAGAATTTTTGTTTTTGAAAATAAAAAGTGACCAAAAACACTGTTTTAATTCCAGTTAAAACAGTTTTTCGTTACTTTAAATAGTGTAAATTTGATATTTATAATAGTAAAACTATTCTATCTCAAACTTAATATATCTTTTTCTGTTACATGCTGTAAACTGTAATACGATTCACTTTAAACTTCTTATTTTTCCTTGTAGATCAGCTTACATTTTCCCTGATAAGCTAAGTATGAATTTAATAAACAGAAAAAAAAACCTTCTCCTGTAAAGTTTTAAAAAAACTGAGTTAGATCAGTATTGCGTTGAACGATAGACATATATTATTATTATACTTAATTTCAATGTTTCTCTATGTTTAGCTCACCTCGAAGGCTCCGGATGAGCTATTCTGATCACTCGTCCGTCTGTCGGTCTGTCTTTCTGTCTGTCCGTCAACACTTTTGAACCACTTCTCGTCTGAAACCCCTGGGCCAAATTTCTTCTAGCTTCATGTGTAGCCTTGAATTAAAAAGGGATAAAAAATTAATACAAACAGTTATGGTCCGTTAAGTAAGATGACCGCCATGCCCATATATGGAAAAAACACTTAAAAATCTTTGTCTCCAGAACCAAGAAAGCTTTGAGGCTGAATCTTGGTATATAGCATCGGGGACTCAAGATCTACCAAGTTTGTTCAAATGATGACCCTAGGTTGACCTTTGACCTTTTTGCAGCTAGGTCAATTTTGCGTACCTATGCATTTGTATGGGGAAAATGTTGAAACACCATTTCCTCAAACTGTATTACAAAACCCTTACAGTTACAATAAAAAAAATTGTCCCCGGGGTTATCTGCCCTTGACCCTGGGATATATATATATATATATATATATATATATATATATATATATATAGATATATATATATATATATATATATATATATATATATATATATATATATATATATATATATATATATATATATATATATATATAATCGTTTAATCTTTAAATTTCTTCTTCTCTGAAACCGCTGTGCCAATGTTTTTCAAACTTCATGTGGACGGTCCGTTAAGTAAGATGGCCGCCATGCCCATATATGGTAAAAACACTTAAAAATATTCTTCTCCTCCAGAACCAAGAAAGCTTTGAGACTGAATCTAGGTAAATAGCAATGGGGATTCAAGATCTACCAAGTTTGTTCAAATGTTGACCCTAGATTGAACCTTTGACCTTTTTACGGGTCAAAATTTGCGTACAATGCAATTGCGTACAATGCATTTGTATGGGGAAAATATTGAAACATCATTTTTTTCAAAACGTATTAAAGACTAATGGCTGAAACTTACAATGTATAATTAAAGTAGCAAACTCTTTCAGTGACAGTAAAAATTTGTCCCCCAGGGTTATCTGCCCTTGTCCCTGTGCTAAATATATGTATAAAATCATGTAATCTTTAACAGTCTTCTTCTCTGAAACCATTGGGCCAATTTTCTTCAAAATTTACGTGGAAACTTGTGTTTAATGGAATTGAAAATTTATACAAACGGTCACGGTCTACTAAGTAAGCCGCTATGCCCATATATTGTAATGAACACTTATTTTTTTCTCCAGAACCAAGAAAGCTTTGGGGTTGAATCTTAGTATATAGCATTAGGGATTCAATATCTCCCAAGTTTGTTCAAATAATGATCCTAGGTTTACCCTTGACCTTTTTACGGCAAGGTCAAATTTGCGTATAATGCTTTTTTATGGAAAAATGTGGAAAAATCATTTTCTCAAAATGCTTTTAAGACAACTGGCTGAAAGTCATAAAGAAGTTAAACTTTTTAGTTACAATCAAAAGTTTGTTCCCCGTGAAGTATCTGCCCTTGGCTCTTGTCTATATATGAGTATAAGATTCTGTAATCTTTAAGCACCTTCTTCTCTGATATTGCTTGGCCAATTTTCACTAGATTTTATATGGGGCCTGTTGAAGAGGTTTTGACAATTTGGTAATCCACCATTATACAATATGGCCACAATGCCCATACAAAAAATCTTTTCTCTTTAAATGTCTTTGTCTCTGACCAATTTTCACCAGATTTCACACTGGCATTCTGTCAAAGGGGTATGGTCATTCTGCACTATTGAACAAGATGGCCAACATCATGCCATATCTTAAAATTTTCTTCTCCAGAACCAAGAAACACGCTTACCAAACGAAAGAATGGGTAACCAACACAAATCACCATATGTGTCTATCGTGTGTGCGTGATGATATGCTGAACTTCTAGTAAAGCGAAAAATGAAATAAAGGACAATATACACGACAAATTTCCACGTGTTTTCTATGGCTCTCGGTATATCTTCATTACGCGAATAATGATTCAGCCAATATGCGTGAAGTAGATGGTCTGAGATTTACTCCACAGATGCCGATATTAATGGGCTTTTGAATGGTCTAAAATTTTGCGCAGTACTATCCCCACCACCCTATGTCAAGGTCAAGGTCACATAATTAGAATTTTCATGTTAAATTTTAACGTCAAAGTTTTTAGGATCTCATTAGTTCTAAACTTCAAGATGAATTTAGTTCCTATTTGGTTTCTTGATAGATACTGGTCAAAAGTTTTTATCAGCACCATCAGCACCCATTGTTGTGCTCTTGAGGTCAAGGTCACAGACTTAGAATTTAAATGTTAAAGTTTTTGTGAAAGCTTTTAAGACCTCATTTTTTTCTAACTATTTCACCTATTTAATTCCTCTTTGGTATGATGATATATATTGGTCCAAAACTTTGCCCAGTTTCATCCTCACCACCCCCACCCCCCTTACTTCATGTTAAGGTCAAGGTCTCAGTCATGTCAAAATTTTCATGTTAAAATTTTATACTAAAGTCTTTAGGACCTCAATAATTCCAAACCAAACAATGTATTTATTTTATATTTGGTATCATGATATACACTGGTTCAAAGTTTTTATCAGCACCATCAGCACTCATGATCATGGGGTCATGATCACAGACTTAAAATTTAAAAACTGTTAAAGCTTTCATTTAAGTTTTTAAGACCTCATTATTTCCTAACCTTTTCACCAATTTGATTCATTTTTGGTTTGATGAAAATTTTGCACAGTGCAATCCCCACCCCCTGCCCTCACCCCCCTCCCCCCCCCCCCCCCCCCCAACACACACACACACCAGGTCATGTCAAAATCAAGATCAAAATCACGGACTTAGAGTTTTACAGAAACAAAATGTGCAATTTCAGGCGAGGTATCCTGTCTGGCGACGGGTTTTGTTGAATCATCAAATGCCTAACTGCTGTTGCTCTAATTATTTTAAATTCTTAACCGATGGTTACGCATTCTTTCGTTTAATAGGCATGAGAAAGCTATGAGGCTGAATCTCGGTTTTTTATATAGCTATAAAAGTAAATGATTAGAAATGAACGACAAAATACGGGGAACAAAAATGCCGATATTTCTCAATACCAGCACGCAATATCAAAATTGCACGCTTTGTTTAGATCAGTAATGCTTGTTTGTCGAACATGAATAAATCTCAAACTTTATTACCATTGTGGAATGTTGGCGTTGTATGACGTCAAAATTGCTGATGTCATTTTCATTTGACGTCATGAAATATGACGTCATACTGGACCAAAATATAATATAAATTATTTTAAAGTTGAAAGTCGCAAGTGAATCAACACAACTCATTTTTGCTCAGATATTTCTGTTTTTACGGCTAGATTCTGTGCAAAACAGCAACAGTGCAAAAATAATATCATGTTGATATTGCACTGGTGCAAAAATGATATCACTTTCTGATATCGGTTTTGCGCTGTTACAGAAAGGGCATTTGCAGCATCAAATTAAACAAAAATACAGAATAACAAGCAAATCGAGAGAAGAATATTTATAGCTATATAATAAAAGGGTTATTGCACTGATATTGGTGAATATTGTCCCTCGTTGGGATAGCTACGGACGCTCGCAAGTTCGCGTCCTTCGATATCCCAGCTCGGGACAATATTCACCTATCAGTGCAATAACACTAATTTGAAATAAATGGGTGTTACCTATGAAATAAGCTTAAGCATTTTGTGCATTTTTTTCAGCAGGTATGCAAAGTCGCGGACCAGACAAAACCTGTTTAAATAGGTCCGAGGCAAAGTGCATAACATCGAATATTATGCTTACATTAATTTAATCAGAGTTTCCTAGGAAACATCGCTCTACTGTATAGATTTTTTTTTTTACATATTTAAAAAAAGTGAAGCAAGTGAGAAGATGTTAATTTGATACTAAATACTATTAATTTCAGAATCCATTAGACTTTCTTTATTACACTATCTGAAAGAAAGCCCCTTGTACTAACAGGTGATTATTTGTTTGTGTTAAATGACGCATAGCTTGTCTTTTTCAGCATTATTTTTGTCAAGAAAACTCTGATCTTTGAGTTTGAATGACAAGTTATCAAATAACTGAGCGATATTCATGTTCATTTCCTTTTTTGGGGTTATTTTTTGAATTGTGAAACTGCTTCTGATGAGGTTATGTCACACCTGGAATAATTATTTACATCTTATCAATGATATGAAGGATTGGTTTTGACAACAGGCTGTCAAATTTTTAAATGTTGCAAAATGTTGAAAGTCTAACCAATTCTGAAATGGGTAGTATAGCTATATTACCCAGTCTGAATCACCTAAAATCTGCCATCCGTGATATCCAAATTTGATGCCTTCAGGTTACAATGGAAGCATGTCCTG
Organism: Anodontia alba; assembly: GCA_964016985.1. Taxonomy (NCBI): domain Eukaryota; kingdom Metazoa; phylum Mollusca; class Bivalvia; order Lucinida; family Lucinidae; genus Anodontia; species Anodontia alba. The sequence continues at coordinate 58,562,778 of OZ024821.1, read as the reverse complement.
AAAACACCATTAATTTGACAGGCGTTTACAAAAGGGCATGCAACCGATGCGTCCATGTCGATCGGTCTGCTTTGGCTTTTGGGCTTGGGGTGGGCGTAGTACTCTCCACGGCATCGTTACTGCTATCAATTATGCCATACAATGTATCTCGGTTTCTAGGTTATTAACTTTATGGATGCTTATGATGTTTATCAAAAACACGAGCTACGACACAATTTGACGAGCAAATCATTGTGCAGACGAAAGTCGCTAAAGTACGAACGATCAGCTGATCGCTAGTCAGCTGAAACTCAGACCCATCGTATTGATGGGTCCGAGGCTGAAATCACCGCATATCCTACCTTTATCATGTTGTCAGCGATAAATTCTTCCCTATGCATAATTCCTGTTATGTGCTGTTGGAATGTAATCCATTTTTTTACAGCAATACTTCAGTATTTACCCTTAAATACACGAAAATGTTGTTTAATGCGAGAGAAATCTCAGATTAAAAATGGCGGCTAAAATGCAGATCAGTCCTGCAGTCATCTGTGTCAATGACGTAAAAATGTATCCTTCTATTTCATTGGCTATACGATTCTTTACAGCCAATGAGATCGCTTGCGGCGGCTGACTGGCTTTCCATGTTTGCAGCGGAGCGTATCTGATCATCATATTTTTTTCGGAAACCAGGCCAATGGCTCCGGCCTTATTAGCGTTGGTTTTCGGGTTCAGCATTAAGCCGATACACTCTGCTGTAGATATGGAAAACCAGTCACCCGCCGCATGCGAACTCTTCTGCATAGTATGTGAGAGACTCACGATACCTATAGTATAAGCTAAAGCTCCGCAGGTCGCTTAATCTCGTTATAATATAGCATCGAGGATGCAAGGTCTGCTCAAATAATGATCCTAGGATGACCTTTGACCTTTTAACGGCACAGACAGATTTCTGTCCTAGTTGCTGTGGCTATACTGGAAGAATTTTGCATGGCATCTGCAATGGCCGATTTGCTCAGATGAGCGATTCATGGCCCATGTTCTTCTTGTTTTACAGATTGCTATTCGTGGAAGAAACTTCTGTTTTTCGGCCAAAGATGCTTTTATGCTGATTATGAGAAATGTTGTACGGTAAGCATTTACTTGATGAGTTTTCAGACAAAAATAAATTCTCATATTTCTGATTTTGTATTGTATTCTAACTTATAACAGATATATCTCCATACTAGGGGGTAGCCAGACACCCGCAATTAGTTCAAATTGACCTAACAAATAAGTACTTTGATGCAAGTGTGCATTCATGTGTGCATGGTTAGAAAAGGGTGTATATTTGAGATGGACATCGCACATAGACGCGCTGAAAATTGTCCTCCGTGTAATTTTTTACATTGTACCTCAGAATCTAGGATGTGTGTGTGTGTGTGTGTGTGTGTGTGTGTGTGTGTGTGTGTGTGTGTGTGTTTAAAGTTGTTTGTTAAGTGATATCTGTATGAGAACAAATCATTTTTATGTGGTTTTTAAGTTTCTGCTTTTTTAATTACATAATTATGAAAACATAAAAAATAAAAGTAAACCTTTAACAAACTTTCTTGTCTTTGTAACAGAGTTGTGGTTCTTGATAAGGTGACCGACTTTGTACTTTTTATGAGTAAGATTCTGTGCACAGCAGCAGTTGGTAAGTAAATCTTTATGGTATGGCAATTTGTCCTAAAATTTTGTAAAACCTTTGAGACAAAATGGCATATGCAAACAGTGCAGACCCAGATCAGACTCCTCCCTAAAGGAGCAGTCTGATCAGGGTTTACACTGTTTGCAGTTCAACCCAGAATTTTTTGAAAGAAATGCATAAAAAGAAAACAAGAAAATTTGGACAAAAAAGTAGGGAATAAAGTGTTTGAAATTTTAAGACATTTTCCAGAATATATGTGCATGTATTTGCACTATCATAATAGTAAAAACATGAAATATGTAATCGAGTAAAGATTTCATTCAGATGCATTCATCCATAGTAACAGATGAGATGGGGTATCAGCTAAAATGTTTTTCTTATTTCATCACCAAAATATATGTTGTGGATACTCATAAATACCTCACAGAGTCATTTCTAATGAGTACCAACATCAGATATTTTCCTAGAGAAATGATAAAACATATAAAAACTTTTTTGTTGACAAATGCACCTTTTATTTCCCATTTATTTTAAATAGGGCTTGATATTTCATGCAAATTGTCTTCTAAGGAGATAATCAAAATGTCATCTACTAAGCTTTTCACCCAGCCTGCCTAACATTCATACACTTAGTGGGCTACAGGTGGTGAAACTTACCACCCGAATCAATAACCAAGATCTCAACTTGCATATTCAGGGGAAATGATTTCTTTATTTTCTTCTTTTACACCACCATGACAATTTAATATTTATGTCTTTACAACTTGGAATTATCACATACAATTCCTTAAAATTTCTGAGACTCTCTGCGTTCACCCTTTCACCATATGATTCAGAGAATTAGGGATATGTTTTCAGTATACGAAATAGTGAATAAGGACTTTTTGTTCACTCCATATAGTAGTGAATTTGGCGATAAGTGATTAAATTTGTGTTTAAACTCAGAGAAATAACTAAGTACTGTTTTGTTATTGGGTCCCCATAGGAGCTAACTTAATGCTGGTGAATCACAGAACATCCAAAGTTAAAAGCAGTCCACAACACACATCTTTTAACCTGCAAACCAGCTCACTATAAATGAGAGCAGACTGAAACATTCTAAACAATGTTCTTACTTTGCACAGAAAGTTTGCTGACAGTTGGAATGAAATGTTGATCAATGATTTGTCGTCTACTGATTTAGCCTCTAGTGTTTTAAGGGCAAGGGCAGAATGTCATACCCCTCTACATGATAGTGACAGGATATTATGATTTCATGTTGGTCGTCAATGTGTCCATCTATCTGTCCATGCCTCTGTCAGTCTATCCATCCGTATTTTTTATTCAGACAAGTAAATGTCTATAGATTTTTACTAAATTGAGTATGTGCACTGATATTGTTGAGATCTGGTTTGGGATTGCTAATGGACAAATTTCGTCAATTTCTGACAGTTATCTGCCCACCACATGATAGTGGCAGGGTATTATTTCACGTTTTCACGTTTTTTTATTTTTTCATTGTTATTGGGTAGTGTGTACCTGAAGTACAGCTGAAAGGGCAAGTTGAAAACTGCTGTCACAACCAACAAGGACAATTCAGCGATGATTTTACTTTATTGTAAACTTTGGACCAAATAAAACTGACTCTTCTAGGCAGATGTCTGTTGTAGAGAGGTTGAATGCAGGAGTAAAGAAAACAGCACTTTACAGTAAGAGAAAAGTGGCTCTAATAAGAAGGTGGAGGTTGTTCAAAGGTGGTCATTTCACAGCAATAGAAAAAAATAAGGGGGAGTAAAAAAAGAAAACTTTTCAGATTTAAGGTCGGACGAAGAAGTTACAGAGTATTTATACCCCGGGCATACAAGTCCAGGCATAGGAAGTATGCCAAAGGGGTATATAGTTTTCGTCAGTTCCATCCATCTGTTTGTCTGTCCGTCCTTCATTCCTTTCGTCCATCTGTCCGTCCGTGATTCCGTCAGTTAACACCTTTTATAATCAAGTTGTACTTTAAAAGTTTTTGATTTCATATATCTCTGATCAGAAACTATTCGTATGTGGAATGGGGTACCGTGGTGAGTTCTATTCCATTCTATATCTATGTACCCTGGGTCATTCCCCGGAATGAGGCTAGGGGTCAGAATCTAGGATGCCTCAATAAAGTAGAACATTGCAATTTGTAAATACAGACACTAAAGAACTAAAGAAGGATGGGCATCAGACATGTTTATCACATCAACATTCAGTGTAATAAGGTCAAGGTCATTGTGACCTAATTTTTAAGCTTGAGTGATTTTGTATTATATCTTGAAGACTATTTCATGGATTAATGTGATACTTGGGATATTGGTTCTCTGTGACACCACATAATTGACATCATAATAAATGTAGGTCATCTTGACCTATAATTCATTGTCCAATGATTTTGCTGTATGTTTTGAATGTTGAACAGTACTATTTGGGATAATAAATCAGTATGATCCGACAGTAGTCATAAAAGTAAATGTAGGTCACTGTAAGCTATATTTCATTGTCCAGTGATTTTATATTACATTATGAAGACAACTTGATGTATGACTATCATACTAACATAGTTTGGGACTATGGGCCTCAAAATAAATGCAGGTCTTTGTGACCTATATTTCATAACCCTGTGATTTTGTCTTATATCTCCCACTATTTGATACCTAAGTGTCAATTTACAGATAATGACATATTGTGACCCAATCTTTGACCTCAAATTAAACATAAATCAGCATATATTTCATGGTCTAGTGATTTTGCTAAATATCTTCTAGATTATTTAATGGATTAACATCATAGTTGGTATAATGGATCAATGTGACACATCACATTCACTGCGTCCAACCTTAACGCCGGATAATCGGTCGTAATGCCGGATTTTTGGTCTAATAACGCCGGATTACGGTATTTTTCGTTGGATTTGCCGCCATTTGAGGAACCGAGTTTGATGGTAGGTAGAAAAAAATCATTTCTTCAAAATATAAAGATAAGTTGATCGAACATGAAAAGTAGCCTGTCCGGATTTACATACATTCTTCTAACTGCCAAATCTTCAATTGATATATATATATATATATATATATATATATATATATATATATATATATTGCCGAAATTGTTAAACATTCCAAGAGAAAATTGTTGTGCAGGTTCGGCCATATGATAAAAAAGCATTTTTACCAGAAGGGTCTGTAAAAGTTAATAACTTGTTCAAGTAGTTTGCAGACTCCCTCTGGAAAAATAGGGTGATTATATCGTTTATCTCAGTTTTTATTATTTTATTATTTTGCCCTCAATTTGATTCTATTACATTTTCCTTTTTATTTTAAGAAGCCTTACGCAAAGTTATCATTGAATGGAGAGGCATAAATACATACCAGGGAGTAATCTATTCAATAAATGGTGGTACTTTTAGGCTGTCTTATTTACATTACTTTGCGAGCAGCATGTACCCGGAGGAGTGAATAATATGTTAAACGCCCGATTCAACTGCACATAGCATTTGTATATTAAAATCGCTGTCGTGGCAGGATGCAGTTGCAGCTGTTACAGTTGCTCTGAGTTGTCTTTTTCCAGAATGTCCAATCATTGTCTATATCTTGTGAGTAAAGTATTTCATTATTTCTGTATTTGAGGTCCCTGAATAAAACATGTCATAGAATGACTACCTGGTCCATATATATAAAACCTCAAGCCCTCGCGTCCGTGTTTGATCAGGTAATACAGTAACGGTTTCGAAGTGCTATTGCACATTTTCCGTGTGGGCTATGTGCACACAGTACGTGTATTTCTTTATGGATGACAGGCTTTGATGGTGACCCCATAAAGCAAACGTTGTCAATGAGCTACTGGAGACATATCATTCGGAAGTTCTCGATCATACCACCACCACCACCATCGCCGCCGCCGTACTCTCCCGACCTGAGCCCCTCCTCCTCCCCCTCCCCCTCCCCCCACCCTCTCCCCGATTTTGATTTGTTACCAAAACTGCAGGAACCACTAGGGGGAAAGGCAATTATCGAAAAAATGGCTCTGACGTCATCTCAAAGTGTATAGGTAATCTCCTGGGTACAGAGTACACGGGCATACATAGAAAATGGACGAAATAAGGCTACAAAGACGAATGATATTGATATTTTTATTTATTTATTTATTTATTTGCAGCAAGAAACATACAATTACTAAATAATGAGTGTGCAGAGAGATCCAATATTCCAAAAAAAAAAGTTATATGTATACTATGGTCAAAGTAGTTTGCATTGTCGGTGTCATTTTCTAATTAACGGAAACTTAACAAAAACAATATCCTTTATCCATATTGGAAGATTTTTAATATGAAATAACACGAAAAGTTTTTTTTTTGGTGCGCTACGTTTTCAGCTGACCTATGGTAGTTTTAATACCAAAGAGCAGATTAGGAAGACGTATAATGACTGCTGAGATGAATACGGATATTTGTACGATTCAAAATGGTGTCAACTAACACACATAGTATATAAAATAACATTAATATATAAATCTATTTAATAACTATTTTAAAATGCATTTTCATCCAAGTTGCGGAAAAAGAAAGTATACAAAATATCCCTCTTGAAAAACTCAAGCAAATCCCTGGATGAATATTCTCACCGGCTAAAATTGTCCGAAATGCATACTGATGCACTAGTTAATAAGTTTAAATTCATTGCGAAAAAATATTTAAAAAAAAAAATAGCAAAACATGATTATTTTATAGTATGTTAGTAAGTCTTTGAAGAATTACATGTAATGAAGTAAAAAGTGTAAAACAAAAGTCAAAAAGGATTGCTTTTCGAAACAAAGAACACACAAAATCACGAAAATCGGAGACTCGGTTTGACTGAGTCTCTTCATATGCAACACTGTAGTTTGCGAGGCTGCATACGCCCCCAAGCGCCGGCTTAAGCGGTATTCGATTTTCAAAATAACCAGGATGCGCTCAATGATCCTAAAATTGAGTTTTTCAAGAGGGATATTTTGCCTTAATCAAACCGTGCCTCCAATTTTCATGATTGTGTGTGTTCTTTGATTCCAAAGGCAATCTCTTTTGACTTTTATTTTGCTCTCAAACTTTCCAAATTTCGTAGAGATATTGAAATCGTCAATGCTTTGGATTCTCTAGACCTTTGACTAGGATGCTTTGTGATCAATAGAAATAGTTCCGTGTAACTGCGGCTTCATAGAGATACGATTCAATAGAAGCTATTGGTCATTTGTATTTATGATTAGAAGAGCTGGGCTGCGTTCAGTAGTGCAAAGTGACAGCGAACGTTTTGCCCTAGATCCTTGTACCTAATGAATAGTGCCAACAAGAGCAGGGATCTAAGGCAAAACAGGCGCAAGTAGCTTGCACTTCTAGCCTAGATACTACATTATTTACATTACGTTCAAATATATTTTCAGGTATGGGTCAGAATCTCATAAAGTGCCTCGTATTTTGCAAGACGTTCGATACTGCTTCGTCCTTGCGATGCCATTGCGACCCACTGTAGTTGGAACTGAGGGTGCATACTTGCGTCTGTAGTTCAGTTGTCAGGGTGCACCTTGGCTTTTGTAGCTGAACTCTTAAGGCTGCCCAATGACTACTGTAGTTGAAGAGCTAGGGTGCACGCATGCTTTGTGGTTGAACTTTCAGAGTGCACCCAGTATATGTTAGAGAGCACTATAGATCACTATGAGCATCTGCTTGGATACAAGAGAATGTACGTGCACTTAGTGCACACTGGCTGGGTCCGCCCCTGATTTATAATAGAATTATACATGTACAAGGTGTACCACTTTGAGTATGCTAGGGCAATACGGTTGCCACAATCAGAGGATAAACATATTTTCCATCAACAGTATTCCAATATGTACGTACATCCAGTCTCTTCAGAAACATCACAATCATTTAATTTATCCAAAACGTTTTAAGCTACTCTGATTGCCAGGATGCTTAGCAGTTGAGCATTTTATTACACCAAAAACTTTTTAACTGTTTAATGTGGATCTATTTACCTCATCATCCACTCCTATTATAACATTATGGTAAAACTACGTTGGCGCGACGTCGCACGCGCTGTTGTTTACCTGCTCAGCACTGCCGTCATAACTGATAAAAAAAAAAAAAAAAAAAAAAAACAGTTCACAACATCATAGCGATCACAGTGGAAAGAAATATATAATGTACATTGAGGTAGAAGCCGGTGTCATGTGATGATATCTGTTTATGTCATCACGAAAACATGCCTATATAACTTTGACCCCCGTAAACCCCACTTTTATATAGTAAAACAGGGGTTTACAGGGGTATACATTATTTTTCTTATTTCTGCTCAAAAGATAGATTGTGGGTACTCATTAGAACCGCCTTACCCACAATCTATTTGAGCAGAAGTATGAAAAATATCAGTTTTTTATCTGAAAGTTTTCAGTTTTTGGAGGTGATATGTTCTATATATTTGAATAGGCGTGTTTTCGTTTTGTGCACTTGACCCCGCTTAAGGTAAGTACGTAACATTGAAGAGCAGGTGTGAAATAATATACATGTACCAACTAACACAATAAAGCAGTTACAGAAACGTTAGGTCACAACCTTGTGCACTTCATGTCGACCGCCGCAACAAATGGTAAACACATCAAACCTGTGGATAAAAGAACATAGCTTTAAATATTTTTTTTTTCAAGTATATACAGGTGTTTGATCTTGTATGTGATCGATACATTCAATTTTCTTACACAAGACTAAGACAATTTATAGTATCGATTACTAGGTATTGGACTGTGTAGGTGAAGTTTTTTTTACCTTTTCAAGTGTGCTTGTCTGCGAGAAAACTGGCCAGTTGTAGATCAAGAAGATACCGTTTCATCCGGCGTTGCCTTAAATTTCGTAGATTCTGCCTCGATCCTTGTTTCCTCGGTAAAAAAAAAATCTCACCAACGGCCAGTGTATGATAGAAGGTCATTTTCAAATGCATTTTCATCCACGATTTGGTCGTGATTGTTAAGAAAATGAAAAAAGTACGAACCCTTCTGGTAAGAATGCTTTCTTATCATATGGCTGAACCTGCACAACAATTTTCTTTTTGAGTGTTTGACAATTTCGGCAAAGTATATGTGTCAGTAGAAGATTTGGCAGTTAGAACAAAGTATGTAGATCCGGATAGGCTACTTTTCATGTTCGATCAACCTATACTGATATTTTAAATAAATGAGTTTTTCTACCCACCGCCAAATGCGGTTCTTCAAATGGCCGCGAATCCTACGAAGCATACCGTAATCCGGCGTTATTAGACCAAAAATCCGGCGTCACGACCGGTTAGCCGTCGTTACGTTTGGACGCGGTGACATTGATCTCTCATGTAGGTCAGTGACCTATATTTCATGGTCCAACAATTTTGTTTCATGTCTTGAAGACTATTTACTTGAGAAATGATGTACTTGGGATGATAGATTAGTGTCATCCAGAGACTGACCTTGTAAACTATATGTAGATCAGTGACCACTTGCTCTATTTTACAAAATTATTCATACTTTAATAATATCATGGTTTCAGTTTGTGGAAATGCCATTATACAAAGTAACAATAATTTTGAAATGCAGTTTGCAATTTTGGTTCTGTAAGAAAACTGATATAATTCATTTTCAGAATCGCCCCCAGAATTGGATAAGATTTCTCAGCATAATAAGCACAATAGCTCAGTGTGGAGGTTTCAAGCTCAATCCCAGGCATAAGCAAGGGAATCTTGGTGTCCAAACACGCTTTCGTTCGTGTCATTTGCAGGGATGGCATGAAAACAATGTGCCATCCTTCAGATTGTGATGTTAACTAGAGGCACCAGGTGCAGGGACAGTGCAGGTTAAAGAACCTACGGTACTTCAAAATGGGCACTTGGAGGCCTTCATCCTGCAACCCAGAGTGTATTGCACCGTCTCTGTGAGTCCTTCTTGGAGGTTAAGATGTAATAGAAGAAAGAAAGTGAAAATCATGGATATCCCTAAAGTTGTTAACTTTCACCATGTATTATGGGTACTCAGAATAATAAAGCATATTTCCATGACATGTTTTATAGAGAAGTTCGAAAAAAAAAAAAAAAAAAAAAAAAAAAAAAAAAAAAAAAACATTACATTTAGCAGTACTTTATTTACCTTAAAGATTGGGACACCATAACTCTTTACTATAAATATCCTAATATTTGAACATGTTTATTTCACTACCAAAAAATGTGTCTAAAATCTGCTTGATGAGTGGCAAACAATGTAGACCCTGATCAGATGCTGCATTGTCTAATATGGGTCTACACTGTTTGCTCGGGCCTTTTTGTCCCAATAATTAGGGTTATTATGGTCTGACTGATTATCTGATGTTTGTTTCAGGTGTTGGTGCATTCTATGCTTTCCAGAATGCTGCTAACATTCCCTATTTCTCTGATGTTGTTCCCGAGTTGAACTTTTTCTTTACACCAGTTGTTGTAAGTACATTAAACACCACTCTCAGCAAACAACAAAATCATTTTTTTTTCTAGAAAATAGGCTTGAACATTTCATGCAGATTGTCTCCTTGCTTGAAACATCAAAGCCTGTTTTCTGAAGAGGAAAAAATAAGAAAAGTATTTCAAAATATCATCTGCTGACATTCTTACACAGCTTTCATAGGCAACCTTAAAGGCTATGGACAACCACTGATTTTTCTTATATAAGTCATAAATTTTTACAACAGTCTGTGGGTTTATAGAATTTGAATATTTAGAATGTTTAGAATACTGAACACACATCCTTACCTAAAACCAGCTTGATGACAAATCTAAATCCAGCAAGAACACTATAGACCATGTGTCGTGTAAGAAGCTTTCTAGTTGTCAAAGGAACTGGGCCTGATTTGTTGCAAGATGAGGCCTAGTGCAAGAATAATTTGTACTCCAGCTAATTTTCTGGTCTTGATATTCAAAGTCATTCAGGCCTACAATTGCCTATATTTACTGAATATTTGCCCTTGGAAAAAAAAAAGAAAACAAAACTTAAGAAAAAGAAACATTTTGGAACTGTTTATTACGGAACTGGGTTTGAATGGAACCTTGACCGGTGACCTGTGACATTTAGTAGTCCATTACCTTAAAGGCTAATGCGCAGACCAGACCAAAGTAGACTTTCTTGTTTGCATACACTGCAAAAAGTTTTTTGTTGTTGTTGTTTTTTTTTAATTTTGTTTTTTTGTTTTGTTTTGTTTTTTTTTTTTGTTTTTTGGGTTTTTTTTTTTTGTATACTTAGTGTTACTAGCCTAAATGTCTTGGCACAATAACTCCTTTCTCTGACCTAAAAGTTGGCTGAATTATATAATCTTCATAGCTTAAAACTAGTTATGTTAAATACTGCTAAATGTTTAACAGTGCAGATCATGATCAAACTGCTTAGTGAGCAGTTCGATCTAGGTCTACACAGTTTGCTTTAACATATACGAGATATTATGCCACCCCTCCTCCCCCCACCCGCCCCACCTACGGAGAAGGGGACAGATTTTGATGCAGATCCCATTGACTTTCCCTTCGGTGTCATAAAATTAGATTTATGGGACCCCTGTGAATACCGGTTTATAGCTTAACTGAGCCCAAGGCTCAGGATGAGCTATTGTGATCCGTCATCCATCGTCCGTCTGTACGTCCGTTCAGACCTTTGAACAACTTTTCTTCTGAAACCACTAGGCCAAATTTCTTCAAACTTCATGTAGAAGGGGAATTGAAAATTTATAGAAATGGTCATGATTTGTAAATCAAGATGGCCGCCATACCCATATATGGATGGATGGATGGATGGATATTTTGTTTATAGACGCTCAACCCTAAAAGGGCATATAGCGTCTAATAAATTTTATGTTATATGATGATTTTATTTAATGAGAAATTTAAATATATCTAGGATTGATGTGTTTATTTTAAAGAGATAAAATATCAATGATTTTAAGTTATTAAAAATACTGATCATATTTTATTAAAAAGTCCGATCTCTTTAAGAAAGTCGAGTATTTTCTGAGTTGGCATATCAAAAAGTTCCTTTATAGTTTTTATATTAAAATACTTTGTGCGAATGTGATTAAATTCAGCACAAGTGATAAGAAAATGTTTGACTGTGAAAGGTTCATTACAAGGAATGCAGAATGGAGCTTGTTCATTTTTTAATATGTAAGAATGAGTAATTCTAGTGTGTCCAATTCTACATCTCGTGATTTTTGTTTGTTCTTTTCTGCTGTAATTAGAGAATGTGCATTTGCTGTTAAAATTTGGTTTGATTTCATTTAATTTATTATAAGTTTGTGTTTCCCAAACAGACTGACATTTGTTGTTGATGTATTGACAGACGTTTGATTTAAAGTCGGAGTGAGGAATTTTGAAATTGGTTATTACTAAGGATAATGCAGATTTGGCTTCTGAATCTGCTAATTCATTTCCACGAATATTAACGTGGCTGGGAAGCCAACAAAATACAATTTCTTTTGAAGCGGAAAGATAATAATATTTTTTAAGAATTTGCTGAATTAATGGGTTTGTATGGTGTAAATCTTTAAGAGATTTTAATACAGAAAGAGAATCTGAATAAATGATAAACTGTTTTTCAGACTGATCTCTGATATGGTAAAGTGCAATATCAATTGCCTTGGCTTCGGCGGTAAAAATGGAGCTATTATCAGGTAATCTGATACTGTCAGTAAAATTTGGACTAATAACAGAACAAGCAACTTTCTCATCTTGTTTCGAACCATCTGTATAAATTGACAGGTAATGTTTATAATTTGATTTGATTTCTAAAAATTCATTCTTAAAAATATGCGACTCGACTTCTGTTTTTTTATTTTTATGAAGGTCTAAAATAATCTTTGGAGGGTTTAACGTCCATGGCTCTTTTGATGGAAAAGAAAAATGCTGAACATTTTTAATATTGATATTGGCCTCTTCAAGTAACGGTTGTATTCTCAGGCCTAGGGGTTTAATAGCCGTTGGTTTGTTGTTGTAAAATTTTTCATATTTAGGATTAAAAACACAATCATAGGCTGAATTACGTGGATTGGCGGCTAATTTAGTAACATATTGAAGAGACAATTTCTCTCTTCTTATATACAATGATGGTTCATTTGATTCAGCGTATAAACTTTCGACGGGGGAAGTACGAAAAGCCCCTAGAGCCAGACGTAAACCTTGGTGATGAATAGTATCCAAAGATTTCAAATAAGATTTTCTTGCGGATCCATAAACTATGGATCCATAATCCAATTTAGATCTAATTAAAGATCTATAGAGATTTAAAAGAACAGTACGATCTCCTCCCCAGTCGGAACTGGAGAGAACTTTAAGAATATCAAGAGCTTTTAAACATTTAGCTTTTAAAGCTTTGATGTGTGGTATAAAAGATAATTTGTTATCGAACAAAAGACCCAGGAATTTTGCTTCACTGACGATTGGAATTGGACTACCGTATATGGTGAGATGAGGATCTAAATGTAGCTGACGTATCTGACAAAAATGAACGCATTGAGTTTTTGTTTTTGAAAATTTGAAACCATTTTCTGTTGCCCAATCTTCTATATTGTTTAAACATCATTGTAGTTTGAATTCAATGGTTTCCATATTTTTCGATCTAATAAATATTCCAAAATCGTCAACAAAAAGTGAACAATCAAGGTCTTTCATACATTTAACAATATCGTTAATTTTAATGCCAAACAAGGTAGGTGATAAAATGCTTCCCTGTGGTACACCTTGTTCTTGTTTAAATATGTCCGATAACGTATTACCTATTCGAACATTAAATGTTCGATCTGATAAAAAGTTTTGAATAAAAAGTGGTAATCGGCCTTTAAGGCCTAATTTATGTAAATCTTTCATGATGCCATGTTTCCAGGTAGTATCGTAAGCTTTTTCTAAGTCAAAAAAATACAGCTACGACATGTTCTTTTTTAACAAAGGCATCACGAATAAAAGATTCCAAACGAATCAAATGATCGTTTGTACAGTTATTTTTTTCTGAATCCAGCTTGATATTTTGTTATAAGCTGGTTTGATTCTAAGAACCAAACCAGTCTATCATTAATCATTCTCTCCATTGTTTTACACAAACAACTTGTCAAAGCAATAGGTCTATAGTTAGTAGCTTCAGTATGATCTTTATTTGGTTTTGGTATAGGTATAATCGTTGCTTTACTCCAGTCTTTTGGAAATTTTCCAGTGATCCAAATATCATTTAAAATATTTAATAAAGTTTTTAAAGCGTTATCGGGTAAATGTTTAAGAATTTGATAATGGATGTCATCAGGACCAGCAGCTGTATCGTGAGATTTATTAAGAGCATCTGATAATTCTGAAGCTGTGAATGGTACATTATATCTTTCATGATTTAGTGACGTAAAATTTAGATGCTCTTTCTCTTGTTCCTGTTTTATGTTTTGAAAGGTTTCGGAATAATTTGCACTAGAAGAGTTTTTCTGAAAATTCTCTCCTAGTGCATTGGAAATATCTTTAGTCGTTGAGCATATATTTCCATTTGATTTAATATGGACATGCTTGTTATTTTTATTTTTGCCAGTAATTTTCGACTCATGTCCCATATTTTCTTTGCTGGAGTTCTAGAATTAAGTTTGGAGACGTATTGCTGCCAAGATGTTCTTTTAGCCGTTTTTATTGTCTTGCGAGCTTTTGCTCGCATTTGTTTGGCATGGATTAGATTTTCTTTTGTTGGCTGCCTATTGAACTTTCGTAAGGCAGATTTTCTTTTATTTATTGAATTTTTAACATCTTTATTAAACCAAGGTCTATTTCTTTTTGAACGTGTCGAGGACTTTGGAATACATTTTTCGGCTACATGAATTAATGTATCAGTAAAAGCTTGTATATCATCTGCTGTTTTAAACATTTCAGGATTTAATTTTTCATTACATAGCTCCATAAAATTCTCCCAGTTTGCTTTATTGAAATTCCATCGGGAATGATGGTCTTCATTTGTCGATTCAATTTCTTCAATTTTAATTGGAAAATGATCGCTCCCATGAAGGTCATCTAAAACTGACCAATCAAAATCTAAGTAAATATTTGGAGAGCATATAGACAAATCTAAAGCAAAATAATTTCTTGTGGGAGAATGAAGATAAGTTGGTTGTTTATCGTTAAATAAACATAAATCATTTTCTGCAATAAAATTTTCTATTACTTCTCCTTTGTCATTTGTATCCAGACAACCCCATAGTTTGCTGTGACTATTAAAATCACCTAATAATAAATAAGGACGAGGTAACTGGTTTATAAGATTTTCTTAATCGTGTTTAGAAAATTTACAGTGTGGAGGAAGATATAGAGAACAAATTGTTATGGATTTAGACAGAGTGACATTTACAGCAACAGCTTGTAAATTACTATTTATATCTATCTGTCTATGAGGAACATTTGATTTTACAAGGATAGATGAACCTCCTGAGGCTTTCTGATTTTCAGTTGCGATATGATTATATAAACTATAATTTTTAAAATTAATATTATCTGTATTTTTTAAAAAGGTTTCCTGGAGACAAAAGACAGTCGGAGAAAGTAGTGTTGTTAAAATTAAAATTTCGTTATAATTTGCTTTTAGTCCTCGACAGTTCCACTGAATAATTGATTTTTTATCCATGATAAATGGAGAGATGATTTGAAGATAAGGAACTTAATCCTTTTGTTTTCTCTGAGACTGCGAGAACATGGAGGAGTCAGTCTCTAACTCCATGGTCTCAAGGGAATCGAACCGATTGACCAACTTGATCGGATCGGCCGACGCCCCTTTACTATATGGATTTGGTGCTTTATCTTTATCTTTTTCTTTTCCATTTTTTCCTTTCTGGTCAGCTGTCCTGGACCTGGATCTCTGTTGTGATCCACTTGTTTTAGTCGGCTGTGTTTGTGAACTGTTTTGAGATTTTGTTGGTGGTCTAGACTGATGAGTAGATGTGGGTTTAGGTTTAGGTTTTACAGTAGGAGTAATAACTTTTGAATTTGCTTTGATGACAGAATCTTTTTCGTTAAACTGGGTAGAAATTTCTTTGGTTTCAGGTTTAGTGTTTAGGGATTGAACAACTTTTGCAAAGGTGATTTCAGGTTGATTTTCTTGTATTTTTTTGGCTTCCAAATAAGTGATTTTTTGTGTAACTTTAATTTTCATGATTTCTTTCTCTTTTTTCCAAATTTCACACTGATTTGATTTTGATTGATGGTTTTTGTGACAGTTCACACACTTGGCTTCATTTTTACAAGCATTTGTAGAGTGATCAAAGTCACCCATACCACATTTTTCACATATTGATCCAGGTAATTCAGGACAGCCGTTTTCATGATGTCCAAACCTCTGACAGTTGAAACACCGCAGAGGATTTGGAATGTAGACTTCAACCGGTATAATTCGGTAAAAGATTTTTAGTGATTTCGGTAAAGTTGTGGTGTTGAAAGTTAGTAAAAGTGTATTTGTTTCTATAAAGTTTCCATCTTTTTTAATTTTAAAACGTTTGCAAGCTGTTACTCCTTGTGTGTTAAGATATTCTGTGATATTTTCTTCAGTTTCATGTTTTAGCATCCTGTCACGGATAATACCTTTGCAACTATTGAGTGTTTTATGTTCCGTGACAGAGACATTAATGTTAAAGAATTTTGTAATTTTCAAGAGATTATCAGTTTGAGATTTTCTGTTAGTTTCGACCAAAAGAGTTCCATTTTTTAATTTTTTTACATTTTTTGGAGTGCCTATTAAAGATTCTATTTGCTTTTCTATGATGAAAGGAGACAGTGAAGTAATTGGTTTGTCTTCCTTACTCGAAATCACTAAAAATTTAGCGAAGTTCTCATTTGCTTTGAAAGTAAAAGTAGTCGGTTGCGTGTCGTCCTCCGAAGAGTCGAACGCCAGAAATCGTTTTCGAGAGGCCATGATGATGAAATTTTTGATTCGATAGCTATGCGCCCCACCCTCCATGGAGCCCTACAAGGGGACGTTTAACAGAAATGGATCTCCTATTTCTAACGTCAAGGCTACATTGCTATTATACTCGGTGTCAAGATCAGAGTCTTCAGCTCGGCCTCATGCTTAGATGATTTCCCACCTATTCATCAAAATTTCCATAGAAAAATTTATGAACAGTTGAGTTCATCCCCCTATCCACAGCCTCCACTCACAGAGGTTTCCGCCAAAGCCCCAATACAAGCCCACCAATTGACCCTTCAGCCGCCGCCCATTGAAACTCACTTAAAGTTAGAGGAACATGAGAAAAATAAGCCCGGTTTGGTACCATAAAGATACGTATGAAAGAGAGAAAGAAGCTAAGAACAAGTTGTGCGCTTCTAGAGCTTGGCACGACTGAGCCGATTGATCCAGGCCGGATCTAACCCAGACCGCTCTTCTATCTGAAATAAGGGCCAAAATGATGTGTTGAAAAGCTGGAGATCCCTGGGCTTTCCTCAATCATCAGGTTCCCCTCTCCCAGCATACGAGACGCCACCCACGGCAAACAGGTGGTTCCTGTTTTAATAGGGGATTACACCCTATCCACTACAGAAGGAAAGTGATCCGTAGATTTTATTCCCTACAGACAAGAGAGGCCGAAAACGTCTGGGAAATTGAAAGGTTATTTTTAATATAAATTAGGAGATCCATATATAAAATAAACAGTTTATTAAAAGAAGGATTCATTTTGGATTCATTTTTTAAGAGAGTCAAACAAATAAGCTGTGTTAGATGATATGTAGCTTTCAAATGATATGTAGCTTTCATACCTTGAAAAACGTTTAGTTTTTTATCTAACAATATTAAATGCATCTTACTTTTTAATGTGGAGAATGCTAGAGTTCGGAAAAAATGACACAAACACAAGACAAACACATATGTTAAATACAGATGAGGTTATAATCTTCGTCCCATGTGCGACCCACGGGCACAGAATGATACACAAACAAATGAAGCATGTTAGTAACATGAGATAGGAAAGGTTTAAAAGGATAGATCTCGCGAAATTTGTTTTTTCCAATTTAAGATGCATTTCAATAAATGAATTTTATAGTCTGGAATTATACCGGTTGAACGGACGGTTGCTCTGTTATGTTAGGGGTTTTACCCAACTGCCACAGAAGCGGAAGGCAGCCACCTATTTCGAGGGCCCGGGTGGCCACGGGCGGCCTCTTTTAGACGGCTCGTACGTCACGCAGAGGGTACGTCTGGCCTATTCTAAGCCCGGGACCAGCACGGGACACCCATATATGGTAAAAACATTTAAAAATCTTCTTCGCCAGAACCGTGAAAGCTCTGGGGCTGAATCTTGGTATAAAGCATTTAGGACTCAAGGTCTATCAAGTTTGTTAAAATGATGACTGTAGATTGACCTCTGACCTTTTCACGACAAGGTCAAATTTGCGTCCCTATACATTTGTATGGGGAAAATGTTGAAAAGTCATTTTCTCAAAATGTATTAAAGACTAATGGCTGAAACTTACAATGTATAATAAAATTAATAAACTTTTTAGTAACAATCAAGATTTTGTTCCCTGAGAGTTATCTGCCCTTAATCCTGGACTATGTACATGTATAAAATATTGTATAATATTTAAATGTTTTCTTCACTGAAATAGCTTGAGCAATTTTCACCATATTTCACTTGGGGCCTTTTCTCGAAAGGGTGTTGACAATTTGTTCGAATGGTTTCGCGCCACCGAACAAGATGGCCGCGAAGCCCATATATGGTTAAACACTTAAAATCTTCTTCTCCAGAACTGAGAAAGCTTTGGGGCTGAATCTTGGTATAAAGCATTTAGGATTCAAGATCTACCAAGTTTGTTCAAATTATGACCGTAGGTTGACCTTTTACAGGAAGGTCAAATTTGCGTCCCTATACATTTGTATTGGGAAAATGTTGAAAAGTCATTTTCTCTAAATGTTTTAAAGACTAATGGCTGAAACTTGCTATATATGATTAAATTATTTAAACGTTTTAGTTACAAATCAAAATTTCGACCCCTGAGAGTTTTCTACCCTTGGCTATAGACATAAAATTGTGTAATGTTTTAATGTCTTCTCGGAAATCGCTTGAGTAATTTTCATCAGATTTTACATGAGGCCTTCTGTCGTAAGGGTATTGATAGTTAGTTGGAATGGTCCCGATTATCTTCTTTACCAGAACCAAGATAGCTTTGGAGTTGAATTTTGGTATATAGCATCTGGAACTGAAGATCTACCAAGTTTATTCAAATGATGGTTTTAGGTTGAACTTTGACCTTTTTACGGCAGTCAAATTTGCGCCCCCATACATTTGTATGGGGAAAATGTGAAAAATCATTTTCTCAATATGTATTAAAGACTAATGGCTGAAACTTACAATATATGATTAAAGAAGTAAAACTGTTAAGCTACCATTAAATTTTTTGGAATTATCTGCCCCTGCCCATGCCCCTGCCCCTGGGCTATGTATATGTGTAAAAATGTGAACTCTTCGCTGAAACCACTTGAACAACTTTCACCAGATTTCACATGGGGCCTTTTGTCAAAAGGATGTTGACAGTTTGTTCAAATGGATCCGTGCCTTTAAACAAGGTGGCTGCCATGCCCATATATGGTAAAACACTTAAAAATCTTCTTCCCCAGAACTCAGAAAGCTTTGAGGCTGAATCTTTGTATACAGCATTGGGGATTGAGTTTGTACAAATGATGATACTAGGGTGACCGTTGACCTTTTTACGATATGATCAAATTTGTATCCTTGTTGCTGTGGCAATATTAGAAGAAGTTTCATGGCATTTGCAAATATGCAATAGCTGTTTTTATCATGTGAGCGAATCGTGGCCTAAGGGCTCTTGTTTTCTTTTCATTTAGGTTCTTATTATTGCCACATATCTGGTAGCCTCCCTTTTCTTCAGTGTGTATGGAATGGCTGTGGATACCCTATTCTTGTGTTTTTGTAAGTATCTCTATATTCAGCTTTTTTCCATGTGAGTCCCTCCAAATAAAATATAGTCTTTTCTGATCAGGGTCTATGTGTTCACTAACAGAACCGTGGGGTTCATTCTTGTAATAACAGTCAGCAGAACTCTGATCTGACTTTCTACCATTACTCAATAGGTTGTACATGTATATGATTATTTCCCACCGGGAGCCAGTTTTTTTTGCAGGATTTTTGTCACAGCAGTGGGATCTTAAACCTGCACAGGGGATGTCTGTCCTAGCATAGGAGCTCTCCACTAAATGTCCTGATCCAAAGAAGGATGCTCTGTATTATCATCTCTGCAGCATGTTTAGACCCTAAAAATGTGGAGAGAGCTAACCAATACTCTACCATACGCAATCTGACTGATCCGGGCATACAGAGGTTTTATATATGTCATAAGATCACTATTTGTTTGCAGAGACTCATACTTTATTAGAGCATGTATGATAAGAAGAGAATATCATAAATATTTGGTTGTCGCAATGCTTAGCATGGTGGATAAAACATTTAGATAGTCTTTATCTGACCGGGTCTGAATTTACCACTGGTACTTGATTAATGAATTGTAAATTATTGTAATATATGCATTATGTCTAAAATACAGATTCATTATATATATATATATATATATATATATATATTAGTGGAATTTGCATAAATTACTTAACTCTGTCGAAATCGCTTTGCCACCCAGCAGGCACACAATGTTGAAACAACAGCGAGTCCATGTTGATTCGACATAAAGACCTTGAGAAAAAGTTGAATCAACATTGTTTCAACATTGTGTGCCTGCTGGAACACTTCTGAAAAGGTATCAACTTTGTGAGGAAAGAATTTACTCTCACATGGAGCAAATTATTTCCTTTTAGAGTAGACCCCTTTTCAGAAGGGACTTGGTGTACAATAAAAGCAAACAGGAAGGTATAAAGTTGTCTTCCTTGTCAACAGTGACAAAACTTCTATCAAATATGTTAAGTATCTTTAAATGTTTTTGTGTTAAAGTGAACACATCCAAATGAAATTACACTGGCTTGATAGTATATGCTGTCTTTTTAAAGAGGGTTGGGGCTTTGCAAATAGTAATGCTTCACAAAGAGCAGCCCTTTGAGAAGGGAGACAAAAACAGTATGAATGATCTCCCTTGGCAATGTATCCGTCCACCTAAAGTTTTATTGTCTGTTGTTTTTCAGTGGAAGATCTGGAGATGAATAACGGTTCAGCTGAGAAACCATACTTTATGAGTAAAGGCTTGATGAAAATCTTAGGCAAGAAGAATAAGTTGGAAGACCCGGAATTAAGTAAAATTTAGAAACATTTTTGCTTGCTTTTAACAAACAAAAAAAAAAACATTATGTTTTCTAGGAGAACTGCCATATTTATTCAACTATTCGGATAGACTGGCCCAAGCAAACAGTGTAAGCCCAGATCGGATGCTGTATTCTGCAGCATCTGAGCATTGCCTACACTGTTTGCCACTCATTCAGAATTTTAGACACATCAACAGGTATTAAAATGGAGTTTAGAATTAAGGACAACATGTCTGTATATTTAGGGTAGACACAATATTATTTCCCTACATCCGAAAAGTAAATACACATATACAAGCAGTCTGGCCAGGATCTTTACTGTTGCACAATATCAAGACCGAGTAGAATATATAGAATGTGCTATGCAACAAGTGGGCCCTTCTGCCATATGCGGGCATTATTAAAAGAGCAGGTCATTCTGTGTATTAATACAGTCTGATCAGAACTTCCTTTGCCCGCCCATTTACATAATCAGTGGACACTAAAGAGTATATCCGGTAAGGGGATATGATACACTTTCAATGAAGGTAATTCTGTCAAATTGTTTTTGCTCCCTTCTTAAACAGTGTCTACTCTAAAAGGAAACAAATTGCTCCCCAAGACTCTAAAGAATTTGGTCCCCAAGGGAGCATTTTTTGTCCCCAGGTGTTAGTCGAAGGGGACTACTAAAATGGGTTCCTCCGTCCCTGTATCCGAGATTCCGTCCATCAGTAGACATAATGAGATAAGTAGCTTGTGGATAAAAATCCTCTTATAGTTTTTAAGTGGTCTTTTTGAAACTTTGCAGGTGTTTTTGTTATGGTATGAAGCTGTGCATGTGGCTTTTGGGTTATCCTCCCATTAGCTTTTTATTAACTTTTCTACTTTTTTGACTTAGTTTTTTCCCGGTTTGATTACTATTAGAATAGACTGTTGTGAGCGCAACTTCTCCTAGAGTTTTCCGCCAACAATTTTGAAACTATGCATTCTTGTTCTACATGGTATGTAAAAGTGCATGTGGTTTTGGGGTTATCCTCCCATTATTTTTTATCATTTTTTTTCTCTTTTTTCGACTTAGTTTTTTCCAGGTTGGATAGTTTTTAGAATAGATACCTTGTGGACGTAACTCCTCCTAGAGTTTCCTACTGATCATTTGGAAAGTAAGCATACTTGTTTTGCATAGTCTGAATATGTGCATGTGGTTTTGGGATTATCTTGCCATTATCTTTTGCCAATTGTTTGCACTTTTTAAAACTTAGTTTGTTTTACTTGTGACACGATGACGTGGGTAGCTTGTGGGTGCAACTCCTCTTACAGTTTTACACCATTTTTTTTAAACTTTGCATGGGTTTTTGTTATGGTCTGAAGATATGCATGTGCTTTTGTGGTTATCCTACCATGATTTTTTATCATTTTTTCTACTATTTCGACATTGTTTTCATAACTGGTTAGTACTAAAATAGATACCTTGTGGGCGCAACTCATCCTTAAGTTTTCCACCCATCATTTTTGAACTATGTATACTTGTTTTACATGTTCTGAAGATGTACGTGTGGCTTTGGGGTTATCCTCCCATTATTTTAATCAACTTTATGCACTTTTTTGACTTAGTTTTTTTTCCAGGTTAAATTAGTATTGGAATAGATATCTTGTGGGGGCAACTCCTCCTAGAATTTTCAACTGATCATTTTGAAACTTTGTATTTTGGTTCTACATGGTCTGAAAATGTGCGTGTGGTTTTATGGTCATCCATCTGTTATAAAGATTTAAAACTCACGACCCTTTACTAACAAAGCCATTACGTTTGGGGATGCTTGCATGCAAGGGGCGCTTATTTCTTTAATAATAGACCTCTTTAAGAACTAGAGAAGAAATAATTTGCTTCCTAAGGGAGTGCAATTCTTTCCTGTTAGAGTAGACCCCTTTGCAGAAGGGATATGGTCTGCAGGAATACAGGCTGATATACGCCACCACTGCTTATATATGGCATCATGGCAGGCTGATATAGGCCACCACTGTTCATATAGTGCATAATGGTAGACTGATATACGCCACCACTGCTTACATATGGCATCATGGCAGGCTGATATAGGCCACCTCTGTTCACAGAGCGCATAATGGTAGACTGATAAAGGTCATGTTCTTGTGTGCACATCACATGTATGCCAGTTGTAAAAAGAAAATCTACCAGGTTTATACAGTCCCCTCAAAGTCCTGATCAGACTATTTGGATCTTCAGGATGATAAAGGCCACCATTGTTCATATATGGCATAATGGCAGGCTGATATAGGCCACTACTGTTCACATATGGCATAACGGCAGGCTGATATAGGCCACCTCTGTTCACATACAACTTTATGGCAGGCTGACATAGACCACCACTGTTCACATATGCGATAATAGTAGGTTTAAAATAGGCTACCTCTGCAAAATATATAGGATAATGGTAGACAGATATAGGCCGTCACTATTCACATTTGACAGGATAGCATGTAGGCCATCATTTTTCACTTATGGAATAATGGTAAGCTGATACAGGCCACCACTGTTCACATATGGCATAATTGCAGGCTGATATAGGCCACCAGTGTTCACATATGACGTAATGGCAGACTGATATAGGCCATCACTGTGTATATAGGACATGATGAGAGGCTGATATAGGCCACCACTGTTCACATAGGACATAGGACACCTTATAGGCTGATATAGGTAACCTCTGTTTATATATGGCATAATGGTAGACTGAAACAGGCCATCACTGTTCACATATGATGGTAGGCTGATGTAGGCCATCATTTCTCACATATGGAATAATGGCAGGCTGATATAGGCCACCACTGTTCACATATGACATAATGGGCAGCTGATATAAGCCTCCAACACTCCCACATATGAAATAATTGTAAGCTGATATAGGCCATCACTGTTCATATGACATAATGGCAGGCTGATGTAGACATCTGTTGTTCACATAAGGAATAATGGTAGGCTGATATAAGCCACCACTGTTTACATATGGCGTAATGGCCGGCTGATACAGGCCACACTATAGGCTGATATAGGCCACCCCTGTTCATATATGGCATAATGGTAGACTGATGTAAGCCGTCACTGTTAGTATATGGCATAATTGCAGGCTGATATAGGCCATCACTGTTCACATACGACATTATGGCAGACTGATATAGGCCACCTGTATTTCCATAATACAAAATGGCAGGCTGATATAGGCCACCCCTGTTCTAATATTGCATAATGGCAGGCTGATATAGGCAATTGCTATTCACATATGGAATAATGGTAGGCGGATATAGGCCACCACTGTTCACATATGGCATAATGGCAGGCTGATATAGGCAATTGCTATTCACATATGGAATAATGGTAGGCGGATATAGGCCACCTCTGTTCACATATGGCTTAATGGCAGGCTCATATAGGCCTTCACTGTTCACATATGGCATAACGACAGGTTGATATAAGCCACTACTCACATATTGCATATTGGCAGGCTGCTATAGGCCACCATTGTTTATTTTTGGCATATTGATAGACTAATATAGGGCATCACTGTTCAAATATGACATAATGACAGGCTGATATAGGCCACCACTGTTTACATATGGCATAATGGCAGGTTAATATAGGCCTTCAGTGATCACATATGGCATAACGGCAGGCTGATATAAGCCACCACTGTTCACATATGGCATATTGACAGGCTGATACAGGCCACCACTGTTCATATATGGCATAATAGTAGACTGATATAGGCCATCACTGTTCACATATGGCAAAATGTCAGGCTGATATAGGCTATCACTGTTCATATATGGCAAAATGTCAGGCTGATATAGGCTATCACTGTTCATATATGGCATAATGGCAGGCTGATATACGCCACCACTGCTCATATGGCATAATGGCAGACTGATATAGGCCACCACTGTTCACATATGGCATAATGGTAGACTGATTAAGGCCACGTTCTTGTGTGCACATCACACGTATGTCAAGTAATGATGACATTAACCAGACTGGTACACACAGCACCTGGGGAAATGCTTGTAACTTTTGAACCAATAAAAGTTTTATATACAGTTTTCAACATTTTTATATCACAGCAATATCTTTAATATGAAATAGTCTAAAATTAGATAATTCGTCATCCTTGCAGTTAGTGAGAATAATCATTTGAAACAGGGCTTAGAGTTTCCTTTGAATTGTTGCCTACCAAACCATAGTTTTTAGAAAAATAAATCTGTCTTTATTTGTAAGTTTTGTTAGTTCCCTTAACTTTCTTCTTTGAAATGCAGGTATCTCACGTGAAACCGCATATACCCTACAGAACTCCAATTAAATAGAGCTAATTCTTCCGATACCGAGGCACCGTTTTTGGCTTTGAATCTATGTATACCTAATGGTACAGTTTCCACCAAACTTTATGATAAACGGGACGATTTTGATTTTGATATAGTCAATTTCCGTTTTCTGGATGGCGATGTCCCCCGGCGTACCTCATATGGGGTATACATATCTCAACTTATTAGATTCGCCAGAGCTTCTTCAAATCTTAATGACTTTAACTACCGTAATAAAGCCCTTACTGTCAAACTTCTTAGGCAGGGCTATCGTTATTTTAAACTTCGTAAGGCGTTTTCGAAATTTTATCGCAGACACAGTGCCTTGGTAGAAAAATATAGCGTCATTCTGAAAACACTTCTGCAACAAGGTATATCAGAACCAGAAGTTTACGGTGACTTAGTGTACAGATTTAGAAAAATTGTAGGTAAATCTAACTTTTCGGAGAAATTCAGAAAACTTATTAACCGTTATAAAATAATTGGCTATAGCCTGGATATTATGCGGCAGACTGCATGCCTAGTGGTCAACCCAATCATTGTTGATGGCTATGCTTCACTCTTTAATTGCACGACGGCGGTTCGGGCTTCAGACTCAATGACGGCCTCTTCGTAAAACTTTAACCAGTGGGTTGAGGCTTGATGATATGTCTTTGGCTTGGCCCGCCGTGGTTCAACTTTTGGTTTTCATTTACTCTGGCATACAGTAGAATTAGCCATGAGTAATCGTCTTTGTTTATTATAGTGATTAATTTGATTTTAATGTTTTCGCTTTGATGCATTGACTGAGTTGGAAGCCTTTATGCGAACCGAACTTTTATGTATTTCTGTATTAAGAGTAGCATCGGGACCCAGGGTGACGTTGGCTAGCTGTAAAAGTGCTTTAAACTCCCCGGTAGTTTACTCTACTGACCGGTCTAAGGCGGTGGTCCCGGTGTTAGTCTTACTCTTTGTGTTGCTTTGTGGTTTATTCTACGAGGCGATATGTTTTATGCCTTACCTTGTGTCATTTTGTTCTTGTATTTTTCAGTCCTTTTAGCATTGCGATTACCTCGCTTGGGGAAGAGAGAGCTAATCTTAGTGCTTTTCGTACGTTTGTTCGATTTGTGCTTGTTTGGATTTGTCCGTTTCCTCTTCCTCTTGGTATCTGGGAAGGGCTGCGGTTTGTGATTGTGGCACTCCCTGGACTTTTCTCTTACTTTTTTTTCACTGTTCAGTTGTTTTGAACATTTACCATAGCCAAAAAGTGCAGGTAATATCTCGCACACCAATGGCTTGTTTACTACGTCTAATTTGAATTTGTTTTCAGTTCCTAGAATATTCTTCCAATAGCTCAAGAAAACAAATACATGTATTTACGGATATTAAAGGGAAATTTTCTGAAAATGTATGTTCGATGTAAGCATTTGAATTGCCTAACTGAGGCACTGTTTGACTACACTCAGCATACCATTATTTTACAGAAGATCAAAAAGACATACCAAATTGATTCTCATTTCCTACCTGACCTACATGACCTAATGCTATAATTAACCCTCAGTGGGTTTAACTACCCATGTCTAGAACAAAATTTAGTCCAAAAGATGTTTAAGCCATTGCAGTTTGACAGTATATATAAAAATACGCTTCCATATACTCCTTTACTGGGACCTAAGATGAGCAAAGGGCAATTACTGCCCATGAGTGACTTTACTGGGACCTATGATGAGCAAAGCGCAATCACTGCCCACGAGTGACTTTACTGGGACCTATGATGAGCAAAGGGCAACAACTACTGCCCATGCGTGAAATTTTAAGAACACCATAGGAAAATATTTTCTCTGAATAACATAAGTTAATTTTTCTCATTAAGAATTTGTTCCTCCTTCAAGGGAAGTAACTCTGATGTGGAAATATTTGCCTCCCTCACTTCTCACTGTGGCTGCTCTAAATAGAAAGAAATTGTTCTCACACGAAAAGTGCAAATTCTTTCCTTTTAAAGTAGAGCCTTTGCAGAAGGGGGAATGGGGTGTTGACATAGTTACCTACCCCCGAAAATGTAAAACTTTCCCTTAAACTCAGCATCAGCTAGATGCTGTATTTTCCTAAATATTCAGTTTGCTTTGCCTGAGAAAATCATAACTCTTCATTAAAGAGTAGACAGATAAATATTTTTAGATAAAGATACTGAGAGCATTCAAAGAGACCAGTCTCACCAGGAAAAAAAATTTGTTTTAATGGGGATATCTGTAAAATGTTTAATATTATTGTGTCATGCCGTTTTTTTCTCTTAGAAAAAGAATGGGAAAATATTCATGCTCAGCTGATAGTTTAACCAGATATTTTATTGCTACTGTCCTCAGCTCTCTATATCATAATGTCTGTTCAAAGCAGGTGGCACTACCAGATTAACCTGGGAGATTAATTTTCTCTAATAACACTGGTTCTGTGCACTGTAATATATACGGCCACATGTAAAATTGTTTTTATTTGCCCTCTCTACCAACTTGGATTTTTTTTGTAAAGAAAAATCTACTGAAAAATTAGCCATACTTCCTTTGTGCAGGATTTTGCATATGCTAAGTAAAGTAGGATTAAAATTATTTTCAGTTAAGCTTTTGTTAAACACATGTTTTGTTTTTTTGTTTGTTTGTTGTTGTTTTTTTTCAAACAAACAATGCTCCAATGTTAAATAATTTCTCAAGCAGTCAAAGTGTTAGGCGCCTGAACATCATTTTAAAACAATGAGTTGAAATATAGCTAATAATTAGTAAACATTATGTGGTGCGTTTGAGATTTTATGGCCCTTCTAACACTATTTTGGTTATGTCATACTGTATTGTGTTTAATGCTATCAATTATTTTAACATGTTACTGCACCTAATAATTTGTTTGTTTGTTTGTGTTGAGGTTTCACGGCCCTGTTAACCCAGTAGGATCATGTTGAGCGCAGTAAGTTACCTAACCACGTTGACTGGGCAGGCTTAGTCCTCCAATCTTTTAACCGGTACCGGGGCCTTTCTTTTGCCAGAAGCACACCTAATAATTTGATGGGTGTAAAATATAAAATTATGTACTGTTAGCAGATTTACATTTTTTCCAGATTTCACATGTTTGAAAACGCTAATAAAAATAACTATGTCAAAATTTTCTGTGTACCTAATACCAGACTACTCAGAATATAAATCTGAATATTACTGGATAGAAAGTATAACAATACAGCTTTAAATTACACAAATATGCAAATTACACAAATAAGCAAGCTGTATTTCTACTCAAATCAACAAAGTGCTAAACAATGTGAAAACTAAATAATACTGTAGTGTATTTATCAAAATCACAACAAAAAATCATTATTTTAGCTGTGCTTGTGATCCAAGACTCAAGTTTAGATCAATTCATCTTTTACAAAAAATACGGTTAACATGATTTAAAACTAATTACATGATTATATTCACAAAACTATTGATCTTGAACCATTGATCGCTAACTATTATATGTTGAAGGTTCATGCTCATGCTGAAATGCAGTGAATGGTTACAGTGCAAATATGTGTTTTAATGTTAGATTTTAAACAACCCAGAATGCCAGAAATTTCAGAGGTTCCAACTGAAAGAGACAGTACTTTTACACCAGTATTTAAAAGCATACAATTTTTTTTTATATGTGCTCACAGTCCCACAACAAATGTTCAACAGTTTCAGATTCTTTAGCACAGAACGAACATGTAGGCTTGTTTATTAACTTTATTTTGTGAAGATGTTTATTAGTAGCTAGTATATTATGATTGATACGTGGCTGAAATCACTGTAGCGTTGTGTTATTATGTCCCCAACTTCGAAGAAGTTGGAGGGGTATATTGCTTCTGGGGCGTTCGTCCGTCCGTCCGTCCGTCCGTTCGTCACGCTTTTTAAAAAAGATGCATAGCATAACTTTAGAACAGTGCATGCTACTATTTTGAAATATCTAATATGGATTCCTCATGAAAAAGTAGCTGACACATATTATTTCTTGACAGGATTATGCCCCTTTCCTGAGTTATGGCCCTTTGAAAAAATATGGATGCAATCTTGTCAGCAAAATATCTCATACAACTATTGAAGCCTTGAAACTTGATGAATAGACTGATGGTGATGAGTAGTTGACCTGACCAACATTTGAATAAATTCTGAAAAATACTTCTTGAGTTATGGCCCTTTGTAATTTTGGGTATTTTTACCTTGTCAGCAAAATATCTCAAAAAGTGTTAGAGCTAGAATCTTGACACTTGGTGAATGGATTTGTAGTGATGAGTAGATGACCTGATTTCACCAAAATATGTCCAAATTTATCACTAGCTGTGCTGATGAAATTCACAAACTCCTACTCAAATGATAGCTGAAAACAACCTACCTAAATTAAACTGTCAAATTTCACTGTCTGACCTATCTGATTGTGCTGTTCAACTGAAAGGTTTTCCTCAATTGTGCGAGCTACATAAATACACTACCTGATATTTAGTCACAAACTGCATGTTATCCACGAACTAAATAAATACATTACATAAGATTTACTCAACTACTGCATGATAGCAATGAATTACTATAGTTTAAAGGGACTGTCTCTAAAGTACTACACTAAAAGGACTCTCTCCTAACAGTTGCACTGATCATGCTTTGCAAGTATATTAATTAAAATAGTTTATGGACTTATTGTCAACAATTTTGCAAATAAATTAAAATAAAAAAAATCAGCACTTGCTACACCCCCTCCCACCCCCACACCCCCAATTCCCCCCCCCCCCCCCGAATTCCCCCCCCCCCCCCCCACGTAGATAACATGGAATCTCCAATTCCTTTTACAACTGCACTTTTAACTGTTGGATTAAGTTTTGATACACTATCAGAAGACATCAATGATTGTAACATCAAAGACTATTTTCAAACAGACATGCAATAATCACCGTATTCTTGCCACATAGGTTTCTTTCTAACTCTGATGTTAAGTTCGAGCGCTTTTTAACCATTGACTAGTTATTAGCTACTGAGACATCCATTTCAGTATTTTCTACCACTGAAGATTTATTCTCTGCATTAAGCTCTTTTTGCAGTTTTTAACTGTCAAAAGCTGACCTGATTCTACTTTGCAAATTAGATAATACTCTGTGTATGAAACATTTTTAGCTTTGTTGTCTAAGCCAAATGTAACATCTACTTGGAGTTTTTGGTTCCCTACCCAAAGAAAGGCATATATGGTGAATGTCCAGTGCTTTCATATCTTATATAATTGTATGCTTGAACAAGTGGTGCTATATATTGCTTCCAGTTTTGCTTTTTGTCAGTTTCTAATGTACCTAACATTAAAATAAGAGTTCTGTTAAAATATTATGTCATTCCATTTCCTGTTGTCTAATAAATTAAAGTCGTACTTCTGTTTATACCCATTATTTTACATAAGTGTTTTCTGAGACCTCTCTAAATATTAGCACCTTGATCGTAATGAAGACGAGCATCTCAAACTATGAATTCTTTGTATAAAAATTCAGTTGTGTTTTGTGCTGTTTGAATTTTTAGTTGGTATGACAACTGTGAATCTGGTAAAATGATTTGTTATAACTAAAACATTTGAAATATTTCCTTTTGATGGTTCAAGTGTCATATAATCTAGGTAGACAAGTCCTAAAGGAAAAGTAGTAGCTATATATATTAACTAATGTTGCTCTGCATAAAGTAAAAAAGATTGCCTTTGGAAGCAAAGAGCACACTACAGATAGTTTCTTTCTTTTTATGTATCTTTCACAGTTACTTAACGCATGTTTCAATTTATGAAGTCATACCTGGCCAAAAGCATCTGCACGTATAAATGACAAAGCTCTAACATTACAGTCAAAATAGAAGGGAAGGCAATGATCAGGATACAATTATCCCACACCTCCCATCAGAGACATCAAAGGGAAGGAAACACAAACACGAAATAACTAGACCTTAATGGAAACATCACTAGAGAAAGCCAAACGGACAGTTACTTTCCCACAAAGTGGCCAAATGGCTATCCAAACGACACACACATTCAAAGACGAAAACCTGTCTTAAGCAGCCACTCATGGGAAGCTTAAAATTTGGTTGCTGAAGGCAGATGACTGCTTAATACAGTTCAAATATATAAGACTGTGAATTTTGGGGCAACTTTACTCTGGCTGCTTAATACAGATTGGCTGCTTAATAGAGGTGACCACCAACACAGGTTTGACTGTACTAGAATGACCTATATCATTATGTAGACCGGTTGACATGTTTAATGTAACAAGAGGGCAATACTTACTGATGCTTTAACTCGTTCTCTGAGATTACATCTCTTTATAAAAGGCCTCTAATGAGTTTAAACTTGTCAAAACATTTTAACGAACAAGAATCTTCTGTACTGTATATCTGGAATCCATTCTGTTTTTTTTTTCTTTTATCTCTAACAAATCTAAGCCAAAATCCAACTCGAAGCATTCTGCTGTTTTTTTTATAGTTCTCTCATATCAACCGAGGCCATAGGCTGGCCTGTGAATTCTGTTTCTCCAAGCATATCTACAGACATCGGTACTATAGGAGAAACAGGTGATACCAAACTTCCACATACAGCTCTAACAGATTCATTTGGTATCTGATGGGAATACCGGGATATCGTGATAAAAAATCAGCGTCAACATTTCACGTACCTGGTCTATATACAATATCAAAATCATAAGATGCTAAAGAAGACAACCAGTTATACACTCAATAAAAAAAATCAAGGGGATTGAACTAGATACAATCAGGATCCTTTTTGCAATATTTGTTTTTGAATTTGCTTACTTTTCAAATCTGACCTTGATTTAGGCACATTGCAATAGAAAAGCGTAGTTACGCGTCCTGTTAATGTGAAGGTCACCTGAACATTGTTCCATAATGCGTTGATAACTTAAAGGGGCATTAGACAAAGGGTAAACGGTTAAATTCCCCAAATCCCAAGGAACCTACAGTAAATGCTGTTCTACATTTTTTGTTCTTCAAAGACTTCTATTTGATGGTACCCTGATTTCATGTCTTAAACAGTAAAATATTTGGAACCAGACAAAGTACCGAATATTTCTTCAATTATCGACAAGGCATACAAGTCTCTAATAGTTCAGCTGACAAAGTCCACACACATTCGGATACGTTTCCTTACCAAAACTATATTAGATATTATCATCACGTTTCCTCACCAAATCTATATTAGATCCCTTGGAGAATATGACTCTCTAATAGTACCATTGGCAGTTAATTGTTCTAAATGTGGACTAACCTCACTATCATTGCAGGTGGAATTCGTCTGTACCTTTGCTTAAATGATATCTCGTGCATTTAAGTGATCTTATGTTTAACAAATGTACAGCGACTAATACCTGTATCACCAGTAAAAAATAAATACTTATTCTGAAGTAAAAGATGCTTTAATTTTTCAACCTCACTTTCTGACAACCCTAAATTTTCAACTGTTCATTGATCAAAAATAGATCCTCCAGACAACTGATTCAGTAACATGATAATCTAAAGCTACATCAACAGATTGTAGTTTGCAAAGAACTGCTTTTGGTGGAATTGTAAATGTTGAGGTGTTTACATTACTTAATCAACATCTATTGTGCTATTCTTTCTATAGCTTTCTATAGCTTTAATGTACTAAAGCAGGGGTTATGTCAAAATAATCAGGCAAGACAGACTTTTGTGCTTGTACCAACATGGCAATTGTAGGTTGATACTCTAGCTCTGTGCTAGCTACCCTTTTATTGTAACCGTGCTGTTTGCAGCAACTGTAATATTTTCTCCTTCTGCACTTTTCATTACAGCTTATCTATGCTTATTCTTTTTTCAACTCCTTATCTCTAACAACTGTGCATCTGAATGCTAAGTACCAAGGAGTATGAAGGTGAACAAGCTGAAGAAAGTTATCTCCCAATTCATTTTTACATTTAAAAATTCAGTAAAAACACTTGTCCCTAATAATACTGGAACGTTGAAATTGTTTTCAGTGTTGCTACATAAAAAAACATCTTATCCCGATCTTTATCCGATAGAGGGATCTGTAGTTTAAAATCAATGAAGGTTTTTTATGTTGGAATGACTTATCAGTATTACTTAACTAATTGCGTAAAGGAGCATCATTTTATTATCATCTTGACAGAGTCTTATGGTCTCAGTCATGAGAAGCATATGGAAATACAATAACACACCAACCAGACTTTGATATAGAATTTTTCGGGACTGTGGAAGGCATATTCTCTAAGAGAACAACATGGCATGCATTGTTTTTGCCTTAAACAGTCCAAATCAAACCATTTTCCCATAATCCTGCATTTAGCCCTGTTTTCTTATTTCTCCATGAAAATGTAATGCATTAGTGCCCAAGGTACTTCTAATTGGTACCCCCAACATATTTAGTCATGGAAAAATAAAAAAAAAAAAATGCAAATCATGCCATGTTTTTCTCTTAGAGAATTTGACCCCCACTTACCCGACTATTATTATATCAAAGTCGGGTTAGTGGGGTATTGCTTTTTAATATGTTTCTGATGACTGAGACCATAAAACTGCCCAGTTGCCAATAAAATGATGCTCTGTTATGCAATTAGTTAAGTAATACTGATAGGACAGTTAACTAGAAACCTGCACACAAAATTCTTAAATATAAAACACAATGAAGAAGCTCAAAACCGATACCAAAATCTACATCTGCATCAAAAATTAATCAAATTACAAATTTTAAATGGTTTCCTATATTAAAAAATAAAGATTTTAAGACTATATTTTGCAATGCAGGGAACCAGTCTTATCAGAGAAAAGTAGTTCCCCAGGTAAATCTGGTAATACCACCTGTTGTGAACAGACTCATTAGTGTAGGAGAGTTGAGGGCAGTAGCCATAAAACATCTGGTTGAATTATCAGTTGAGCATGAATTTTTTTGCCACTTTTTTTCTAAGAGAAAAACTTGTCATGACATGAACTTTTTGTTTGAGTCAGGGTCTGCACTCTTTACCATTCACTCAGGCTAAGTATGGTTAGAAACTTTAGTATCTAATTATTTAGAGTAAATATATTGTGAATATGAGTGCATGCATTAAAGGCCAAGATGCTCAGGCTAGCCAAAGGTTTTGCTATTTACATATAGCATAATGCATTGTTATGGTGTGGCTGATAGCACTACATGTAATAATAGAGTTTAGGTTGGTTTCATCTGAAGGTCTAAACTGTTACTGTATTTGATCTAATTACCACACTATGCATTCAGGCTTTTCAAAATTACTGAAAAAAAAAACTTGCAGTAAAATTGCCACCTAATAAGGGTACACTTTGAAGAGATCAGCAGAGGACTTCATGAGGGTCATATTTAATGATGCTTATGATCTTTTTTTAATTAATTTATATTAGCGTATGTTGTTGATACTCATTTGAATTGCCGGGTCTAATCAAGGCAATAAAAATGTATTCAGATAACATATGTTTTTAATGAAGTAGATAAAAGTACACAGGCTGTAATCTGAGGACTAAGAAACTGTTTGACTGTGCACTTGTATGTGAGATAATTAGGTCAAAAATACAGTAAAAATTAAATTGTTTTCTATGTTATATTTCATTTTAAATTGTGTTGTTTTCGTAGAGAAGAAAAAAGGTGTTGAAAAGAAACAAGCAAAATATGTTGAAAAGAAACACGCAAAGAAACAGAAAATAGCTGCCGATGTAAAGCAGGAACAAAACGGAACTGTAGATTGGTGAAAGAAACTTGGTGCAAGTAAGCACTGTGTAAAATAATTCAAAAAATATTTTTAAAGTGACATGCACTAGGTTTAATGCACGAATCTTCTTGCACATTGAGGTATGTTCCATTTTAAATCGTGCTGTTTTCGTAGATAAGAAAAAGAATGTTCAACTGAAACAAGCAAAGAAAAAGAAAAATGTTGTTGGTGTAAGACAGGAACAAAATGGAACTGTAGACTGGTGAAAGGAACTTGGTGCAAGTAAGCACTGTGTGAAGCAATATTAAAGTTGTGGTGAGATTTGGCGTGGGCTTGTTTCACTAAAGCAAGTATGAAGTGGCATACACTGGGGGTAATGTGTAAATCAATAAAATATAATTAACCAAGTCAAAACCTTTTTCCCCCTCCAGAAAAGAGGCCTACCCTAAAAAGAAAGAATTTGCTCAAAGAGGAGCAAATTCTTTCCTTTTACAGTGGATCCTTTTAAGCACGCCTGTACAAAAGTACAGGTACAGCTATAGCAATCACCACGGCGTCGGTGTCAGCGTTGGTTAAAGTTTTTGGTTGTAGTTTTGAGGTGCGGTTTACGGCCAAAAAAGTAAACGAAAAGTCTAGGGAGTGCCGCAATCACAAGCCGCAGCCCTTCCCATATACCAAGAGGAGGAGGAAACCGACAAAACCAAACAAACGCAAATCGAACAAACGTACGAACAGCACTAAAATTATTGCATTTCAGCTAACTGTTCAATTGAAAATACCTACCTGATAACTACATAAAATCGCCCCCAAAATAGTTCCCTGCTAACGCTGATAATGCTTAATTCTGCATTTAAACATATGAGCTTTATACACGTTGATGCTTATAGTGAATAAATGAACAAAAGCAAAGAAAAAGTGCAATAAGACACAGAGTGGGGGTAGGGAGGGTCAAAATACACAAGGTGCGAAGCATTAACACACCTTTTAAATAGTCTGCGTGTCTTCTTTTCTTTCTACTTATCTAATGCCCTAGTAAAAGCTGATCGAGAGATATTGCTCGAATTGACCAATTTGACCTGTATTTCTCGGTTATATAGGCGGGACGTTTTGTAGCAGGTCATTTCGTACTGTTACAACAGTAAAAAAGGTCAGAGAAAAGTCCAGGCTGTAAGCCTAAGTTCTGCTTCAGATCATGCAAACAATTAGCTCTTAAAGTACTTAATCTTCTTTCTACGATTATTAAAAGAATAAAATATTTAAAGAATATGACTGCCAACATAATGCTATCTGGTGATTGAATTGTTTCCCTTGCATAGCATCGGTAACGTCCATTGTATAGCATCGGTAACGTATAAGCTGAGTTGCTTCCCTTTGAAACGTATAAGCAACTGATCCATCCAAGTTATATGAGGTGAAATATCATTGAATTTATCAAAAAATTTGATATTTTGCTTCCATGACAGAGAAACATGTATCTTCTTAGATTTTTTTTTTTTTTTTTTTGCTGAAGCACGTTACCTTGAAAGACAGCCACAAGAAATCGGTGCAAATCCCATGCTCTATAACGATCTCTGAAAAAAAAATAGCCTAGCCGCGTTCCTACTAGCTACAGAAAAAGATTAGAGAAGGTGCTATTCTCAAGCTTTTGGCACAACAAAGATGGCGGCCCGTGCGAATAAAGTTTATGTATGCTTTTTTGTAACCAAAAATATGGGAATATTTATAGAAATGGGTTTGACTGTAAATAATTAATGATCCTGAGTTTGTTTAATGAATTTCTTTGTGTCGTCTGTAAGGGCGCAAACTTCGCTGTCCGTCACATTTGTACTTTGTAACCGGTGAACGGTGCGCATGTAAATATCGGCGAGGGAGGTACAGGTTCCCATGTGGAGAGAATAGAGATATTTCAATCATAAATACATATATCGCTAATTGATATGCAGATATCTCTTACTAAAATACAGATGCATGTTTTTAATTTAGAAATTCAGACATATTATTTCAAAAACAGATATACGCATTTCGATTAGAGAAACCTGTAATTTGAATGCAGATATCCAACATTCAGCTTAATTAGATATATCTCTAATTGAAACATAGATATCTGTATTTGAAATGTAGATATCTCTAATTGAAAGGCAGATATCTAAATTATGATCGAAAATAGAGATACAGTATTTCAAATACCAGTATCTGCATTTCAGTTAAAGATATCTCAATTTCAATCCGCATTTCAATTAAAGATACCTGTAATTCGAAAAATATACGTATTTATTAAAAGGGATATCTGTATTTGAATTTCAGATATCTGCATTAAATAGGTAAAACTCCATAGGTAAAACTCCAAATGGGTTGCCATTATTGAGTATTGTTTATGTGTTGTTTTTTTTGTTTTGTTTTTTTTTGTTGTTTTTTTTATTATTTCAACGTAAATTCCAATTAGTTTAAGAGTTCAGGCAACCGCCCCCATCAGCGCTCTCAGTGCTTTGATTTAAAAGGCTATATCTCCTGAACCCCTTGATGGTAGTAGTTCATACTTGCCCTGATAATAGATTCTTGTCTGAAGTTTTATTTTATACCACCCCAATTTATATAAGTGACCTTGAGGTCAGGGTCAAGGACAGAAGAAAAAAATATATTAAAGCCTTTGATAAAGTTTAAGAGGCAAAGCTCAATTTAGACGAGTTACACTGTCCAGTGACAGTTCTTATACAGAAAGGGCTTGTTGTGCAGGAGAGAAAGCAGTAAGTCACAAAAATTGTCTCATTTATTACAAATGTTAGAAACGCTACAAAGTGCATCCAGCCCCCTTATTCCTATTAGTGATCAATTTTTGCGTGTGTAGAAAGTGGTATGCTTTCAGCTGCGATACTTCCTGCACATAGATCACTAATAAGGTTGAAGGGATATGATACACTTTCAGTGGTCTCAACTCTGTTAAAAGTGTAAAAAGTGTCTACTCTGAAAGGAAAGAATGTGTTCCCTCTGAAGGGGTTTGGTGTGCAATTAAACAAACAGGGAGACACAAAAGTTGTCTTCCTGGTAAAACATGCAGAAAGTCTACCAAATGTATACAGTTACCCACTCTCTGGGCTAATTCAGCAGATGACAAATTGATGATATTTTTCCTATTTTGCCCAGAAAAAAGGTTTGACATTTTATACAAATTGTCTAAGGAGACAATTTGCATGAAATGCCAACTCCTATTTTGTGAGGAAATTATGTAAAAGAATACAAAATATCATCTGTTGAACTTTTTCCAAGCATGTTAAGCATCAAATGAAAATCGCTTAAACGGCAACAATTATTTTGTTGAGTCCCATATAACACCCAGTGATTCGGGGCTGGTTTGTATTGTGCATTATTATAGCTAAAACTAACAGGTTGTTGACTGACATGCAGCTAAATTATGTCAAACATATATTTAACTCCTAGCCTAGTGATTTGAAATGGTAAAATTTATTTTGTTCGGTGTTTTAAGTGTTACTGTTCATAATTTTAAGTATATTAACATTCAGAGGAAAATTATCATGTCTTCTGACCAAAGATGAGGGGTGCAGGACTTTTAACTGTTCCGATTGCCAAAGAAGAGTCATGACACACTCCTTGTCTTAACATCACATACTAACCAGTCAGGCTTTATGATTTGCTTATATTTCTAATAAAGCTTTTATGCAGCTTCTGTTTAAAGAATGTAAGACTCTGTATAAAATAAAAGTAAAAAAAGATTGCCTTTGGAAACAAAGAACACACTATGGATTGAAAAATGGAAGTCTCGGTTTTATTGGGACGCTTCATAAGCAGTAATGAAGTTTGCAACACTGCTTATGCCCTCTAGCGTATACATGAGCAGAACTCCGTTTTCAAATATACCACAGTAGACCCAGTGATCCAAAAGGAAATGAAATAAAATCTGCACTATGGCGATGTACGGACAAACGTTCTATCACCACCACACGGCACTTACACCAACTGCAGTGTAGTAAAATAAATGCCGAAAAGATTGAATTTGGAAACAAAGGACAATATGGATATAATCTATCCATTTTCAAATATAGCCCAATGATCCCAAAGGAAATGAAATAAAATCTGCACTATGGTGATGTACGGACAAACGTTCTATCACCACCACACGGCACTTACACCAACTGCAGTGTAGTAAAATAAATGCCGAAAAGATTGAATTTGGAAACAAAGGACAATTTTCAAATATAGCCCAATGATCCCAAATGAAATGAAATAAAATCTGCACTATGGTGATGTACGGACAAACGTTCTATCACCACCACACGGCACTTACACCAATTGCAGTGTAGTAAAATAAATGCCGAAAAGATTGAATTTGGAAACAAAGGACAATATGGATATAATCTATCCATTTTCAAATATAGCCCAATGATCCCAAAGGAAATGAAATAAAATCTGCACTATGGTGATGTACGGACAAACGTTCTATCACCAACACACGGCACTAACACCAACTGCAGTGTAGTAAAATAAATGCCGAAAAGATTGCATTTGGAAACAAAGGACACATTACGGATTAGAAAATGGGAGTTTCGGTTTTATTGAGACTCTTCATAAGTAGTAATGAAGTTTGCGACACTGCTTACGCCCTCTTGCGTAAACATGAGCAGAACTTCATTTTCAAATATACCACAGTAGACCCAGTGATCCAAAAGAAAATGAACTATAATCTGCACTATGGTATTGGACGGGGAGACGTTCTACTTAGAAGTCTTTTAAAGTCATATTACTAATAAAAAGGAATAAATTGATGAAAAGTGATATGTGACAAATAAAACATCACTTCTCAGGCATATCTTTTCGTTTAAGAACAAGTACCAAAAATTATTTTTGAGTGGGATGATGTCCTTTTGTAGGTTAAGAGGGGTGGTTAAATGTCTGGGTGGGTAAATTTCAGGGTGCACCAGGGTAACTGTCGTGGTGGATAATTGTCAGTACTCTGTATAAAGCAGGGATTTCTGTAAATGAATTAATTAGGCAATTGCATGCGAATAAGTTTTCCCAACTATTAATATGTATTTTCTAATGTTGCAGTTCTCTCATTTGTACAGTACATAAGCTTAAGTTTACATTTCAGGGCTGAGACATTTAGATTAGCTTCTGTACATCTACAAAAATAGATATAATATTTGATTTCCAGTAAAATTTGTTGTTCTACTATGTTTGTCTTGTTATCTAATACTCCAAATAAAAATTACTGTTTTTGTATATTTAAAGTTATACTACTACTTTTACACCAGTATTTAAAAGCATACAATTTTTTTTTTATATCTGCTCACAGTCCCACAACAAATGTTCAACAGTTTCAGATTCTTTAGCACAGAACGAACATGTAGGCTTGTTTATTAACTTTATTTTGTGAAGATGTTTATTAGTGGCTAGTATATTATGATTGATACGTGGCTGAAATCACTGTAGCGTTGTGTTATTATGTCCCCAACTTCGAAGAAGTTGGAGGGGTATATTGCTTCTGGGGCGTTCGTCCGTCCGTCCGTCCGTTCGTCACGCTTTTTAAAAAAGATGCATAGCATAACTTTAGAACAGTGCATGCTACTATTTTGAAATATCTAATATGGATTCCTCATGAAAAAGTAGCTGACACATGTTTTCTTGACAGGATTATGCCCCTTTCCTGAGTTATGGCCCTTTGAAAAAATATGGATGCAATCTTGTCAGCAAAATATCTCATACAACTATTGAAGCTAGAGCCTTGAAACTTGATGAATAGACTGATGGTGATGAGTAGTTGACCTGACCAACATTTGAATAAATTCTGAAAAATACTTCTTGAGTTATGGCCCTTTGTAATTTTGGGTATTTTTACCTTGTCAGCAAAATATCTCAAAAAGTGTTAGAGCTACAATCTTGAAACTTGGTGAATGGATTTGTAGTGATGAGTAGATGACCTGATTAACTTTTGAGTTATTGCTCTTTGTAATTTTGGGCATTTTTACATTGTCAGCAATATATATCAAAAACTGTTGGAGCTAGAGCCTTGAAACTCGATGAATAGACTAGTAGTGATGAATAGGTAACCTGATTAACTTTTGAATAAATTTTAAAAAATATTAATTGAGTTATGGCCATTTGTAATTTTGGGCGTTTTTACCTTGTCAGCAAAATATCTC
This sequence comes from Anodontia alba, assembly GCA_964016985.1. Classification (NCBI taxonomy): domain Eukaryota; kingdom Metazoa; phylum Mollusca; class Bivalvia; order Lucinida; family Lucinidae; genus Anodontia; species Anodontia alba. Next base: position 58,521,659 of record OZ024821.1, on the reverse strand, counting down.
AAAAACTGTTAGAGCTAGAGCCTAGAAACTTGGTGAATGGATTTGTAGTGATAAGAAGGTGACCTGATTAACGTTTGAATAAATTCTGAAAAATACTTTATGAGTTATGGCCCTTTGTAATTTTGGGCATTTTTACATTGTCAGAAAAATATCTCTACAACTGTTGGAGCGAGAGCCTTGAAACTTGATGAAGAGACTGATGGTGATGAGTAGAAGACCTGATTGACTTTTGAATAAATTTTGCAAAATACTTCTTCAGTTATGGCCTTTTGTAATTTTGGGCATTTTTATCTTGTCAGCAAAATATCTCAAAAACTGTTAGAGCTAGAGACTTGAAACTTGGTGAATTGATTGGTAATGATGAGTAGGTGACCTGATTAACTTTTGTGTAAAGTCTGAAAAATATTTCATGAGTAATGACCCTTTTGTAAATGTGGGCATGTTTTCCTTGTCAGCAAAATATCTCAAAAACTATTGAGGCTGGAGCCTTGAAACTTGATGAATAGATTGGTAGTGATGAGTAGATGACCGGATTATGCACCCAGTTTCGAATGAAATTGATGGAGCATATTATTTTGCCTTCGTTCATCCGTCCGTCCGTTTGTCCGTTCGTCACGCTTTTTTGTGCATGCCATGTCTTAAGAAACCTTGCATGCTAGGGTTTTGAAATTTTATATATGGGCTCCCCATGAAATAATAGCTGACCAGTATTTTTTTTCTTGTCCGGCATATTTGTTTTTAGATGTATTTCCCTTTTGATAAAATAATATTGAAATCTCGTATATTTGTACTGTTGTTACTGTCATGGGCAAGCAGTGTTGGAGTCAAGCAGTGTTAGAGTCAGACAGTTGGGGGCATAGTGTTTACAAACACCAGCTCTAGTTTGTTATTTCAAATGGCCATTTATAATTTTTTTTCCGTTCTTCTTCACTGAAGTTAAAATTTTTATTCCATGCTGCTTACCAGCAGGTTTTTCATTATTACAATTTAATATTTTATACATATCTTTAGTGCCTTTTTTATTTCTCGTGTATATATGCAGTCAAAATGGTACTATAGGATTGTGTAGCTTTTCATTAATAGTATTTATTTTGAGCTTTTTCTTCCATTTTTTAATTGCATTACATAGGCTGTGATACTGCAAGATTTTTTTTATATATTATTAATAAATAGTTCCTTGACCTCCTGATAGGTTAGCAGATAACCATGTTTTCCTTTAATATCATTTATAAGTTTTATTCCACTTTCATAACATGTTTGATAACAAATACTGGCATTTGCCACTTTCATGTTCTTATTGAAAAATATTGCACTTGCTTGAAATTCATGTTTTTCGTTAGGTTGATTATTTGCATTCAATACATCTAACCAAAATTGCTTTTTAATGTTTTAATATTTTTGTTATGTACTCTGTACCACAGTCTGAAAAATTATCCATATTTATATGGTTCCTATATTTTTTGTTCATTTATGTTTATCAAGACAAAACCGTCTAATCCAGGTTGTTTTTAAGGCATTTATAAAAGCCTTGGTATTTATCATCTTTAATCCTCCATCCAGATAGTCTTTGCAAACAACAGAACGTTTTATTGTAGCAGTACCTTCCCCAAAAAATGTAAAAAGTATGCCATTTATTTCTTTCATTAGTTTTTCACTTTGATTCGGTAGCGCTAGAAATAGATGATTTAAGCATTGAATTATGAGATTTTATTACAGTTATTTTGCCTAGAAGTGTTAAGTGTCGGCGTTGCCAATTGTGTATTTTACTTTTAAATAATTCTAGTTTATTTTTTGTAATTTATTTCATTTACCTTATTTAAGTCTGTGTCAAAGATAATTGCTAATAACTCGAATCTTTTAGAACCCTATTGTAATTTCCATTTTGTCTTTTTTGTTTCTGGGCTATAATGTTTCCCTATCCATGTGAGTTGTGTTTTTTTGAAAGTTTACCTTAAGCCCTGATATTTTTGCAAAAATTCACACATTATTTAATGGATGGGTATATACTCTAACATAGGACTTACTTAACCCTTGTCATGCTATATAAATTAAAATGCCTCGCCCTCTTCTAATTTTCAGCCAACCAGACTACTTGATCCAGATTGTTGATCTAAATTCACATACTTAGTAGCAAAATCATATCATATTTTGGAGTCATTTTATTTGATGTATTGAAAGTAGGTGTCGTATTATACTCAAGACTCATTTTATTGGTGTATTGTCAGTAGGTGTCATATTATACCTTGGACCCATTTCATTTGGTGTATTGGTCAGTAGTAGTTATATTATACTCTGGTGTCATTTCATTTAGTGTATTGTCAGTAGGTGTCATAATAAGAGAAACAGATACTCTTTCAGGAAGGTAATTCTTTCTCCTTTCTGACAAGGACTGTACTCTAAAAAGACGGAATTTTCATGTTGTTCATCGATCATCCGTCTGCCCATCAGTTACGTTGTGGCTTCTGCTTCTTATCTTGCTAAATAATTTAAGGAGTCTTTTCATATTTTGCATAAATGTTGATTTAATTTGATGAGATGTTGTTGTTAGACAAAATTATTGGCCTAGGGGTAAATGTTTTTAGAGTTATTTCCCTTTGTATTTTTTTGAAAATGAGTGTTTGTATCTGCTTCGCATCGAGCTAAAAGTTTCAGAAAAAAAAAATTAAGAGAAAAGTTCAGGGAGTGCCACAATCACAAACCGCAGCCCTTCCCAGACCCCCAGAGGAAGGGGAAACCGACCAATCCAAACAAGCACAAATCGAACAAACGTTCGAAAAGCACTAAGATTAGCTCTCTCTTCCCCAAGCGAGGTAATCGCAATACTAAAAGGACTGAAAAACACAAGAACAAAATGACACACGGAAAGACATACAACAAATCGCCTCGTAGAAAAAACCACAAAGCGACAAAGAGTAAGACTAACACCGGGACCACCGCCTTAGAACGGTCAGTAGAGTAAACCACCGGGGGTTTAAAGCACTTTTACAGCTAGCTAACTTCACCCTGGGTCCCGATGCTACTCTTAATACAGAAACACATAAAAATTCTGTTCGCATGAAGGCTCCCAACTCAGTCAATGCATCAAAGCGAAAACATAAAAATCAAATTAATCACTATAATAAACAAAGACGAGTACTCATGGCTAATTCTACTGTATGCCAGAGTAGATGAAAACCAATAGTTGAACCACGGCGGGCCAAGCCAAAGACAAAGAAACCTTTATAGACTTTGTATAAGCATTGATATCGATAATGTATTGCTGTTGGACAAAAATAAGGACCTAGGGGTTAATTTCTTAAGAGTTTTTCCCTTTGTATCTCTTGAAAAGGTATTTTAGTTTCTGCTTCTCGTCTTGCTGAATAATTGAAGGAGTCTTTTCATATTTTGCATAAACGTTGATATTGATGAGGTGTTGCTTGGACAAAAATAAGGACCTTGGGTTTAATTTCTTTAGAGTTATTTCCCTTTGTAGTTCTTGAAAGGGCATTTTATTTTCTGATTCTTATCTTGCTAAATAATTTAATGGCTCCTTATTCCTCAAAAATAGACATTTTATCATCCAAGCAAGATTTAATGAATTAATATATAGTTATGAATACATTCATAAAATGAGGCACCTGGCAGCCTGTAAAATTTCATTTAGTCTCTCGTTCTCCAACTGGATCAAAAATGTAATATTTTTTATTGTATCTCTGAATTAATGTTAGCAACCATATATCAATTTATTAAACCTCTTTTGAGTAAAAAATGTCTATTTTTTGAGGAATATGGAGCAATTAAGGAATCTTTTCATATTTTGCATAAATGTTGATATTGATAAGATGTTGCTGTAAGACAAAAATAAGGGCCTAGGGGTTTATCCCTTTAGAGTTATTGTCCTTTGGAATTCTTGATGTTTTGGTTTCTGCTTCTTATATTGCTTGATAATATTAGGAACTTTTTCATATTTTACATAAACTTTGGTACTGATGAGATGTTGCTATTACACAAAGATAATGGCTCTTGAAAAGGCAATTCGGTATCTGCTCCTTTTCTTGCTAAATAATTTCAGGAATCATTCATATTTTGCATACATGTTGATATTGATGAATATGAATGAAATCCATCAAAGGGTCTTCATAACATAAGGTCTTATAAACTTTAACGTAAAAACTTTGACCCTAAGACAAAAATAAAGTATAAAAGAATAATCCTTCTACGGACAAACGGACAGACGAACAGATTCCTTGTTGATAGCTATATCCCCTCAACCTTTTTTTTTAAATTAGGGGATAATGAAATTCAACAGACGGTCTTGATGATATTACTATATAAACTTAGACACAAAACATTTTACTTTTATATAAAAATTCTAGGTCTGTGACCTTGACTTTGGTCACACCCGGGGTGTGGATCGTGCTGAGTAAGACTCTAGGCCTATATCTACTAACATGTCAAATATAACTGAAATTCCTCAAAGCTGTTGATATATAGCTATATAAACTTAGACACAAAAAAATGACTTTATGAAAATTCTAAGTCCATAACCTTGACCCCAAGGTCACCCCGGGGTGGGGATGGTGCTGATAAAAACTTTAGACCTATATCTACCATCAGGCCAAATATGAATGAAATCCATCAAAGGGTCTTCATAATATAAGGTCTTATAAACTTTAATGTAAAAACTTTGACCCTAAGACAAAAATAAAGTATAAAAGAATAATCCTTCTACGGACAAACGGACAGACGAACAGATTCCATGTTGATAGCTATATCCCCTCAACCTTTTTTTTTAAATTAGGGGATAATGAAATTCAACAGACGGTCTTGATGATATTACTATATAAACTTAGACACAAAACATTTTTCTTTTATATAAAAATTCTAAGTCTGTGACCTTGACTTTGGTCACACCCGGGGTGTGGATCGTGCTGAGTAAGACTCTAGGCCTATATCTACTAACATGTCAAATATAACTGAAATTCCTCAAAACTGTTGATATATAGCTATATAAACTTAGACACAAAAAAATGACTTTATGAAAATTCTGTGTCTAAGTCCATGACCTTGACCCCAAGGTCACCCCGGGGTGGGGATGGTGCTGATAAAAACTTTAGACCTATATCTACCATCAGGCCAAATATGAATGAAATCCATCAAAGGGTCTTCATAATATAAGGTCTTATAAACTTTAATGTAAAAACTTTGACCCTAAGACAAACATATAGTATGAAAGAATAATGCTTTTACGGACGGACAGACGAACAGATTTCTTGCTGATAGCTATATCCCCTCAACCTTTCAATTAGGGGATAAAGAAATCAACAAAAGGTCTTGATGATATGGCTTTATAAACTTAAACACAAAAATTTTTACTTTTATATGAAATTTCTAAGTCTGTGACCTTGACCTTGGTCACACCCAGGGTGGGGATCGTGCTGAGTAAGACTCTAGGCCTATATCTACCTACATGTCAAATATAAATGAAATTCTTCAAAAGGTGTTGATGATATAGTTATATAAACTTAAACACACAAAAAATGATTTTTTTATGAAAATTCTAAGTCCGTGACCTTGACCCCAAGGTCACCCCGGGGTGGGGATGGTGCTGGTAAAAACTTTAGACCTATATCTACCATCAGGTCACATATGAATGAAATCCATTGAAGAGTCTTCAAAATATGAGGTCTTATAAACTTTAACGCAAAAATCTGTTGACCCTGTGACGGAAAGACGAACGAACGAACGGACGAACGGAAAAGCGAAAACTTTATACCCCCACATACTTCGTATGTCGGGGGTATAATTAATAAAACATGATCAAGCGACATTTTATGCTTTTCAAAGGAAACCCGGGGCCTTTATAGAAACTCAACAGGGGACGGGAGATGTTTGAGGTGCTACATGATATTACCGGTAAACTGACATGTGTGTCTAGCGAAGACTTGGATCAGCTTGGGCATCCATCCAGCCTGATCCAAGTATGAGTTAAGTGGATGACTATTACCCAAAATATTTGTTCTTTTTTTCTTGCTGGAACGAAATCTTTACAAGAATTTTCAAAGGGGCATCATTCTGTTAATATTTGGTGGACTGTGTCCTTGAAACAATATTCCCTGCCCCACATCATGTCCTAACAATAAATCAAGTTCCAGGTAGATCTGATGTAAACTTTAGAAGGAGTTAGTCGAAAACGAAAAGTTTACAGAAATTTACAAAGGGGTATAACTCTGTTAACATTCGGTGTACTGCAACCTCGAAATATGCACTGCTCCACATCATGGTCTAATCATAAATCAAGTTTCAGCTTGATCGGATGTAATCTATAGGAGAAGTTATTCGCAACGAAATGTTTACAAAAAATTTAAAAGGGGCATAACTAAGTTAATAGGTGGTAGACTGCAACCTCGAGATAATATGTGCTGTTCCACATCATTGTCTAGTTATATATCAAGTTTCAGCCTGATTGGATGTAAACTGTAGGAAGAGTTTCAGCTTGATTGGATTAAAAATGTAGGAGGAGTTAGCCGGAAACGAAATGTTTACAAAACTTTCAACGGGGCATAACTCTTTTAATATTTGGTGGACTGTCACCTCGATACCATATGGGCTGCTTCACATCATGGTCTAACTAGTTTCAGCTTGATCGGGTGTAAACTGTAAGAGTTATCCGGAAACGAAACGTTTACAGATGGACGGACGGACAGACGGACGCACACTGAGGGGCATAACATCATACGTCCCATTTTTTAAAACGGGCGTAAAAAATGTTGTTTGGGTAAGGGTAATTCAAAATAGCTAAATTTATGGTGATCTTTCTCTTGGTTTGGTTGTCATGGCAACAGAAATCTCCCATAGACTTATAATTGGAAAATTAGCTAAATTTATGGTGATCGGTCTCTTGGTTTGGTTTTCATGGCAACACAGAAAGCTCCTATAGACTTATAACGGGAAAATTATTAAGTAGCATTTTTATGTCACCTGAGCCGAAGGCTCTCTGGTGAGCTTATAGTATGACTAGCCTCCGTCGTCTGTAGTCTGTCGTCTGTCAACATTTTCAAACATCTTCTCCTCTGAAACCACTGGGCCGATTGAAGTCAAATTTCATGTGGAGCATCCATGGGATGGGGGTACGAAAGCTTTTTCGCAGGATTCAGGTCACGTGACCAGGATGGTCGCCGTGCCATTATAAGGTAAAACTCATTCAAAAATCTTCTTCTCCCGAACCAGTAAACCAATTGTCATGAAACTTGGTATGTAGCATTGGGGACTCGAGCCAATCGTAGTTTGTTCAATGATAACACCTGGATGACCTATTTTAGGCCAAGGTCAAATTTGTTTACATAGACTTTTGTATGGGGAAAAGTCAAAACCTTGTATTTTTTTTTCAGAAACTATTGCAACCTGTTGTCTGAAAATTGTTAGATGCAGTGAGCTAAATAAGTAAACAAAACTACATGAGTATTCAAGGTCAAGATCATTCCTTGACCTTGGCCCAAGGTAATTTACATATAAAAATTAAAATTGCCCGTATATGGTAAAATCATTTAAAAAAAACCTTCTCCAGAACCAGTGGACCGATTGCCTTCAATATTTGTATGTAGTATTGTAATCTCGGGGTCAATCGTAGTTTATTCAAATGATAACTGGCTTGACCTTGACCCAGTTTACATCAAGGTCAGATTTGGTCGCATATGCTTTTGTATAGGAAAAAAGAGGAAAATGTTATTTTTTTGTTGACTGTGAACTTTAATCATGTATTTGCAATCAGCTATATGATTAACTGAAATGACATGAGTAACAAAGGTCAAGGTCACTCCTTGACATTCGACCTTAGCACAGAATTGAACATAATCAGCTAATAAACTCATGGTATAGACCCCTGGGTTCATGATCCTAAGGACGGACATTGAACCCAATTACATGAGCCTGGCTTCCAATAAGCATATTAACAGTCCGTGGGACAGTCTTCTATAATGACCTTCAAATTCATTTCAAAAACCACTCAGCACTCAGGTTAGCGGTTTAGGACCATAAGTCCTGTGGTCTCTATAACCAGTTAAGTCATGTGAACCATAGTTGGCAGTTATGATTATTTGATGATTGTCTACCAAGTGTACGTGTTTCATGAACAGAGGCCATTTTGTTTAGTTGGCATGACAACTTTAAATTAATGAAAATGGGGATTTTTTTTTAAATAAGAACTCTTTCAAAATCACTGAAGTAGTATGACTCTGATTTGGTATAGATGTTTAAGGTAAGGGCAATTCAAACATCTAAAATTATGGTGACCCTGCCTCTTGCATCACGAAATCACGCCTATATAATTTTGACCCTTTTAAACCCCACCTTTATATAGTAAAACTGGGGTTTACAGGGGTATACATTATTTTTCTTATTATTGCTCAAAAACATAGATTGTGGCTACTCGTTAGAACCGCCTCGGCGAGGCGGTTCTAACGAGTACCACAATTTATGTTTTGGGTTGAAATATGAAAAATATCAGAATTTTTTATCTGAAAATTTTCATTTATTTATGGTAAATTTCTCAGTATATTTGAATAGGCCAGTTTGGTAATGGGTTTGGTTGCCATGTCAACAGAAAGCCTCCATAGACTTATTATGGGAAAATGGGTAAATTGCATTTTCGCCATAACCACTCAGTGAAGTGATGCGTACCAAATTTGGCAGTTTGAATATCATTTAATGGTTGTCTACCCAGTTTATGTGTTTCATGACCAGTGGCCAAACAAAAATGTCTACTCAGTTTATGCGTTTCATGACCACTGACCATTTTGTTTGGTTGCCATGGCAAGTATGAAATTTGTAAAGCATCAGCAGTGAAAGAAGACCAAGTTAAGCACCAGCAGAGAAAGAAGACCCTTTTGCACAATAGCAGGGATTGCACACCAGCAGGGAAAGAAGACCCCTTTGCACACCAGCAGGGAAAGAAGACTGTTGCACACCAGCATAGAAAGTAGATCCTGCTGAGCTTGTCCCTTGTCTTGTATAGAGACAAAGAATGTGTAGCATAGGGAGAAGTGGCAACGTGCAATTGAAATACCTCTTCCGCCATCATTATGAAGAGGAGCGCTTGGCAAGTCTCTGCATTCTGTGAAAGATAAATTGATTATAAAAAGACTAACCCTTAAGAGCAATGAACATACACACAAAGACAAAAATACCTGAAGTGTCTAAAACTTAAAATATATGATTAAAGTAGCAAGAGCTTTATGTAATAATCAAACTTATCAAACTGAGCATAACAATGTGAAACAAGATCCTGTTCCAACAAGACAGACTCAACTTTCATAGATGAATATACGGGAATGGCAGACGTATCATCGCAGGTTCGCAAATCCTTTCTGGCATCACGTAAACACGCCTATATAATATTGACCCCCTTAAACCCCACTTTTATATAGTTAAACTGGGGTTTACAGGGGTATACTTTTTTTTTCTTATTTCTGTTCAAAAACAGATTGTGGATACTCGTTAGAACCGCCTTACCGAGGCGGTTCTAACGAGTACCCACAATCTATGTTTTGAGCAGAAATATGAAAAATATCAGAGTCTTTTATCTGAAAATTTTCAGTTTTTGGAGGTAAAATTTTCTATATATTTGAATAGGCGTGTTTTCGTAATGGAAGGATGTGATTTTTTTTCATAAGTATGTGAAACAAACACTGGTTTGTAATATGATTTCTTATCACATGATGGTCACATGATCATGACTTTTCTGTTAATAGTGGTATGAAGAGAAACCGGAGTAAGCCAGCCCATTGATACTCCCATATGTGAGTAAAAATTAATTTGGTGGGAAAAGAGATAAGTAATGGGTACTCATGTGCCTACCCTTTTTGAAGACCCAGATCAGAAACATTCATTGGATAAGGGTTAAGGATAAGTGTGGTAGAGAGATTAAAACTCCAAGTATTTACCTTATTTTCTCCAAAAGTTTGAACAAGTCCATTTTACTAGCAGTTGATGTTTCTAAAATACTGCTAGATGATTGGTAAACAGTGTGGACCCTGATCAGATGCCACATTCATGGGTAAATACATATAATTGCAGATAATGATTTGCTACTTTCATATGGCTTCCTGCATGAGGCTTAAATGTATTTTTGCTTGAAGTTTGCTTTTTATACCCTACCACACCATAGTGGCGGGGTATTATGGTTCCACGTTAGACGGCCGTATGTTTGTCGGTCTGTCCGTCATATGTTGGTCGGTATTTTTGTTTCCGGATGATAACCTGGGTAATTATCAATGGATTTTCACAAGGTTTGTGCATTGATATTGTGGAAATCTGGTTTGGGATTGTTAATGATTTAGCCAATTTTTGACAGAGTTTCCTGCTCGCCACACATCCGTATTACTATTTCCTAATGATAACTAGAGTAAATATCAATCGGTTTTCACCAAATGTGGTATGTGCATTGATATTGTGGAGATCTGATCAGGGACTGCTAATGGGGAGATCTGGTTAGGGACTGCTAATGGGCAAGTTGTGTCAATTTTTGACAGTTATCTGCCTGTCACATGATAGTTGCGGGGTATTATCGTTTCACATTTTTATTATTTGAGCTTTCATTGTACTTGCATGGTATTACAAAAGTAAACCAGTGCTTGGTGACAGCACGTAATAAAAGTTTCAGTTTATATACAGGGCTTAGTACAGGGCAGCCTATTTATAATCCTGGTTCAAGTCCCTGGAATGGCATTATGTAATGAACATTTCTGTAATGAGACTATTTTTGATAGCTTTCCAGTCAAAACACATTGCTGTTTTCCTTATATTGTCATGAAAGCGTTATGTCTGCATTGTGGGTGCTCATTTGAAGTTCCTGAGGTACGTTTTGTTTAGATACCCCTCTTTTTCAGTCCTATGTAAATGTATATATCATTGGGATATAAGGATTTTAGAGCCATGATTTGACAGTGTCAATCGCTAAATATCATTATAAATAATAACTGAATAATGTTATTTTTTGTGTTGAGGTTTTACGGCCCAGTCAACCAAATGGGGTCATGTCAAACACAGTCAGTTTACCTTACCACAGTTTTACTTGGCAGGCTTAGTCCTCTTAGTGGTTACCCAGTATTGTGCACATTCTTTCGCAAGAAACTGACAACTGCCCTTCTTGAATCATCTGAAGGTTAATAATGTTATAATGAGGTCCCTGTGTATTAACACATCAGTGTTATCTTTAGGCATAGTTTGTATGTTCTGATGTTTTAAATGACAATATAAATACATGTATTTCATACACAATATATATTTGAATATCTAAAACTTAAGACCTTAACCTGCCTATATGCTGTTACTGATTTATTTCTTGGGTAGAACAGTAAAAATGCCAGTAAAGAAAGGCCAGATACTTGACAATTAGATAAAACAAAAGCTGGATAAGTCACAGCTGCCTCAAGTAGGTCATTATAGTTTTTGCTTTTGTAGAAGGAAGTGCTTGGGCAATAATCAGAAATATAACCCACCAGCCATCCATATCACCACCATTGTAGGTTATAAATTAAATTAAAACATAAATCAAGTAGATAGTCAGTGTTATTTGTTGTCAATCCAATCAAAGTTAAAGAATGCAAATTGTGTACCATAAATATGTATGTTAAAGTTACTCCAATAAATGCTTTGAAATATGTTTCTGTGCTTAAAAATGTATATGTACAAACCGTGTTTTATTTAAAGCCACTATAACAACTATTCTGAATTACTGCAAATAAACTGTATCAACAGTTCAGCAACCTGTCTTTCTTTAGTGTGCAAACTGTTGGAAGTATGTCCTTTTGACACTATTTATTGTCTGCTTCTGTTATGCATGTTCGCAAATTATCAAAGAGCTAATCACTTGATCTGCTTTCTTGGCCCCCAAATCCCCCAAAATAAAATAAAACAAAAAACTATATAAACTTGATCTGCATTGTTTACCAAGCTTGTTTCTATTATTATGAGAATCACCAGTCTGCTTGATTGTAGATCAACCTAAATTATTTGCCTCTCTGAGGATCAGTTGATTTAAATATTGCTGCAAACAGAGGAAGAAGTAACAATCCACCCCTGGATGATCACTTCCTCTACATGGTCCATTTCCAATTCTGAGCTCACTTGACTCATTCCTCATTTCTGAAATGCAAGGGTGGAGTGAGACACCCTAGACTGTAAGACCTCCAAAGGTCTGTATATTTTGTTTTCGGGAGAAGTAAGAAGCTAAATCAGGTTGAGAGTTCAATATTCAGCGTTTATTATCATAGGGTGAGTAGCCACAAAAGAATCAGCCAAATAGATTTTGTGCTTATGTTTGTCATGTATTCAATAAATGCAGTAAATATTCCTCCTGTTGTATTGTTGTATATTATTATATAAAAAAAGTAGCCTGAAATTTTCACACTAATTCATCTGTTATGGCTGCTTATTAAAATTGACTTATTATGGCAATTCTACTGAATGCCCACAAGATATGAGTATAGCCCCACTTTAAAAAAGTTGGACTATACCGGATTTGCCTTGTCCTTCTGTCGTTCCTTCCGTCAGTTATTCCAGCCAACCTCAGATAAATTTTCATCACATTTTTCTCAAGAACTGTAAGGGTTACAAAAATGAAGCTTGGTACATACAGGCACAGTGGGTTGGTGTATTGTTTGTACTGGACCCAGGGGCTAGGGCCCATAACTCTTGGAGTTACATCCCTTGATAGGTTTTACAATTTACCATTAATGAAACACTTTCGTTACAGATTTCTCAGGAACTAAGAAAGTTGTAAAGTTGAAACTTAATACACACCTGGACAATGGGCTGATGTATTGTGTATACCAAACTCAGGGCCAAAGGCCTATAACTCTTGATGTTACATTCCATGATACAGTTTGCCATTTTAAAACGAAATATTTACACTTTTCTCAAGAAGTGTAACGGTTAGAAAGTTGAAACCTGGTACACACATGCACAGTGGATCGATAAATTGCGTACCGGAATCAGGACCAAGGGCCCATTACTGTTGGAGAGAAATCCCGTGATGGATTTTACAATTTGCCATATATGAAAAAAATTATAGGTTTTACAATTTACCATCAATGAAAAATTATTCGTTATACATTTCTCAGGAACTATGAAGGCTGTAAAGTTCAAACATAATACACACATGGACAGTGGGCTGATGTACATTGTATACCAGAATCAGGGCCAAGGACCTATAAGTCTTAGATTTACATCTCTTAATAGGTTTTACAACTTGTCATAAATGAAATTTTTTATTACAGATTTCTTAAGCACTATGAAAGCTATAAAATTAAAACTTGGTACACACATGGACAGTGGGCTGTTGTATCATTTATACTAGAATCAGGGTCAAGGGCCTATACTCTTAGAGTTACACTACTTGATTGGTTTTATAATATGCTATTAATGAAAAAAAATTTAAAATACTGTAAGGGTAACATAATTGAAACCTGGTACATACATAGACAGTGGATTGATGTATTGTGTACATGTATACCTGAATCAGGGCCAAGGGCCCATTACTCATGGAGTTTAATCCTTGATAGGTTTTACGTTGCCATGTTTACCATGTCCTGCAGTGATGTTATCTGGTAAGTATTATTCGAAATATTTCAACGCTATGGGTATTTCTCCTCTGATAACGCTGCAGCGAGGCTATAGTCAGATCCTCTGACCGCTCTAGTTTGGTGCAAAAATAAAACATCTTCTGAATACTCTCTTTATCTGGACTATGATGTGGTTTAGGATGCACTGTTGTAAATTGTTTCATTTGAGAAAATTTAGAGATATTGCGAGAAAAGTATAACTTTTGTAAGTGTTTAACGAGTTGTATGTTTTTAACCCTTTAAGTGACTTCAGTAGCAGACAACATTCTAATTTATAGTAGATGATTTGCATGCAATTTCAAGCTTTATTTATAATCTTGGTAAAAAAATATATATATATGTATGGAAATGTCATCTGGAGCAATTATGAATAGGGTCTCAAAAAGGTTAAAATATTTTGAGCCAATCATGAGCAAAGGGTCCATATCATATATGCAAACAGGCAAGGCTTAGATTAGATGCTAAGGCTAATCTGAGCCCTTGATATTTCCATATTGCATAATAACCTTTTTCTCACATTGTCATTGTTTTAATTTTCAAAGAATCTGAGAGTAGACATTTCATGCTAATGAGATAATTCATATAAAATGTTGAGCTGTATGCGTTAGGAAAAGAATACAATTTCTGGGAAAAATACTAGAAATATTTTAAAATTTTATCTGCTAATATTTAAATTCATCATTCTAAAGGTTAAGATCGACCTAAGAAATAGACATGACCTCGTTTTTGTACTTCCTTAACAAAGATAAAGAACCTTCACATATTTGACCTGGGATGCAAGAGAACTTTCATTGTAACATAAGTGACGGTCCAGACCAACCTGCGCTGTTCAGTCACTGGGAGTTAGCGTTGGGATCAGGCAGAATTTCAGCGTTGGGAATCAGGCAGAATTTCATAGTCAATCATTGCTTTTGTAAAAGCAACTGCATAAACATCAACTAACAGTCTTGTAGAAAATGTATTTATGTCCCCCACCTACGGGAAGGGGGACACATTGTTTTTGGTGCGGATCCCGTTGGCGTTGGTGTCAGAGTCGGCGTCAGTGTTGGCGTCAGCGTTTTCTGCGATTTATCTTGTGAACTAGTGGTTGGATTCTTGCCACATTTTCATAGATATATAATATGGAGGTAACAAAGAACTGATTAGATTTTGGTGACCTTACCTAATTATGTCAACCTTACCTAACTCGACTTGTATAGGTCACAGAAGTAGAAAAACTGAAATTCCACAGTGGGGAGATATGTTTTCTCTGAAAACACCGTTACTGGTCATTCTCAGTTTAGCCCTCTTCTGGGTACTTTTTAAAGCTCCAGATAAGAGATGATTTCCACATAATATTTTTAGCTCACCAGAGCACGAAGTGCTGAAAGTGAGCTGTTGTGATTAGTCAATGTCTGTCGTGCTTCGTCCCTTATCAGTAGTTCGTCGTCCGTCGTGCGGCGTCAACAATTGCTTTAAAAGCCTGCTCCTCCTACACCTCAAGTCCAATTGATGGTAGGAAGCATCGGGATGACTTGTAGATCCAAAATACCTAAAATCGTTCCGATCGAAAATCCAAAATGGCCGCCATGGTTGCCATCTTGAAAATCTGTTTTTCGCTTCTTCTCCTGAACCAAAAGGTCAACTGACTCAAAACTTGGTAGGAAGCATAAGGATGACTTGAGGATCAAAAATAGTAAAAACCATTCCAATTAGAAATCCAAGGAGGCCATCATGGCGGCCATCTTGAAAAACTGTTTTTTTTTAACTTCTCCTGAACCAAAAGCCCAGTTGACTCGAAACTTGATAGGAAGCATCGGCAAAAATAACTAAAACCTTCTGATCAGAAATCCAAGATGGCCGCCATAGTGGCCATCTTGAAAATCTATTTTTTGGCTTCTTCCTGAACCAAAAGGCCAATTGACACGACACTTGGTAGGATGCATCGACAAAAATACCTAAAATCCTTCCGATAAGAAATCCATGGTGGCCATCTTGAAAATCTATTTTTTGCTTCCCCTTCTGAATCAAAAGGCCAATTGACGCGAAACTTGGTACCAAGGAAGCATTGGGGTGACTTGAAGATCCAAAACAGCTGAAATTGTTCCAGTCGAAAATCCAAAATGGCCGCTGTGGCGGTCATCTTGAAAGTCTGTTTTTCGCTTCTACTCCTGAATCGAAAGCCCAATTGACTTGAAACTTGGTAGGAAGCATCGGGGTGACTTGTAGATAAAAATAGCTAAAATGTTTAAAAGATGTTGTGGCGACCATCTTGAAGACATATGTTTTGCTTCTTGTCCTGAACAGACATGCCAATTGGCTTGAGACTTGGTAGGAAGCATTGGGGTGACTTGAAGACCAAAAATAGCTAAAGTCATTATGATGGGAACTCCAAGGTGGTCGTCATGGCTCTCATCTTGAAAATCTTTTTTTCACTTCTACTGAACTGAAAGGCCCATTGACTTGAAACTTGGTAGGAAGCATCAGGGTGACTTGCAGATCAAAAATAAGTGTAATAGTGCTGATCGGAACCATGACCGCCATCTTTTAAATCTATTTTTAACTTCTCCTGAACTGAACTGAAATGCCAATTGACTTGAAACTTGGTAGGAAGCATGAGCGTGACTTGTAGATCAAAACTAGGTAATGTTGTTCCTATCGAAAAGCAAAGATAGCCGCAAGGGCTGTGCTACGACTTAGAGCAGACGGGGCGCAAGCTGACCGCATTCTAGTATTTTTAATTAGAATGTGGTCAGCTTGCGCCGCGGTCTGCTCTAAGTCGTAACACAAAAAAAATTAAACTTAATTTAAATCAATTATATAAAGAATATATCATTTCTGTTAGGGTTGTAGGACAAATTTTATACTATTATTTCCATCTGCGGAATAAAATGTATGTTACTAAAAGCTATTCTGATTTCGTCTGGGCACGCAGTTACTAAAAGTTGGAGTTGATCCTATACTACACTCCCTCTTATCATAATTCGGAAGTCATGTGTGTTTGGCAATTGTAATGTCAGTGACATTTAGGATTGTGAGATTTAGAAGGTCATATCCCTGATTGTCTTTCAGACATTATAATCAGTATAAAGCAGTATATATACAAATGGATTTTGCATATGACGTTAAATAGGCGATGTTGCCGACGATTAGCGACGCTCACCGTTTACCACGCCAACGCCATTAAAAGGGAAGTCACGGATGAGTCCCATCAACATCAATCATTTGTCTATCATGGCGTCGGGGATTTAGCCGCGATGTCAATGACGTCACTCTCTCTACACGGTGACGGGCGTCATTTGAGAATAATGGGTAGAATCATAACAGTAGACTTCATCTTATATTATTGTAGGGTATGTCTTTAGTAGGGTATGTCTTTAGTAGGGTGTTGTAGGGTATGTCTTTTGTTTATTGCAGTTGTTCCTTCAAATAACATTTTGATGTTCAATGCCTAAACAGAGAACAGGAGGTCGAGCAGAGGCCGACAGACGAATTCATGGAAAAATGTTTCTCTGAAGTTTTAGTTACATCAGGAAAAATCTTAGGTCTAAATGACTAGTATAATATAAACAGTGCAAAAGCCGTGTTTAAAATAGAATATATTCTAAAGTAAAGAGAAATATATCGCGGGGAAAACGCATCAGTTATGAGCTCTAACTAAAATGAACAGTATTCTAGAGTAAGAAGGAAGAAAACGTACTGCACTAGGG
This sequence comes from Anodontia alba, assembly GCA_964016985.1. Taxonomy (NCBI): domain Eukaryota; kingdom Metazoa; phylum Mollusca; class Bivalvia; order Lucinida; family Lucinidae; genus Anodontia; species Anodontia alba. The sequence continues at coordinate 58,504,369 of OZ024821.1, read as the reverse complement.
TGAAGGAAGGAAAGGCAGGTAGTCGTGGCGGTAGTTGAGGAGTGGGTCGGAGACAAGGACCCTGGCTTCTTCAGTTCTTGGCTGATGGCACTGGAACACCGTTGGTCCAAGTGCATCATTCTAGAGGGCAATTACATCGAAAAAGAAGAGATCGATCTCACCCAGAAATAAGTTAGGCTGTTTTTTTTTATTGACTCGCCCTCGTATGTTGTGAATAGTATATGTAAAAAAAAAGTTGTTAAAATTTCTAACTTTGTTAGAGTCTTCTGTGCAGTGGTACAGTTAGGCATCGCCCAACCCGGAACTTAATTAAATTGAAAGTCAATCTCGGTGTGTCTTGGCCGCCTATGGCGTAACATCTGGTGTCAGGCTGATAGGATGATTTCCGTTTGATTCAGTTCCGGTTCGGCATGGTGAATCCTTGCTCATGTAGGCCAAAGCCGAGGCACAGGCCGAGAAGGTCAGAGTCGAGGTCGAGGCGGAGAAGGCCAGAGCCGAGGCAGAAACTGAGACGGTCAGTCGAGGCCGAGGCAGAGAAGGCTAGAGGCGAGGCAGAGGCCGGGAAGGCCCAGATTGAGGCCAATAAAGAAATAGAACTAGAAAGGTTATGGCAGGGTTTAGAAAAAGAGAAATCAGAACTTTCCCATAAAATAGAATTACAAAAGGCTGATATGGATGGATGGATGGATGGATATTTTGTTTATAGACGCTCAACCCTAAAAGGGCATATAGCGTCTAATAAGATGAATATTATATGATGATTTTATTTAATGAGAAATTAAAAATATCTAGGATTGATGAGTTCATTTTAAGAAAGATAAAGTATCAATGATTTTATGTTATTAAAATACAGATCATATTTTATTAAAAAGTCCGATCTCTTTCAGAAAATCGAGTATTTTTTGAGTTGGCATATTAAAAAGTTCCTTTATATTTTTTACATTAAAATACTTTGTGCGAATATAATTAAATTCAGCACAAGTGACAAGAAAATGTTTGACCGTAAAAGGTTCGTTACAAGGAATGCAGAATGGAGCTTGTTCATTGTTTAAAATATAAGAATGAGTAATTCTAGTGTGTCCAAGTCTACATCTCGTGATTTTTGTTTGTTCTTTTCTGCTGAGATTAGAGAATGTGCATTTGCTGTTAAAATTTGGTTTGATTTCATTTAATTTATTATAAGTTTGTGTTTCCCAAACAGACTGACATTTGTTGTTGATGTATTGACAGACGTTTGATTTAAAGTCGGAGTGAGGAATTTTGAAATTGGTTATTACTAAGGATAATGCAGATTTGGCTTCTGAATCTGCTAATTCATTTCCACGAATATTAACGTGGCTGGGAAGCCAACAAAATACAATTTCTTTTGAAGCGGAAAGATAATAATATTTTTTAAGAATTTGCTGAATTAATGGGTTTCTATGGTGTAAATCTTTAAGAGATTTTAATACAGAAAGAGAATCTGAATAAATGATAAACTGTTTTTCAGACTGATCTCTGATATGGTAAAGTGCAATATCAATTGCCTTGGCTTCGGCGGTAAAAATGGAGCTATTATCAGGTAATCTGATACTGTCAGTAAAATTTGGACTAATAACAGAACAAGCAACTTTCTCATCTTGTTTCGAACCATCTGTATAAATTGACAGGTAATGTTTATAATTTGATTTGATTTCTAAAAATTCATTCTTAAAAATATGCGACTCGACTTCTGTTTTTTTATTTTTATGGAGGTCTAAAATAATCTTTGGAGGGTTTAACGTCCATGGCTCTTTTGATGGAAAAGAAAAATGCTGAACATTTTTAATATTGATATTGGCCTCTTCAAGTAACGGTTGTATTCTCAGGCCAAGGGGTTTAATAGCTGTTGGTTTATTATTGTAAAATCTTTCATATTTAGGGTTAAAAACACAATCATGAGCTGAATTACGTGGATTGGCGGCTAATTTAGTAACATATTGAAGAGACAATTTCTCTCTTCTTATATACAATGATGGTTCATTTGATTCAGCGTATAAACTTTCGACGGGGGAAGTACGAAAAGCCCCTAGAGCCAGACGTAAACCTTGGTGATGAATAGTATCCAAAGATTTCAAATAAGATTTTCTTGCGGATCCATAAACTATGGATCCATAATCCAATTTAGATCTAATTAAAGATCTATAGAGATTTAAAAGAACAGTATGATCTCCTCCCCAGTCGGAACTGGAGAGAACTTTAAGAATATCAAGAGCTTTTAAACATTTAGCTTTTAAAGCTTTGATGTGTGGTATAAAAGATAATTTGTTATCGAACAAAAGACCCAGGAATTTTGCTTCACTGACGACTGGAATTGGACTACCGTATATGGTGAGATGAGGATCTAAATGTAGCTGACGTATCTGACAAAAATGAACGCATTGAGTTTTTGTTTTTGAAAATTTGAAACCATTTTCTGTTGCCCAATCTTCTATATTGTTTAAACATCGTTGTAATTTGAATTCAATGGTTTCCATATTTTTCGATCTAATAAATATTCCAAAATCGTCAACAAAAAGTGAACAATCAAGGTCTTTCACACATTTAACAATATCATTAATTTTAATGCCAAACAAGGTAGGTGATAAAATGCTTCCCTGTGGTACACCTTGTTCTTGTTTAAATATGTCCGATAACGTATTACCTATTCGAACATTAAATGTTCGATCTGATAAAAAATTTTGAATAAAAAGTGGTAATCGGCCTTTAAGGCCTAATTTATGTAAATCTTTCATGATGCCATGTTTCCATGTAGTATCGTAAGCTTTTTCAAGATCAAAAAATACAGCTACGACATGTTCTTTTTTAATAAAGGCATCACGAATAAAGGATTCCAAACGAATCAAATGATCGTTTGTACAGTTATTTTTTCTGAATCCAGCTTGATATTTTGTTATTAGCTGGTTTGATTCCAAGAACCAAACCAGTCTATCATTAATCATTCTCTCCATTGTTTTACATAAACAACTTGTCAAAGCAATAGGTCTGTAGTTAGTAGCTTCAGTATGATCTTTATTTGGTTTTGGTATAGGTATAATCGTTGCTTTACTCCAGTCTTTTGGAAATTTTCCAGTGATCCAAATATCATTTAAAATATTTAATAAAGTTTTTAAAGCGTTATCGGGTAAATGTTTAAGAATTTGATAATGAATGTCATCAGGACCAGCAGCTGTATCGTGAGATTTATGAAGAGCATCTAATAATTCTGAAGCTGTGAATGGTACATTATATTTTTCATGATTTAGTGACGTAAAATTTAGTTGCTCTTTCTCTCGTTCCTGTTTTATGTTTTGAAAGTTTTCGGAATAGTTTGCACTAGAAGAGTTTTTCTGAAAATTCTCTCCTAGTGCATTGGAAATATCTTTAGTCGTTGAGCATATATTTCCATTTGATTTAATATGGACATGTTTGTTATTTTTATTTTTGCCAGTAATTTTTCGAATCATGTCCCATATTTTCTTTGCTGGAGTTCTAGAATTAAGTTTGGAGACGTATTGCTGCCAAGATGTTCTTTTAGCCGTTTTTATTGTCTTGCGAGCTTTAGCTCGCATTTGTTTGGCATGGATTAGATTTTCTTTTGTTGGCTGCCTATTGAACTTTCGTAAGGCAGCTTTTCTTTTATTTATTGAATTTTTAACATCTTTATTAAACCAAGGTCTATTTCTTTTTGAACGTGTCGAGGACTTTGGAATACATTTTTCGGCTACATGAATTAATGTATCAGTAAAAGCTTGTATATCATCTGCTGTTTTAAACATTTCAGGATTTAATTTTTCATTACATAGCTCCATAAAATTCTCCCAGTTTGCTTTATTCAAATTCCATCGAGAATGATGGTCTTCATTTGTCGATTCAATTTCTTCAATTTTAATTGGAAAATGATCGCTCCCATGAAGGTCATCTAAAACTGACCAATCAAAATCTAAGTAAATATTTGGAGAGCATATAGACAAATCTAAAGCAAAATAATTTCTTGTAGGAGAATGAAGATAAGTTGGTTGTTTATCGTTAAATAAACATAAATCATTTTCTGCAATAAAATTTTCTATTATTTCTCCTTTGTCATTTGTATCCAGACAACCCCATAGTTTGCTGTGACTATTAAAATCACCTAATAATAAATAAGGACGAGGTAACTGGTTTATAAGATTTTCTAAATCGTGTTTAGAAAATTTACAGTGTGGAGGAAGATATAGAGAACAAATTGTTATGGATTTAGACAGAGTAACATTTACAGCAACAGCTTGTAAATTACTATTTATATCTATCTGTCTATGAGGAACATTTGATTTTACAAGGATAGATGAACCTCCTGAGGCTTTCTGATTTTCAGTTGCGATATGATTATATAAACTATAATTTTTAAAATTAATATTATCTGTATTTTTTAAAAAGGTTTCCTGGAGACAAAAGACAGTCGGAGAAAGTAGTGTTGTTAAAATTAAAATTTCGTTATAATTTGCTTTTAGTCCTCGACAGTTCCACTGAATAATTGATTTTTTATCCATGATAAATGGAGAGATGATTTGAAAATAAGGAACTTAATCCTTTTGTTTTCTCTGAGACTGCGAGAACATGGAGGAGTCAGTCTCTAACTCCATGTTCTCAAGGGAATCGAACCGATTGACCAACTTGATCGGATCGGCCGACGCCCCTTTACTATATGGATTTGGTGCTTTATCTTTATCTTTTCCATTTTTTCCTTTCTGGTCAGCTGTCCTGGACCTGGATCTCTGTTGTGATCCACTTGTTTTAGTCGGCTGTGTTTGTGAACTGTTTTGAGATTTTGTTGGTGGTCTAGACTGATGAGTAGATGTGGGTTTAGGTTTAGGTTTTACAGTAGGAGTAATAACTTTTGAATTTGCTTTGATGACAGAATCTTTTTCGTTAAATTGAGTAGAACTTTCTTTGGTTTCAGGTTTAGTGTTTAGGGATTGAACAACTTTTGCAAAGGTGATTTCAGGTTGATTTTCTTGTATTTGTTTGGCTTCCAAATAAGTAATTTTTTGTGTAACTTTAATTTTCATGATTTCTTTCTCTTTTTTCCAAATTTCACACTGATTTGATTTTGATTGATGGTTTTTGTGACAGTTCACACACTTGGCTTCATTTTTACATGCATTTGTTGAGTGATCAAAGTCACCCATACCACATTTTTCACATACTGATCCAGGTAATTCAGGACAGCCGTTTTCATGATGTCCAAACCTCTGACAGTTGAAACACCGCAGAGGATTTGGAATGTAGACTTCAACCGGTATAATTCGGTAAAAGATTTTTAGTGATTTCGGTAAAGTTGTGGTGTTGAAAGTTAGTAAAAGTGTATTTGTTTCTATAAAGTTTCCATCTTTTTTAATTTTAAAACGTTTGCAAGCTGTTACTCCTTGTGTGTTAAGATATTCTGTGATATTTTCTTCAGTTTCATGTTTTAGCATCCTGTCACGGATAATACCTTTGCAACTATTGAGTGTTTTATGTTCCGTGACAGAGACATTAATGTTAAAGAATTTTGTAATTTTCAAGAGATTATCAGTTTGAGATTTTCTGTTAGTTTCGACCAAAAGAGTTCCATTTTTTAATTTTTTTACATTTTTTGGAGTGCCTATTAAAGATTCTATTTGTTTTTCTATGATGAAAGGAGACAGTGAAGTAATTGGTTTGTCCTCTTTACTGGAAATCACTAAAAATTTAGCGAAGTTCTCATTTGCTTTGAAAGTAAAAGTAGTCGGTTGCGTGTCGTCCTCCGAAGAGTCGAACGCCAGAAATCGTTTTCGAGATGCCATGGTGATGAAATTTTTGATTCGATAGCTATGCGCCCCACCCTCCATGGAGCCCTACAAGGGGACGTTTAACAGAAATGGATCTCCTATTTCTAACGTCAAGGCTACATTGCTATTATACTCGGTGTCAAGATCAGAGTCTTCAGCTCGGCCTCATGCTTAGATGATTTCCCACCTATTCATTTAAATTTCCATAGAAAAATTTATGAACAGTTGAGTTCATCCCCCTATCCACAGCCTCCACTCACAGAGGTTTCCGCCAAAGCCCCAATACAAGCCCACCAATTGACCCTTCAGCCGCCGCCCATTGAAACTCACTTAAAGTTAGAGGAACATGAGAAAAATAAGCCCGGTTTGGTACCATAAAGATACGTATGAAAGAGAGAAAGAAGCTAAGAACAAGTTGTGCGCTTCTAGAGCTTGGCACGACTGAGCCGATTGATCCAGGCCGGATCTAACCCAGACCGCTCTTCTATCTGTAATAAGGGCCAAAATGATGTGTTGAAAAGCTGGAGATCCCTGGGCTTTCCTCAATCATCAGGTTCCCCTCTCCCAGCATACGAGACGCCACCCACGGCAAACAGGTGGTTCCTGTTTTAATAGGGGATTACACCCTATCCACTACAGAAGGAAAGTGATCTGTAGATTTTATTCCCTACAGACAAGGGAGGCCGAAAACGTCTGGGAAATTGAAAGGTTATTTTTAATATAAATTAGGAGATCCATATTTAAAATAAACAGTTTATTAAAAGAAGGATTCATTTTGGATTCATTTTTTAAGAGAGTCAAACAAATAAGCTGTGTTAGATGATATGTAGCTTTCAAATGATATGTAGCTTTCATACCTTGAAAAACGTTTAGTTTTTTATCTAACAATATTAAATGCATCTTACTTTTTAATGTGGAGAATGCTAGAGTTCGGAAAAAATTACACAAACACAAGACAAACACATATGTTAAATACAGATGAGGTTATAATCTTCGTCCCATGTGCGACCCACGGGCACAGAATGATACACAAACAAATGAAGCATGTTAGTAACATGAGATAGGAAAGGTTTAAAAGGATAGATCTCGCGAAATTTGTTTTTTCCAATTTAAGATGCATTTCAATAAATGTAATTTTATAGTCTAGAATTATACCGGTTGAACGGACGGTTGCTCTGTATTGTTAGGGGTTTTACCTAACTGCCACAGAAGCGGAAGGCAGCCACCTATTTCGAGGGCCCGGGTGGTCACGGGCGGCCTCTTTTAGCCGGCTCGTACGTCACGCAGAGGGTACGTCTGGCCTATTCTAAGCCCGGGACCAGCACGGGACAGGCTGATATGGAGCAGTCAAAATCTAAAGACCGTATAGTATATGCACATGATCCCAAGTTGCCGTACTTCAATGATAGTAAAGACAAAATGGACAGTTATTGGTCTCAGTTTGAGAGGTACTCAACAGCTAATAAATGGGATTCATCTTTATGGGCCGCATATTTAAGTGCTTTATTAAAGGGGCAATCCTTAGATGTATATGATAGGTTATCAGATTAGGACGCGGCCAATTATGATAAACTGAAAGTGGCATTGTTAAAAAAATATATGACAGAACAACGCGGATTTCGTAAGAAATTTCGTTATAGTAGGTCAGAGAACAATCATACTTTTATTCAGTTTATAGTAGACTTAATAGTTATTAAAGAAAATGGTTAGCGATGCGGAAGTGGAAAAGACGTATGACGCGGTATGCGATTTTATGGCACGTGACCAATATTTAGAATCATGTAATAGAGAACTGTATAACCATTTAAAGTCCAAGACGTTTAAGAATTTAGATTTTGATTGTGTTGGGGTTTAACGACACGTCAACCCTTGAGGGTCATTTTGTGTCGTCTCCCAGAGAAAGGGAGAAAAGAGATAGAAGAGAGTAGAGGAGATGAAAAAGAGGGACAGGGAAGAAAGAGGAACAGGAATGAAAGTGAAGAAACAGAAGAAATAAAAACATTCCCCCTCTACCATTACCCACTACAAGGATAGCAGGCCTTGCCCAACTGTAAGCCAATATCAGTTGGATGCCCCAGTGATGTAAGATACACAGCACCTTCGCATGAGATGGCTACAGAAACCAACTTGTTTGCTGAAGCATGGGGTAGTGTATCTACTTGCGTAGCGAAAGGACAATGCGAGAATATGGATAGCAAAGGATTAGTAAGGTCGAGCCGAGTAGGTCGGGCAACAAGCCGGAAATTAAATGCAGGACTTGTGGAAAATCACATCTAACTTACAAGTGTTGGAACAATCCTGATAGGAAAGTAGCGTCAAGCGCGGATGTAGTTAATGACGAAGGGAGGTTGGTGACTGCCTCCAGTGGCGACACTAGTTATCCTCAATTTAAAGGAGATAATTTGTTTAGCAGGGGCCGTGGTAATTATCGAGGTCAAGGTTATGGTAGAGGAAATAACCGCGGTCCATGTAGAGGCGTTAGAAATAAGTTGGATAATGCAACAGGGGCAGGCTACCAATTTAACTTTTGTAAGGTAAAGGAACAAAAGGGTTCCAGTGACGGTGTAGAGTCTATTTCCCAGGGTAAGGTAGATGATTCCTTGCATTCAGATGGATGGATATTTTGTTTATAGACGCTCAACCCTAAAAGGGCATATAGCGTCTAATAAGATGAATATTATATGATGATTTTATTTAATGAGAAATTAAAAATATCTAGGATTGATGAGTTTATTTTAAGAAAGATAAAGTATCAATGATTTTATGTTATTAAAATACAGATCATATTTTATTAAAAAGTCCGATCTCTTTCAGAAAATCGAGTATTTTTTGAGTTGGCATATTAAAAAGTTCCTTTATATTTTTTACATTAAAATACTTTGTGCGAATATAATTAAATTCAGCACAAGTGACAAGAAAATGTTTGACCGTAAAAGGTTCGTTACAAGGAATGCAGAATGGAGCTTGTTCATTGTTTAAAATATAAGAATGAGTAATTCTAGTGTGTCCAAGTCTACATCTCGTGATTTTTGTTTGTTCTTTTCTGCTGAGATTAGAGAATGTGCATTTGCTGTTAAAATTTGGTTTGATTTCATTTAATTTATTATAAGTTTGTGTTTCCCAAACAGACTGACATTTGTTGTTGATGTATTGACAGACGTTTGATTTAAAGTCGGAGTGAGGAATTTTGAAATTGGTTATTACTAAGGATAATGCAGATTTGGCTTCTGAATCTGCTAATTCATTTCCACGAATATTAACGTGGCTGGGAAGCCAACAAAATACAATTTCTTTTGAAGCGGAAAGATAATAATATTTTTTAAGAATTTGCTGAATTAATGGGTTTCTATGGTGTAAATCTTTAAGAGATTTTAATACAGAAAGAGAATCTGAATAAATGATAAACTGTTTTTCAGACTGATCTCTGATATGGTAAAGTGCAATATCAATTGCCTTGGCTTCGGCGGTAAAAATGGAGCTATTATCAGGTAATCTGATACTGTCAGTAAAATTTGGACTAATAACAGAACAAGCAACTTTCTCATCTTGTTTCGAACCATCTGTATAAATTGACAGGTAATGTTTATAATTTGATTTGATTTCTAAAAATTCATTCTTAAAAATATGCGACTCGACTTCTGTTTTTTTATTTTTATGAAGGTCTAAAATAATCTTTGGAGGGTTTAACGTCCATGGCTCTTTTGATGGAAAAGAAAAATGCTGAACATTTTTAATATTGATATTGGCCTCTTCAAGTAACGGTTGTATTCTCAGGCCAAGGGGTTTAATAGCTGTTGGTTTATTATTGTAAAATCTTTCATATTTACGGTTAAAAACACAATCATGAGCTGAATTACGTGGATTGGCGGCTAATTTAGTAACATATTGAAGAGACAATTTCTCTCTTCTTATATACAATGATGGTTCATTTGATTCAGCGTATAAACTTTCGACGGGGGAAGTACGAAAAGCCCCTAGAGCCAGACGTAAACCTTGGTGATGAATAGTATCCAAAGATTTCAAATAAGATTTTCTTGCGGATCCATAAACTATGGATCCATAATCCAATTTAGATCTAATTAAAGATCTATAGAGATTTAAAAGAACAGTACGATCTCCTCCCCAGTCGGAACTGGAGAGAACTTTAAGAATATCAAGAGCTTTTAAACATTTAGCTTTTAAAGCTTTGATGTGTGGTATAAAAGATAATTTGTTATCGAACAAAAGACCCAGGAATTTTGCTTCACTGACGACTGGAATTGGACTACCGTATATGGTGAGATGAGGATCTAAATGTAGCTGACGTATCTGACAAAAATGAACGCATTGAGTTTTTGTTTTTGAAAATTTGAAACCATTTTCTGTTGCCCAATCTTCTATATTGTTTAAACATCGTTGTAGTTTGAATTCAATGGTTTCCATATTTTTCGATCTAATAAATATTCCAAAATCGTCAACAAAAAGTGAACAATCAAGGTCTTTCACACATTTAACAATATCGTTAATTTTAATGCCAAACAAGGTAGGTGATAAAATGCTTCCCTGTGGTACACCTTGTTCTTGTTTAAATATGTCCGATAACGTATTACCTATTCGAACATTAAATGTTCGATCTGATAAAAAATTGAATAAAAAGTGGTAATCGGCCTTTAAGGCCTAATTTATGTAAATCTTTCATGATGCCATGTTTCCATGTAGTATCGTAAGCTTTTTCAAGATAAAAAAATACAGCTACGACATGTTCTTTTTTAATAAAGGCATCACGAATAAAGGATTCCAAACGAATCAAATGATCGTTTGTACAGTTATTTTTTCTGAATCCAGCTTGATATTTTGTTATAAGCTGGTTTGATTCTAAGAACCAAACCAGTCTATCATTAATCATTCTCTCCATTGTTTTACACAAACAACTTGTCAAAGCAATAGGTCTATAGTTAGTAGCTTCAGTATGATCTTTATTTGGTTTTGGTATAGGTATAATCGTTGCTTTACTCCAGTCTTTTGGAAATTTTCCAGTGATCCAAATATCATTTAAAATATTTAATAAAGTTTTTAAAGCGTTATCGGGTAAATGTTTAAGAATTTGATAATGAACGTCATCAGGACCAGCAGCTGTATCATGAGATTTATGAAGAGCATCTAATAATTCTGAAGCTGTGAATGGTACATTATATTTTTCATGATTTAGTGACGTAAAATTTAGATGCTCTTTCTCTCGTTCCTGTTTTATGTTTTGAAAGGTTTCAGAATAATTTGCACTAGAAGAGTTTTTCTGAAAATTCTCTCCTAGTGCATTGGAAATATCTTTAGTCGTTGAGCATATATTTCCATTTGATTTAATATGGACATGCTTGTTATTTTTATTTTTGCCAGTAATTTTTCGAATCATGTCCCATATCTTCTTTGCTGGAGTTCTAGAATTAAGTTTGGAGACGTATTGCTGCCAAGATGTTCTTTTAGCCGTTTTTATTGTCTTGCGAGCTTTTGCTCGCATTTGTTTGGCATGGATTAGATTTTCTTTTGTTGGCTGCCTATTGAACTTTCGTAAGGCAGATTTTCTTTTATTTATAGAATTTTTAACATCTTTATTAAACCAAGGTCTATTTCTTTTTGAACGTGTCGAGGACTTAGGAATACATTTTTCGGCTACATGAATTAATGTATCAGTAAAAGCTTGTATATCATCTGCTGTTTTAAACATTTCAGGATTTAATTTTTCATTACATAGCTCCATAAAATTCTCCCAGTTTGCTTTATTCAAATTCCATCGGGAATGATGGTCTTCATTTGTCGATTCAATTTCTTCAATTTTAATTGGAAAATGATCGCTCCCATGAAGGTCATCTAAAACTGACCAATCAAAATCTAAGTAAATATTTGGAGAGCATATAGACAAATCTAAAGCAAAATAATTTCTTGTAGGAGAATGAAGATAAGTTGGTTGTTTATCGTTAAATAAACATAAATCATTTTCTGCAATAAAATTTTCTATTATTTCTCCTTTGTCATTTGTATCCAGACAACCCCATAGTTTGCTGTGACTATTAAAATCACCTAATAATAAATAAGGACGAGGTAACTGGTTTATAAGATTTTCTAAATCGTGTTTAGAAAATTTACAGTGTGGAGGAAGATATAGAGAACAAATTGTTATGGATTTAGACAGAGTGACATTTACAGCAACAGCTTGTAGATTACTATTTATATCTATCTGTCTATGAGGAACATTTGATTTTACAAGGATAGATGAACCTCCTGAGGCTTTCTGATTTTCAGTTGCGATATGATTATATAAACTATAATTTTTAAAATTAATATTATCTGTATTTTTTAAAAAGGTTTCCTGGAGACAAAAGACAGTCGGAGAAAGTAGTGTTGTTAAAATTAAAATTTCGTTATAATTTGCTTTTAGTCCTCGACAGTTCCACTGAATAATTGATTTTTTATCCATGATAAATGGAGAGATGATTTGAAAATAAGGAACTTAATCCTTTTGTTTTCTCTGAGACTGCGAGAACATGGAGGAGTCAGTCTCTAACTCCATGTTCTCAAGGGAATCGAACCGATTGACCAACTTGATCGGATCGGCCGACGCCCCTTTACTATATGGATTTGGTTCTTTATCTTTATCTTTTTCTTTTCCATTTTTTCCTTTCTGGTCAGCTGTCCTGGACCTGGATCTCTGTTGTGATCCACTTGTTTTAGTCGGCTGTGTTTGTGAACTGTTTTGAGATTTTGTTGGTGGTCTAGACTGATGAGTAGATGGGGGTTTAGGTTTAGGTTTTTGAGTAGGAGTAATAACTTTTGAATTTGCTTTGATGACAGAATCTTTTTCGTTAAATTGGGTAGAACTTTCTTTGGTTTCAGGTTTAGTGTTTAGGGATTGAACAACTTTTGCAAAGGTGATTTCAGGTTGATTTTCTTGAATCTTTTTGGCTTCCAAATAAGTGATTTTTTGTGTAACTTTAATTTTCATGATTTCTTTCTCTTTTTTCCAAATTTCACACTGATTTGATTTTGATTGATGGTTTTTGTGACAGTTCACACACTTGGCTTCATTTTTACAAGCATTTGTAGGGTGATCAAATTCACCCATACCACATTTTTCACATACTGATCCAGGTGCTTCCGGACAGCCGTTTTCATGATGTCCAAACCTCTGACAGTTGAAACACCGCAGAGGATTTGGTATGTAGACTTCAACCGGTATAATTCGGTAAAATATTTTTAGTGATTTCGGTAAAGTTGTGGTGTTGAAAGTTAGTAAAAGTGTGTTTGTTTCTATAAAGTTTCCATCTTTTTTAATTTTAAAACGTTTGCAAGCTGTTACTCCTTGTGTGTTAAGATATTCTGTGATATTTTCTTCAGTTTCATGTTTTAGCATCCTGTCACGGATAATACCTTTGCAACTATTGAGTGTTTTATGTGTGCCGTGACAGAGACATTAATGTTAAAGAATTTTGTAATTTTCAAGAGATTATCAGTTTGAGATTTTCTGTTAGTTTCGACCAAAAGAGTTCCATTTTTTAATTTTTTTACATTTTTTGGAGTGCCTATTAAAGATTCTATTTGCTTTTCTATGATAAAAGGAGACAGTGAAGTAATTGGTTTGTCTTCCTTACTCGAAATCACTAAAAATTTAGCGAAGTTCTCATTTGCTTTGAAAGTAAAAGTAGTCGGTTGCGTGTCGTCCTCCGAAGAGTCGAACGCCAGAAATCGTTTTCGAGATGCCATGGTGATGAAATTTTTGATTCGATAGCTACGCGCCCCACCCTCCATGGAGCCCTACTAGGGGACGTTTAACAGAAATGGATCTCCTATTTCTAACGTCAAGGCTACATTGCTATTATACTCGGTGTCAAGATCAGAGTCTTCAGCTCGGCCTCATGCTTAGATGATTTCCCACCTATTCATTTAAATTTCCATAGAAAAATTTATGAACAGTTGAGTTCATCCCCCTTTCCACAGCCTCCACTCACAGAGGTTTCCGCCAAAGCCCCAATACAAGCCCACCAATTGACCCTTCAGCCGCCGCCCATTGAAACTCACTTTAAGTTAGAGGAACATGAGAAAAATAAGCCCGGTTTGGTACCATAAAGATACGTATGAAAGAGAGAAAAAAGCTAAGAACAAGTTGTGCGCTTCTAGAGCTTGGCACGACTGAGCCGATTGATCCAGGCCGGATGGATGGATGGATATTTTGTTTATAGACGCTCAACCCTAAAAGGGCATATAGCGTCTAATAAGTTTTATGTTATATGATGATTTTATTTAATGAGAAATTTAAAAATATCTAGGATTGATGTATTTATTTTAAAGAGATAAAGTATCAATGATTTTAAGTGATTAAAAATACTGATCATATTTTATTAAAAAGTCCGATCTCTTTAAGAAAGTCGAGTATTTTCTGAGTTGGCATATCAAAAAGTTCCTTTATAGTTTTTATATTAAAATACTTTGTGCGAATGTGATTAAATTCAGCACAAGTGATAAGAAAATGTTTGACTGTGAAAGGTTCATTACAAGGAATGCAGAATGGAGCTTGTTCATTGTTTAAAATATAAGAATGAGTAATTCTAGTGTGTCCAAGTCTACATCTCGTGATTTTTGTTTGTTCTTTTCTGCTGAGATTAGAAAATGTGCATTTGCTGTTAAAATTTGGTTTGATTTCATTTAATTTATTATAAGTTTGTGTTTCCCAAACAGACTGACATTTGTTGTTGATGTATTGACAGACGTTTGATTTAAAGTCGGAGTGAGGAATTTTGAAATTGGTTATTACTAAGGATAATGCAGATTTGGCTTCTGAATCTGCTAATTCATTTCCACGAATATTAACGTGGCTGGGAAGCCAACAAAATACAATTTCTTTTGAAGCGGAAAGATAATAATATTTTTTAAGAATTTGCTGAATTAATGGGTTTGTATGGTGTAAATCTTTAAGAGATTTTAATACAGAAAGAGAATCTGAATAAATGATAAACTGTTTTTCAGACTGATCTCTGATATGGTAAAGTGCAATATCTATTGCCTTGGCTTCGGCGGTAAAAATGGAGCTATTATCAGGTAATCTGATACTGTCAGTAAAATTTGGACTAATAACAGAACAAGCAACTTTCTCATCTTGTTTCGAACCATCTGTATAAATTGACAGGTAATGTTTATAATTTGATTTGATTTCTAAAAATTCATTCTTAAAAATATGCGACTCGACTTCTGTTTTTTTATTTTTATGAAGGTCTAAAATAATCTTTGGAGGGTTTAACGTCCATGGCTCTTTTGATGGAAAAGAAAAATGCTGAACATTTTTAATATTGATATTGGCCTCTTCAAGTAACGGTTGTATTCTCAGGCCTAGGGGTTTAATAGCCGTTGGTTTGTTGTTGTAAAATCTTTCATATTTAGGATTAAAAACACAATCATAGGCTGAATTACGTGGATTGGCGGCTAATTTAGTAACATATTGAAGAGACAATTTCTCTCTTCTTATATACAATGATGGTTCATTTGATTCAGCGTATAAACTTTCGACGGGGGAAGTACGAAAAGCCCCTAGAGCCAGACGTAAACCTTGGTGATGAATAGTATCCAAAGATTTCAAATAAGATTTTCTTGCGGATCCATAAACTATGGATCCATAATCCAATTTAGATCTAATTAAAGATCTATAGAGATTTAAAAGAACAGTACGATCTCCTCCCCAGTCGGAACTGGAGAGAACTTTAAGAATATCAAGAGCTTTTAAACATTTAGCTTTTAAAGCTTTGATGTGTGGTATAAAAGATAATTTGTTATCGAACAAAAGACCCAGGAATTTTGCTTCACTGACGACTGGAATTGGACTACCGTATATGGTGAGATGAGGATCTAAATGTAGCTGACGTATCTGACAAAAATGAACGCATTGAGTTTTTGTTTTTGAAAATTTGAAACCATTTTCTGTTGCCCAATCTTCTATATTGTTTAAACATCGTTGTAGTTTGAATTCAATGGTTTCCATATTTTTCGATCTAATAAATATTCCAAAATCGTCAACAAAAAGTGAACAATCAAGGTCTTTCACACATTTAACAATATCGTTAATTTTAATGCCAAACAAGGTAGGTGATAAAATGCTTCCCTGTGGTACACCTTGTTCTTGTTTAAATATGTCCGATAACGTATTACCTATTCGAACATTAAATGTTCGATCTGATAAAAAATTGAATAAAAAGTGGTAATCGGCCTTTAAGGCCTAATTTATGTAAATCTTTCATGATGCCATGTTTCCATGTAGTATCGTAAGCTTTTTCAAGATAAAAAAATACAGCTACGACATGTTCTTTTTTAATAAAGGCATCACGAATAAAGGATTCCAAACGAATCAAATGATCGTTTGTACAGTTATTTTTTCTGAATCCAGCTTGATATTTTGTTATTAGCTGGTTTGATTCCAAGAACCAAACCAGTCTATCATTAATCATTCTCTCCATTGTTTTACATAAACAACTTGTCAAAGCAATAGGTCTGTAGTTAGTAGCTTCAGTATGATCTTTATTTGGTTTTGGTATAGGTATAATCGTTGCTTTACTCCAGTTTTTTGGAAATTTTCCAGTGATCCAAATATCATTTAAAATATTTAATAAAGTTTTTAAAGCGTTATCGGGTAAATGTTTAAGAATTTGATAATGAATGTCATCAGGACCAGCAGCTGTATCGTGAGATTTATGAAGAGCATCTAATAATTCTGAAGCTGTGAATGGTACATTATATTTTTCATGATTTAGTGACGTAAAATTTAGATGCTCTTTCTCTCGTTCCTGTTTTATGTTTTGAAAGGTTTCGGAATAGTTTGCACTAGAAGAGTTTTTCTGGAAATTCTCTCCTAGTGCATTGGAAATATCTTTAGTCGTTGAGCATATATTTCCATTTGATTTAATATGGACATGTTTGTTATTTTTATTTTTGCCAGTAATTTTTCGAATCATGTCCCATATTTTCTTTGCTGGAGTTCTAGAATTAAGTTTGGAGACGTATTGCTGCCAAGATGTTCTTTTAGCCGTTTTTATTGTCTTGCGAGCTTTAGCTCGCATTTGTTTGGCATGGATTAGATTTTCTTTTGTTGGCTGCCTATTGAACTTTCGTAAGGCAGATTTTCTTTTATTTATTGAATTTTTAACATCTTTATTAAACCAAGGTCTATTTCTTTTTGAACGTGTCGAGGACTTTGGAATACATTTTTCGGCTACATGAATTAATGTATCAGTAAAAGCTTGTATATCATCTGCTGTTTTAAACATTTCAGGATTTAATTTTTCATTACATAGCTCTATAAAATTCTCCCAGTTTGCTTTATTCAAATTCCATCGGGAAAGATGGTCTTCATTTGTCGATTCAATTTCTTCAATTTTAATTGGAAAATGATCGCTCCCATGAAGGTCATCTAAAACTGACCAATCAAAATCTAAGTAAATATTTGGAGAGCATATAGACAAATCTAAAGCAAAATAATTTCTTGTAGGAGAATGAAGATAAGTTGGTTGTTTATCGTTAAATAAACATAGATCATTTTCTGCAATAAAATTTTCTATTATTTCTCCTTTGTCATTTGTATCCAGACAACCCCATAGTTTGCTGTGACTATTAAAGTCACCTAATAATAAATAAGGACGAGGTAACTGGTTTATAAGATTTTCTAAATCGTGTTTAGAAAATTTACAGTGTGGAGGGAGATATAGAGAACAAATTGTTATGGATTTAGACAGTGACATTTATAGCGACAGCTTGTAAATTACTATTTATATCTATCTGTCTATGAGGAACATTTGATTTTACAAGGATAGATGAGCCTCCTGAGGCTTTCTGATTTTCAGTTGCGATATGATTATATAAACTATAATTTTTAAAATTAATATTATCTGTATTCTTTAAAAAGGTTTCCTGGAGACAAAAGACAGTCGGAGAAAGTAGTGTTGTTAAAATTAAAATTTCGTTATAATTTGCTTTTAGTCCTCGACAGTTCCACTGAATAATTGATTTTTTATCCATGATGAATGGAGAGATGATTTGAAAATAAGGAACTTAATCCTTTTGTTTTCTCTGAGACTGCAAGAACATGGAGGAGTCAGTCTCTAACTCCATGTTCTCAAGGGAATCGAACCGATTGACCAACTTGATCGGATCGGCCGACGCCCCTTTACTATATGGATTTGGTGCTTTATCTTTATCTTTTTCTTTTCCATTTTTTTCTTTCTGGTCAGCTGTCCTGGACCTGGATCTCTGTTGTGATCCACTTGTTTTAGTCGGCTGTGTTTGTGAACTGTTTTGAGATTTTGTTGGTGGTCTAGACTGATGAGTAGATGTGGGTTTAGGTTTAGGTTTTACAGTAGGAGTAATAACTTTTGAATTTGCTTTGATGACAGAATCTTTTTCGTTAAACTGGGTAGAACTTTCTTTGGTTTCAGGTTTAGTGTTTAGGGATTGAACAACTTTTGCAAAGGTGATTTCAGGTTGATTTTCTTGAATCTTTTTGGCTTCCAAATAAGTGATTTTTTGTGTAACTTTAATTTTCATGATTTCTTTCTCTTTTTTCCAAATTTCACACTGATTTGATTTTGATTGATGGTTTTTGTGACAGTTCACACACTTGGCTTCATTTTTACAAGCATTTGTAGGGTGATCAAATTCACCCATACCACATTTTTCACATACTGATCCAGGTGCTTCCGGACAGCCGTTTTCATGATGTCCAAACCTCTGACAGTTGAAACACCGCAGAGGATTTGGAATGTAGA
This sequence comes from Anodontia alba, assembly GCA_964016985.1. NCBI lineage: Eukaryota > Metazoa > Mollusca > Bivalvia > Lucinida > Lucinidae > Anodontia > Anodontia alba. The sequence continues at coordinate 58,485,810 of OZ024821.1, read as the reverse complement.
CTTCAACCGGTATAATTCGGTAAAAGATTTTTAGTGATTTCGGTAAAGTTGTGGTGTTGAAAGTTAGTAAAAGTGTATTTGTTTCTATAAAGTTTCCATCTTTTTTAATTTTAAAACGTTTGCAAGCTGTTACTCCTTGTGTGTTAAGATATTCTGTGATATTTTCTTCAGTTTCATGTTTTAGCATTCTGTCACGGATAATACCTTTGCAACTGTTTAGAGTTTTATGTTCCGTGACAGAGACATTAATGTTAAAGAATTTTGTAATTTTCAAGAGATTATCAGTTTGAGATTTTCTGTTAGTTTCGACCAAAAGAGTTCCATTTTTTAATTTTTTTACATTTTTTGGAGTGCCTATAATTGATTCTATTTGCTTTTCTATAATGAAAGGTGACAGTGAAGTAATTGGTTTGTCTTCCTTACTCGAAATCACTAAAAATTTAGCGAAGTTCTCATTTGCTTTGAAAGTAAAAGTAGTCGGTTGCGTGTCGTCCTCCGAAGAGTCGAACGCCAGAAATCGTTTTCGAGATGCCATGGTGATGAAATTTTTGATTCGATAGCTATGCGCCCCACCCTCCATGGAGCCCTACAAGGGGACGTTTAACAGAAATGGATCTCCTATTTCTAACGTCAAGGCTACATTGCTATTATACTCGGTGTCAAGATCAGAGTCTTCAGCTCGGCCTCATGCTTAGATGATTTCCCACCTATTCATCTAAATTTCCATAGAAAAATTTATGAACAGTTGAGTTCATCCCCCTATCCACAGCCTCCACTCACAGAGGTTTCCGCCAAAGCCCCAATACAAGCCCACCAATTGACCCTTCAGCCGCCGCCCATTGAAACTCACTTAAAGTTAGAGGAACATGAGAAAAATAAGCCCGGTTTGGTACCATAAAGATACGTATGAAAGAGAGAAAGAAGCTAAGAACAAGTTGTGCGCTTCTAGAGCTTGGCACGACTGAGCCGATTGATCCAGGTCGGATCTAACCCAGACCGCTCTTCTATCTGAAATAAGGGCCAAAATGATGTGTTGAAAAGCTGGAGATCCCTGGGCTTTCCTCAATCATCAGGTTCCCCTCTCCCAGCATACGAGACGCCACCCACGGCAAACAGGTGGTTCCTGTTTTAATAGGGATTACACCCTATCCACTACAGAAGGAAAGTGATCTGTAGATTTTATTCCCTACAGACAAGGGAGGCCGAAAACGTCTGGGAAATTGAAAGGTTATTTTTAATATAAATTAGGAGATCCAGAGGATTCATTTTGGATTCATTTTTAGTAGAGTCAAACAAACAAGCTGTGTTAGATGATATGTAGCTTTCAAATGATATGTAGCTTTCATACCTTGAAAAACGTTTAGTTTTTTTATCTAACAATATTAAATGCATCTTATTTTTTAATGTGGAGAATGCTAGAGTTCGGAAAAATGACACAAACACAAGACAAACACATATGTTAAATACAGATGAGGTTATAATCTTCGTCCCATGTGCGACCCACGGGCACAGAATGATACACAAACAAATGAAGCATGTTAGTAACATGAGATAGGAAAGGTTTAAAAGGATAGTTATCGCGAAATTTGTTTTTTCCAATTTAAGATGCATTTCAATAAATGAATTTTATATTCTGGAATTATACCGGTTGAACGGACGGTTGCTCTGTTATGTTAGGGGTTTTACCCAACTGCCACAGAAGCGGAAGGCAGCCACCTATTTCGAGGGCCCGGGTGGTCACGGGCGGCCTCTTTTAGACGGCTCGTACGTCACGCAGAGGGTACGTCTGGCCTATTCTAAGCCCGGGACCAGCACGGGACTGATCCAGGCCGGATCTAACCCAGACCGCTCTTCTATCTGAAATAAGGGCCAAAATGATGTGTTGAAAAGCTGGAGATCCCTGGGCTTTCCTCAATCATCAGGTTCCCCTCTCCCAGCATACGAGACGCCACCCACGGCAAACAGGTGGTTCCTGTTTTAATAGGTGATTACACCCTATCCACTACAGAAGGAAAGTGATCTGTAGATTTTATTCCCTACAGACAAGGGAGGCCGAAAACGTCTGGGAAATTGAAAGGTTATTTTAAATATAAATTAGGAGATCCATATTTAAAATAAACAGTTTATTAAAAGAAGGATTCATTTTGGATTCATTTTTTAAGAAAGTCAAACAAATAAGCTGTGTTAGATGATATGTAGCTTTCAAATGATATGTAGCTTTCATACCTTGAAAAACGTTTAGTTTTTTATCTAACAATATTAAATGCATCTTACTTTTTAATGTGGAGAATGCTAGAGTTCGGAAAAAATTACACAAACACAAGACAAACACATGTTAAATACAGATGAGGTTATAATCTTCGTCCCATGTGCGACCCACGGGCACAGAATGATACACAAACAAATGAAGCATGTTAGTAACATGAGATAAGAAAGGTTTAAAAGGATAGATCTCGCGAAATTTGTTTTTTCCAATTTAAGATGCATTTCAATAAATGAATTTTATATTCTGGAATTATACCGGTTGAACGGACGGTTGCTCTGTTATGTTAGGGGTTTTACCCAACTGCCACAGAAGCGGAAGGCAGCCACCTATTTCGAGGGCCCGGGTGGTCACGGGCGGCCTCTTTTAGCCGGCTCGTACGTCACGCAGAGGATACGTCTGGCCTATTCTAAGCCCGGGACCAGCACGGGACTCCTTGCATTCAGATGTGAAAGACAAGGAAGGGGTTTGCTACTTTTTGAAGGCACGGTTGCCAACAGCACCAGAAAGTCGTAATCCTCAGGGATACTGGTTGTACCGGGGTGGTCGTGAGAAGAAACTTGGTTTCACAGGATCAGTTGATTGGTAAAGAGTCAATCAGCAGTGACTTTGATAGATGAAACTTGTAGATCCAAAATACCTAAAATCGTGATGAAGGTTCTGAAACTGGCTCATGAATCTTTGATGGCCGGACATTTAGGCATTAAAAAGATTTTGAATAGAATTCTGACTGAGTTCTTTTGGCCAGTGGTTTGTGGTGATGTAACAAGGTTTTGTAGGTCGTTTGACATTTGTCAGCGGACAATTCAGAAGGGGCGTGTAACCAAAGTTCTGTATGGAAAATAACCTTTGATTGACACACCGTTTGAGAGAGTAGCAGTCGACATTGTCGGTCCCATTGAACGCCAATCCGATAAGAAGTCGCGGTATATACTAACTATGATTAATTATGAAACGCGGTACCCGGAAGCAGTAGCTTTACCTAGTATTGAGACCGAATGTACTGCAGAGGCGTTGGTAGAAATGTTTAGTAGGGTTGGATGGATGGATGGATATTTTGTTTATAGACGCTCAACCCTAAAAGGGCATATAGCGTCTAATAAGATGAATATTATATGATGATTTTATTTAATGAGAAATTAAAAATATCTAGGATTGATGAGTTCATTTTAAGAAAGATAAAGTATCAATGATTTTATGTTATTAAAATACAGATCATATTTTATTAAAAAGTCCGATCTCTTTCAGAAAATCGAGTATTTTTTGAGTTGGCATATTAAAAAGTTCCTTTATATTTTTTACATTAAAATACTTTGTGCGAATATAATTAAATTCAGCACAAGTGACAAGAAAATGTTTGACCGTAAAAGGTTCGTTACAAGGAATGCAGAATGGAGCTTGTTCATTGTTTAAAATATAAGAATGAGTAATTCTAGTGTGTCCAAGTCTACATCTCGTGATTTTTGTTTGTTCTTTTCTGCTGAGATTAGAGAATGTGCATTTGCTGTTAAAATTTGGTTTGATTTCATTTAATTTATTATAAGTTTGTGTTTCCCAAACAGACTGACTTTGTTGTTGATGTATTGACAGACGTTTGATTTAAAGTCGGAGTGAGGAATTTTGAAATTGGTTATTACTAAGGATAATGCAGATTTGGCTTCTGAATCTGCTAATTCATTTCCACGAATATTAACGTGGCTGGGAAGCCAACAAAATACAATTTCTTTTGAAGCGGAAAGATAATAATATTTTTTAAGAATCTGCTGAATTAATGGGTTTCTATGGTGTAAATCTTTAAGAGATTTTAATACAGAAAGAGAATCTGAATAAATGATAAACTGTTTTTCAGACTGATCTCTGATATGGTAAAGTGCAATATCAATTGCCTTGGCTTCGGCGGTAAAAATGGAGCTATTATCAGGTAATCTGATACTGTCAGTAAAATTTGGACTAATAACAGAACAAGCAACTTTCTCATCTTGTTTCGAACCATCTGTATAAATTGACAGGTAATGTTTATAATTTGATTTGATTTCTAAAAATTCATTCTTAAAAATATGCGACTCGACTTCTGTTTTTTTATTTTTATGAAGGTCTAAAATAATCTTTGGAGGGTTTAACGTCCATGGCTCTTTTGATGGAAAAGAAAAGTGCTGAACATTTTTAATATTGATATTGGCCTCTTCAAGTAACGGTTGTATTCTCAGGCCAAGGGGTTTAATAGCTGTTGGTTTATTATTGTAAAATCTTTCATATTTAGGGTTAAAAACACAATCATGAGCTGAATTACGTGGATTGGCGGCTAGTTTAGTAACATATTGAAGAGACAATTTCTCTCTTCTTATATACAATGATGGTTCATTTGATTCAGCGTATAAACTTTCGACGGGGGAAGTACGAAAAGCCCCTAGAGCCAGACGTAAACCTTGGTGATGAATAGTATCCAAAGATTTCAAATAAGATTTTCTTGCGGATCCATAAACTATGGATCCATAATCCAATTTAGATCTAATTAAAGATCTATAAAGATTTAAAAGAACAGTACGATCTCCTCCCCAGTCGGAACTGGAGAGAACTTTAAGAATATCAAGTGCTTTAAGACATTTAGCTTTTAAAGCTTTGATGTGTGGTATAAAAGATAATTTGTTATCGAACAAAAGACCCAGGAATTTTGCTTCACTGACGACTGGAATAGGACTACCGTATATGGTAAGATGAGGATCTAAATGTAGCTGACGTATTTGACAAAAATGAACGCACTGAGTTTTTGTTTTTGAAAATTTGAAACCATTTTCTGTTGCCCAATCTTCTATATTGTTTAAACATCGTTGTAGTTTGAATTCAATGGTTTCCATATTTTTCGATCTAATAAATATTCCAAAATCGTCAACAAAAAGTGAACAATCAAGGTCTTTCACACATTTAACAATATCGTTAATTTTAATGCCAAACAAGGTAGGTGATAAAATGCTTCCCTGTGGTACACCTTGTTCTTGTTTAAATATGTTCGATAACGTATTACCTATTCGAACATTAAATGTTCGATCTGATAAAAAATTTTGAATAAAAAGTGGTAATCGGCCTTTAAGGCCTAATTTATGTAAATCTTTCATGATGCCATGTTTCCATGTAGTATCGTAAGCTTTTTCAAGATCAAAAAATACAGCTACGACATGTTCTTTTTTAATAAAGGCATCACGAATAAAGGATTCCAAACGAATCAAATGATCGTTTGTACAGTTATTTTTTCTGAATCCAGCTTGATATTTTGTTATAAGCTGGTTTGATTCCAAGAACCAAACCAGCCTATCATTAATCATTCTCTCCATTGTTTTACATAAACAACTTGTCAAAGCAATAGGTCTGTAGTTAGTAGCTTCAGTATGATCTTTATTTGGTTTTGGTATAGGTATAATCGTTGCTTTACTCCAGTCTTTTGGAAATTTTCCAGTGATCCAAATATCATTTAAAATATTTAATAAAGTTTTTAAAGCGTTATCGGGTAAATGTTTAAGAATTTGATAATGAATGTCATCAGGACCAGCAGCTGTATCATGAGATTTATGAAGAGCATCTAATAATTCTGAAGCTGTGAATGGTACATTATATTTTTCATGATTTAGTGATGTAAAATTTAGATGCTCTTTCTCTCGTTCCTGTTTTATGTTTTGAAAGGTTTCGGAATAGTTTGCACTAGAAGAGTTTTTCTGAAAATTCTCTCCTAGTGCATTGGAAATATCTTTAGTTGTTGAGCATATATTTCCATTTGATTTAATATGGACATGCTTGTTATTTTTATTTTTGCCAGTAATTTTTCGAATCATGTCCCATATCTTCTTTGCTGGAGTTCTAGAATTAAGTTTGGAGACGTATTGCTGCCAAGATGTTCTTTTAGCCGTTTTTATTGTCTTGCGAGCTTTAGCTCGCATTTGTTTGGCATGGATTAGATTTTCTTTTGTTGGCTGCCTATTGAACTTTCGTAAGGCAGATTTTCTTTTATTTATTGAATTTTTAACATCTTTATTAAACCAAGGTCTATTTCTTTTTGAACGTGTCGAGGACTTTGGAATACAATTTTCGGCTACATGAATTAATGTATCAGTAAAAGCTTGTATATCATCTGCTGTTTTAAACATTTCAGGATTTAATTTTTCATTACATAGCTCTATAAAATTCTCCCAGTTTGCTTTATTCAAATTCCATCGGGAATGATGGTCTTCATTTGTCGATTCAATTTCTTCAATTTTAATTGGAAAATGATCGCTCCCATGAAGGTCATCTAAAACTGACCAATCAAAATCTAAGTAAATATTTGGAGAGCATATAGACAAATCTAAAGCAAAATAATTTCTTGTAGGAGAATGAAGATAAGTTGGTTGTTTATCGTTAAATAAACATAGATCATTTTCTGCAATAAAATTTTCTATTATTTCTCCTTTGTCATTTGTATCCAGACAACCCCATAGTTTGCTGTGACTATTAAAGTCACCTAATAATAAATAAGGACGAGGTAACTGGTTTATAAGATTTTCTAAATCGTGTTTAGAAAATTTACAGTGTGGAGGGAGATATAGAGAACAAATTGTTATGGATTTAGACAGAGTGACATTTACAGCAACAGCTTGTAAATTACTATTTATATCTATCTGTCTATGAGGAACATTTGATTTTACAAGGATAGATGAGCCTCCCGAGGCTTTCTGATTTTCAGTTGCGATATGATTATATAAACTATAATTTTTAAAATTAATATTATCTGTATTCTTTAAAAAGGTTTCCTGGAGACAAAAGACAGTCGGAGAAAGTAGTGTTGTTAAAATTAAAATTTCGTTATAATTTGCTTTTAGTCCTCGACAGTTCCACTGAATAATTGATTTTTTATCCATGATGAATGGAGAGATGATTTGAAAATAAGGAACTTAATCCTTTTGTTTTCTCTGAGACTGCAAGAACATGGAGGAGTCAGTCTCTAACTCCATGTTCTCAAGGGAATCGAACCGATTGACCAACTTGATCGGATCGGCCGACGCCCCTTTACTATATGGATTTGGTGCTTTATCTTTATCTTTTTCTTTTCCATTTTTTTCTTTCTGGTCAGCTGTCCTGGACCTGGATCTCTGTTGTGATCCACTTGTTTTAGTCGGCTGTGTTTGTGAACTGTTTTGAGATTTTGTTGGTGGTCTAGACTGATGAGTAGATGTGGGTTTAGGTTTAGGTTTTACAGTAGGAGTAATAACTTTTGAATTTGCTTTGATGACAGAATCTTTTTCGTTAAACTGGGTAGAACTTTCTTTGGTTTCAGGTTTAGTGTTTAGGGATTGAACAACTTTTGCAAAGGTGATTTCAGGTTGATTTTCTTGAATCTTTTTGGCTTCCAAATAAGTGATTTTTTGTGTAACTTTAATTTTCATGATTTCTTTCTCTTTTTTCCAAATTTCACACTGATTTGATTTTGATTGATGGTTTTTGTGACAGTTCACACACTTGGCTTCATTTTTACAAGCATTTGTAGGGTGATCAAATTCACCCATACCACATTTTTCACATACTGATCCAGGTGCTTCCGGACAGCCGTTTTCATGATGTCCAAACCTCTGACAGTTGAAACACCGCAGAGGATTTGGAATGTAGACTTCAACCGGTATAATTCGGTAAAATATTTTTAGTGATTTCGGTAAAGTTGTGGTGTTGAAAGTTAGTAAAAGTGTATTTGTTTCTATAAAGTTTCCATCTTTTTTAATTTTAAAACGTTTGCAAGCTGTTACTCCTTGTGTGTTAAGATATTCTGTGATATTTTCTTCAGTTTCATGTTTTAGCATTCTGTCACGGATAATACCTTTGCAACTGTTTAGAGTTTTATGTTCCGTGACAGAGACATTAATGTTAAAGAATTTTGTAATTTTCAAGAGATTATCAGTTTGAGATTTTCTGTTAGTTTCGACCAAAAGAGTTCCATTTTTTAATTTTTTTACATTTTTTGGAGTGCCTATAATTGATTCTATTTGCTTTTCTATAATGAAAGGTGACAGTGAAGTAATAGGTTTGTCCTCTTTACTCGAAATCACTAAAAATTTAGCGAAGTTCTCATTAGCTTTGAATGTAAATGTAGTCGGTTGCGTGTCGTCCTCCGAAGAGTCGAACGCCAGAAATCGTTTTCGAGATGCCATGGTGATGAAATTTTTGATTCGATAGCTATGCGCCCCACCCTCCATGGAGCCCTACAAGGGGACGTTTAACAGAAATGGATCTCCTATTTCTAACGTCAAGGCTACATTGCTATTATACTCGGTGTCAAGATCAGAGTCTTCAGCTCGGCCTCATGCTTAGATGATTCCCCACCTATTCATCTAAATTTCCATAGAAAAATTTATGAACAGTTGAGTTCATCCCCCTATCCACAGCCTCCACTCACAGAGGTTTCCGCCAAAGCCCCAATACAAGCCCACCAATTGACCCTTCAGCCGCCGCCCATTGAAACTCACTTAAAGTTAGAGGAACATGAGAAAAATAAGCCCGGTTTGGTACCATAAAGATACGTATGAAAGAGAGAAAGAAGCTAAGAACAAGTTGTGCGCTTCTAGAGCTTGGCACGACTGAGCCGATTGATCCAGGCCGGATCTAACCCAGACCGCTCTTCTATCTGAAATAAGGGCCAAAATGATGTGTTGAAAAGCTGGAGATCCCTGGGCTTTCCTCAATCATCAGGTTCCCCTCTCCCAGCATACGAGACGCCACCCACGGCAAACAGGTGGTTCCTGTTTTAATAGGGGATTACACCCTATCCACTACAGAAGGAAAGTGATCTGTAAATTTTATTCCCTACAGACAAGGGAGGCCGAAAACGTCTGGGAGATTGAAAGGTTATTTTTAACGTTAGGAGATCCATATTTAAAATAAACAGTTAATTAAAGAAGGATTCATTTTGGATTCATTTTTAAAGAGAGTCAAACAAACAAGCTGTGTTAGATGATATGTAGCTTTCAAAAGATATGTAGCTTTCATACCTTGAAAAACGTTTAGTTTTTTTTATCTAACAATAATAAATGCATCTTACTTTTAAATGTGGAGAATGCTAGAGTTCGGAAAAATGACACAAACACAAGACAAACACATATGTTAAATACAGATGAGGTTATAATCTTCGTCCCATGTGCGACCCACGGGCACATAATGATACACAAACAAATGAAGCATGTTAGTAACATGAGATAGGAAAGGTTTAAAAGGATAGATCTCGCGAAATTTGTTTTTTCCAATTTAAGATGCATTTCAATAAATGAATTTTATATTCTGGAATTATACCGGTTGAACGGACGGTTGCTCTGTTATGTTAGGGGTTTTACCCAACTGCCACAGAAGCGGAAGGCAGCCACCTATTTCGAGGGCCCGGGTGGTCACGGGCGGCCTCTTTTAGCCGGCTCGTACGTCACGCAGAGGGTACGTCTGGCCTATTCTAAGCCCGGGACCAGCACGGGACTTAGTAGGGTTGGAAAAAAACTATAATTAAAGTTCAAATTTCCATGTTCCGAAGTTTCCATAATCTACAGGTACTGTTAAACTTCATAATCTGAAAATACTGTTAATTTCCATAATTAAATATACTATAAATTTGGAGTAAATACGTATCTTAAGACGAAGTCCACGGATGTATCCTCCATGATATTTCCGGTTATCACTAACACTAGATTCTATAGAACTTTGAACAAAACTTGCCGGAAAACATTTGATGGTAAATCATAGTGACGATAACTAGAGGACAAAATCACAGTGACGAAACACATACATATACGGATACGGATACGGGACCTGAAAATAAGTATCATGTCCTAGAACTCTCGATATCAAACATGACAAGATATTGCCTTATTAATTTCCACTAGATATACAGAGTGTGTACGCCAAATGTTATAAATGCGACAAGTCCGTTGCAATTGATTATTATATAGCAAAATCAGATCCTAAAACCACATGGACGCTGTTAATGACATATAATATTGTACAAAAATCCAACACAGGCAGACAGACAGAATATATCTGACAACCATATTAAATAATCGGAGGAATGGCATCTCGACGATTACACATTCTTACTGGAAGAGCCCATGCGCCTTCCACTGTAAGAATCCCTTTAGAACGCTAAAGGCTAAAATAAATTATAACTGCCATTATACCACAATGATTACACGATCACACATTGTACCCACGTAATCATTGGGTACAATATCAACATGCCATCGTCATAGCCTCAAACATGACTCCTTGCTGCTTGAGCCATTTCATAATATAAAACTCTAATGAACAGACTTGTGATTAAAATAAAAAGGACCTCTGTATATGTGTTTAAGGTGAATATAGTATGTGTCATTTGTGTAAATCGCGCTAACTACTGAATGTTTATGCAGTTAACATAACGCCTAACGGTAGCATACGTTTACACGTATATGTACGGTGTGTGCGGTTAACATAACGACACAACGCCTAACTGTGTCATACATTTAAGCGTATATGTCTGGTATGTACATGTCAGATGAGAATATGTAATATCAAAGTACGGTAGTGCTATCATTGCGCCGATCCATTTATCTTATTCAAATAAGAATATTAATGATTGTATTCTGATCAGGGTCTACAGAACCTATCAGACTCACCAGACTGACCAGGATCCATAGAATCGATCAAACTTAACCTCCCTATTCGGTTTATAGTTTACACACCCGACACGGCTTATTCGTCTGATCAGGGTCTACACATATAACCAAAGTGTACACATCTGATTCGTCTGATCAGGGTCTACACATATAACCAAAGTGTACACATCTGATCAGGGTCTATCTACTTATCATGCCGGGTTTGTAAGTACGAATGATACATAAAATCGCAACGTAGTAAAGCAATAAATTTACCTACTCGAATTTTAGCTGCGGTAAAGACGAGCAAGAATATTGCAAGAATAAAATTAAATAAATTATTGACTTACCATGGTCAGATTCCCCAGATACAGCACAACATGAAGATTAGAAAAAGGAAGACAAGGATCAGTCTTCGATGAAATAAATTTTGTAGTGTGCATCATTCTATTCAACCAGGGAACTTTTATAGTAATGTGGCACATTTTGAAACATGTGTCCACAAGAAATCCGTGAAATTCAAGATCTAAAAATAATATTCACAAGAATACCGTGATAGTCAAGATTTAAAATAACCTGTTCGATTGTCCGAACGGTGCAGTTTCACACAGCAACTGCTAAAACTATGAAGGAAAAAAACATTTTTTCTCTCGGAACGCTACAAAACTGCAAAATTACGACAGAAAATTGTCTCCCCTTTCAAAAGATAGCCTTGAGACAAAAATCAATCCCAGAACAGTGAAGATATTGATCACCGAACCTAGGTTCACTCGGAATGTATAGTGTTCTGGTAACCGCTCAAGTATATAGACGTAAATAATCAAATACACCCTCAGCATAACTATCTCGTGATTACCGTAATACCATAACTTGAAAGCTGAAGTGTACCTACTTGCTTAAAAAGTAAAACTATCATAATCAGCGCTCCAGTTACAAATGCAATCATCTAACCTGGTTAATAAAAATCGATACAAATTTCTTTTTATACTATGTACATGTAAAAATATGTTCAAGATAAAACAGGGACGTGACACACAGGAATCTCTAGTTTTCTTACCTTTTGAGCTATTGTACGGACGTAACGTTCGTGGCCCCATGGCAATATTGAAAGAATTATGTCTGAAGAGATAAGTATTATCTACCTTTCAGTATGTGATTGACCTTTGAAAAAGGTTAGAGCAGACATGCAAATTGGCACATGACAATTTGAAGGAGGTGTAGGGCAGGCAAAAGACATATTACGATAGGCGTGTTAGATCGCGTACGATTAAGGTACGCTCGTAGGTGATAAGGTGTTTTTTATGCACTACCGATAGTAATAAATTATTACATTAGAATGGTCCGTTGAAAGTGGTCGAAGTACTGAATAGAATGGATTACCAAGTTCAAAATTTATTCACTTAAGCATAAACAGCTCATTGTGATTATAATATATATACATATACAAATAAAGAATGACATGAAAGTGAATCGTTAAATAGGATAACAATTGATAATAATATATCTATAATCTGACTATAAATACAGGATATTCACTTTGACCTATAGAAACTTCAGCAGAGGCGACGTAGTACGAATCCTATTCGACGTCGCAAACGGGAAAAACATCACAACACTACAATAATTTCGCATTTCTTGGTTATTTCTGACTCTATCAGAGGGCCATTATTTAAGATTAGTCCAGTTCATGGTCTTACTCTCAGGAGTGAGGCCATTTATTGGTTCTAGTCAACTTATTTACATCACCTGTTCATCTCTCTATCTCTCCACCTTGTCGAAACCGAACTGACGTCAACGGCGTCATAGGTATTTATCACGCCAATATCTTAAAACAATATGCTGAACGTCAAAGAGTGACATCACGTTGTTTATTATCTCTCCTGGAGCTTCGCTCCAGGTCAGATTATGCCATGGCCTGTTGTCCGTCGTCTGTCCGTCCGTCCGTCCATCGTTAGCTTTTCACATTTTCGACATCTCTTTGAGAATCATAAGTTGGATTGAGCTGAAACTTAGTGGGAGGCATTGTGGCAACATGGAGATTCAGAATTGCTAAATCGTTCCGTTCCGATATCCAGGATGGCAGCCATGGCGGCCTTTTGAAATTCTTCAAACGACATCTCCTCCCAAACCGTAAGTCCAGTTGAGCCGAAACTTGATGGGAGGCTTCACAGTGGGACAGAGATTTAGAATTGCTAAAATCGTTTCGTTCCTATGTCCAACATGGCCGCCACGGTAGCCATCTTAAAATTCTTCAAACGACATCTCCCCACAAACCATAAGTCAGATTGAGCCGAAAATTGATTGGGGGCATCGGAGCACATAGAGATTCAGAATTGCTAAAAAGATTCCTTTCGGCTATCCAAGATGGCCGCCTGGGCGGCCATCTTGAAAATCTTAAAACCACATCTGCTCCGGAACCCTAAGTCAGATTGAGCCCAAACGTGGTGGGAGGAATTGGGGTCACATGGAGAGACAGAATTGATAAAATCATTCTGTTCCGATGTCCAAGATGGCCGCCATGTCGGCCATCTTGAAAATCATCAAACGACATCTCCTCCGAAACCATAAGTCGGATTGAGTTGAAACTTAATGGGAGGAAGCGGAGCAACATAGTGATTCAGGATTGCTAAATCGTTTTGTTCCAATATCCAAGATAGACACCACTATGGCCATCTTGAAAATCCTCAAACCACATCTGCTTCGAACGATGTCGGATTGAGCCCAAACTTTGTTGGAGGCATTGGGGTGACATGGAGATTTTGAATTACTAAATTTGTTCCGTTCCAAGATTGATGATGGCCAGCTTGAAAATCTTGAAACGACATCTGCTCTATAACGGTAAGTCAGATTAAGCTGAAACTTGATGAGACATTTGGGAGACATGGAGGTTCGGAACTGCTAAATTTCTTCCATTCCGACATCCAAGCTGGCCACCAGGACGGCAATCTTGAAATTCTTCAAACGGCATCTCCTCCCAAACCGTAATCCAGATTGAGCCCAAACTTGATGGGAGGGTTCAGAGCGACATAGAAATTTAGAATTGCAAACCTCGTTTTAGTCGGATATTATCTGAGTGGCCATCTCGAAAATCTTCAACCTTCATCTGCTCCTAAATGGTAAGTCAGATTGAGCCAAAACTTCGTGTGAGACATTGGGGCGACATGGAGATTCAGAATTGCTAGAAAGATTTTGTTACGATAATCATGATGGGCGCCACCGGAGCCATCTTGAAGATTTTCTATTGTTAGCTCACCTTGAGCTTTGCTCCAGGTCAGGTTATGTCGTGGGCTGTTGACCATAGTCTGTCCCTCATCCATATGTCCGTCAGTAAGTTTTCACATTTTCAACAACTCCATCAGAATAGTATCCATGATAGCTGCCATGGCGGCCATCTTGAAAGTATTCAATTGTTATCTGCTCCCCAAAAGTGTCGGATGGAGCGGAAACTAGGTGGAATGCATGGGGGCAGCATGGAGATTTAGAATTGCTAAAATGGTTCTGTTTTGATATCCAAGAGGCCACCATGGCAGCCATCTTGAAAATATTTATATAACATCTGCTGCCAAATGGTAAGTCTGATTGAGCTTAAACTTGATGGGAGGCATTGGGGTGTTTTGGTAATTCAGAATTGCTAAAATCGTTCTGTTTCAATATCCAAGTTAGCCGCCATCTTGAAATTCTTCAAACCACATCGCCTCCTTAACAGTAATTCAGATTGAGCCGAAACTTGATGGGAGGCATTGGGGTGACATGAAAATTCGGAATTACTAAATCATTTAGCTCCAATATCCAAGATGGCGGCCATCGTGGCACTCTTGAAACTCTTCAAACATCAGATACTGGATTGCTAAAGGCAATTTGATCTGATAGCCAAAATGGCCACCATGGTACAATGATGATATTATGATCAGCCTAATCCAGTGAACGATTTCTGGCTCAAGTGGGTCTCTAGTTTTCAACCGAAAAGGTAGCGAAATTCGACGAAGTCGATGAAACGGACGAGTATTCATTAGATGGTTGTACATTCCAGTTAACACAGCGCACAGAATCTTTTAAGGACGTCAGTATTTCAAAAGATTTATCGTCAGAACAGATTAATTTTGCGAGACTGAATCACTAATACAACAGTACCCGGATGTACTGACGAGTTTACCCAGATGCACGGATTTACTCCGTCATAATATTACATTATTGACAAAGGAGCCTGTAAGATCCAGAGATTTCCCTATTCCATATTAAACTAGTGAGGTTATGGAAACAGAAATTTCAGAAATGCTTGACTAAGCAGTAATAGAACCGTCAGTTTCTCCATATTCTTCGCCTATAGTGTTGGTTCTCAAAAAGGATGGGTCGGTGCGGTTTTGCATCAGTTTTTGGAAACTAAATAAAGTTACCGAAATCGATGCAGAATCAATGCCAAATATTGAGGAGGTGATAAATACACTGTATGGTCATAAATACTATTCAAAATTGATATGAGTAAAGGTTATTGGCAAGTGAACTGGACTGATGAATCCAAACCTTTGACAGCATTTAAAACTCCACGGGGATTATTCCAGTTTTTAAAACCATACCGTTCGGGCTTGTAAATGCCGGAGCTTCTTTTTGCAGACAGATCGGCATCGTTCTGCAGGTTCTTCAAAATGTGAATGTGGATGATATGTGGATTTTTTCTCCAACTTGGGAAAATCATATGACGTCTTTACGTTAGGTTTTAGATAGACTACGTTCTGCCAAGCTAGCAGCTAAGGCATTGAAATGTATGATTAGGTTTGTCAGTATTGTATGCCTCGGTCATAATATTGTAGGGCAATCTATTAGGCCCCAAGAGGATAAATTACAGGCCATCAGAGATGCCGTTAGACCTATACCAAGAAACATTCATAGGGATAGCGGGGTTTTACCGCAAGTTTATACCTCATTTGTCGACCATTGCTTCTCCTTTAACGGATTTAACGAAACAAGTTAGACCAAATAACATCAAAGATTGACAGGATCACCATGAGAAGGCTTTTCAAACATTGAAGAACAGGCTCACATCTTGTCCTAATATTCTGCTACCTATATTCCAAAACGGAATACCGTTCACTCCTAGAACGGATGCTTCCGACACTGGGTTAGGAGCTATTGTGCTCCAAGATATTCAAGGCGAAGGAAAGCTTCCCATTGTTTACACAAGTAGGAAACTTCAACCAAGGGAAAAGAATTACTCGGTGATAGAGAAGTAATGTCTTGGCATAATATGGGCAATCGAGAAATTTAGGAAATACCTGTTTGGTGTTGAATTTGTGCTCAAAACAAATCACAAACTAGTGTTCTTTATGCAATCAGCCAAAGTGTTAAATCCCTAAATAATGAGATGGGCGCTGAAACTTCAGCCGTACCGCTTTAGAATTGTGGCTATTTGTGGTCAGGATAATTTGGGAGCAGATTACCAAGGTTGCACTTGTATTAAGTTCTGCTGTCAGCTTTTTACTTTTGCGGTTGTTATTGTGTTGTGGCAAAGAAAAAACAGAGTTTGTTTTCCTCTTAAGGAGGGACCTTTGTTACGACTCAGAGCAGACCGCGGCGCAAGCTGACCACAGTCTAGTTTTTATATAGATGGAACTATTCCACTTGTAGTACCACTTGTTTATTTCGGCCCGCTCACGGGCGGCCAAATATACGATAGGATTTTGCTTAGAAACAGCGAAACACCTCGAACGCTCCAAATGTCTTTGGAAATGGTTGATTTTCGGCATGTTCATTCTTTCCAGTAGTTTGCGCTGAAAACCTATGTTTCTTTAACGCATACAGCCATTTGCTGACTTGAGCTCGACCAACGAGTTTTGCTCTTTCAAAGCAAACCAAGGCTCTAGCATTTTAGGAGCACTCGATTCCGATCAGGTGTTGAAACTCAGTAACGCAGCGGTGCAACTGGTTAAACTAAATACTGAAAAAGCTAACAATATAGAAGTTTTGTCAGCTCACAGAAAGAAAGGAAATTCGACACAGATCAGTATATTGAAACCACAATACAATGCAATTCTGATTTTTGCAAGTACATTGACACAAAGCTGAAAGTCTACAAAGCTGTGGTGCTGCCAACACTATTGTATGCATGCGAAACGTGGACAGTTTACCAACGGCACGCCAAAAGACTGAACCACTTCCATTTAAGCTGCCTTAGAAAACTTTTAAAGATTAAGTGGGAAGACAGAATTTCAGGCACAGAAGTCGTGAAAAGGGCAGTGATGCAGAGTGTACATACTCTTCTGAAACTGGCACAGTTAAGATTGACAGGCCGTGTTACCAGATGCCTGAGGAACGTTTGCCAAAGAATATCCTCTATGGAGAATTAGAAATAGGCGAACGCTCCCATGGTGGCCAGAAGCGATACAAAGACACCCTCAAAGCCTCCCTCAAGGATTTCAACATACCAGCTGAGTCGTGGGAACAAATTGCACAGGACCGAGCAAAGTGGCGAGGCCTTATTAGAAGAGGTGCTAGTGAATATGAGGCAAAAAGATTCAGCGAAGCCGAGCAGAAACGTGCACAGCGCAAAGCCAGAGCTAAGGCATCACCAACTGAGCTGTCTTGCTCCGACCTCTGTTTTTCCATCTGCAACAGACAGTTTAGAGCTAGAATTGGTCTAATCAGCCATCTTAGAACACACAAACAGTAGCATTTCTCGCATGTGATAAAGATTGGTCATTGTCAGTAATGACAGACGAACTATTAAAGAATTTGTGTTTTGGTCCACTTTTCTCACCTACAGCAGTGATATTTGGATTACTAATAAACCATACATGTCATAATCTGTGGACTAAATCTGTGAGATAAGGCAAAATCTCTAGGGAGATTTGACAAAATTCTGTGAGATTTTCTTAAACATCACTTTAGAGCTCCCCCAATATAGTCTAAAGTCTTTAAGAAGCTGCTGAAAACCACAACAGAGTGTTATATATGTTTATTTCTTCATAAAATTCTGTTGTAAAATAGTGTGAAAATTCTGTGAGATTTGAATTTTTATGGGAATTGTCTTCCTGAGGGGCCATATTCTGAGAGATTTTATCTCAGTGTGAGATGTGGCATGAATGATAAACTAAGACATGTCCATCAGAATTCAGGCATGACGTAACTTCACTGACTTTGTTAATCTGTTTCTGACCAAGCATCAGACCTAGGGCATTCATTACGTACGTCTTTAACAGCAAACCACAAATATAAATATTATTTTCACAACTCGTCTTGAATTCAACAACTTGATAGTCATATCCAATGCGAGCCGTTTCTAGCTTTTTAAAAGCTATCCTTGTTAATAGCAACTTTAATAGGGAGTAACTGGTTGCTAAACGCATAAAGTGTAAAAAAAAAGTTGATACATTTGAAGGTTAAAGCCTTACTATATACATATATACCCACCGACACTGTCCCAATGAAGGACAATCAGGCAACGAAACAGCGCCGTCAGTGGACAGTTCAGAAGTGGTCTGATAATAATATTTTTTAATTGTTTGTAGTTTTTTCTGTTCGAATTCCGAGAAGCAGAAAAGTGTCCGAGTCTGAACAGGAAACCCGCAAACCCTCAATATATTGCAGCGCACGCTAGTCCGAATAAATTCAGCATTGGTTACATGAGTTATTCAAGAATACCGAGCGGGCTGCGCTAGGTTGTGCAGTCTGGTCGGGGTTTCTCAGATTACGTGAATTGTAGTTGCTGTCGTGAATGCTGAGCCGGCTGCGCTTTGCAGACTGATCAGTCATTTTGGGACAGCAGGCGCAACATGTAGTTTAGTTTATACGAATAAAACAGTGCAGGGTTGGAAAAGCCAATTTCGTATGTGCGGTACCATATGAATCGCGTTAGCAGAAAGATTAGGTTTTTGTTTGTTTGTGTTGAGGTTTTTTCGGCCCAGTCAACCCAATGGGATCATGTCGAGCGCGGTCAGTTTACCTAACCACACGTTTACTGGGCAGGCTTAGTCCTCTAAGCGGATAACCAGTATTGTGCACATTCTTTCGCCAGAAACTGACAACTGCCAGTTGTTGAATCAGCGGAAGGGAGAGACTGACCGTAGAAAATATTTCATGATCAATCTCCACGAAAGAATGTTGCCGACCTCGGCGGGGGTTGAACCCGCGACCTCCTGGTCTCCAGTCAGACGGCGCATCCAACTGAGCCACCGAAAGATTAGGTTTTACATATGCATATGCAACACGTGAACATACGCACGAACATACAGGTATACACACACCCACATACATACGCAAGGGTTTATTATTATTATTATTACTATTATTATTATTATTATTATTATTATTAATTTAAATCAATTATATTAAGAAAACCATAATTTCTGATAGGCTTGTAAGACAAGTTTTGTACTTTTTTTTCGTCGGCGGAATATAATGTATGTTACTTAAAGCTATTCCGATTTCGTCTGATCAGGACACGGAGTTGATCTTATACTACTCTCCCTCTGCTCATAATTCGGAAGGCAGGTGTGTTTGACAATTGTAATGTCAGTGACATTTAGCATTGCGACTTTTAGGATGTTATATCCCTGATTTTAATTCAGACATTATAACCAATATAAAGTAGTATACATGTGTATATAGAACTGGAGTTTGCATATGACGTTAAGTAGGTGACGTTGCCGACAGCTAGCGATGCTCATCGTCGACCACGCCGACCTCATTAAAAGGGAAATAAGTCACGGATGAGTCACATCGACATCAATGATTTGTCTATCATGGCGTCGGAGATCCAGCCGCGACGTCAACGACGTCACTCACTCTATACGGTGACGTGCGTCATTGGAGAGTAATTGGTAGAATCATACGCAGCAGACATCATCTTGTATCATTGTAGGATATGTCCTTAGTCTCCGTTTTTGTTTATTGCAGTTGTGTCCTTCCAAGAACATTTTGATGTTCAATTCCTAAACAGAGAACAGGAGGCCGAGCAGAGGCCGACAGACGAATTCGTAGAAAAATGTTTCTCTGAAGTTTTAGTTACATCAGGAAAAATCTTAGGTCTAAATGACAAGTATAATATAAACAGTGCAAAAACCGTGTTAAAATAGAATATATTCTAAATAAAAAGAAATATATATCGCGGGGAAAAACGCGTCAATTATGAGCTCTAAATAAAATGAACAGTACTCTAGAGTAAGAAGGAAGAAAACGTACTGCAATAGGGTGAAGGAAGGAAAGGCAGGCAATCTCTTCACATTGACCCAGAGTTCTCTTCATTTTTTGGTTGGGGTCATACTGAGTGTATAAAATTGATTAACAAAGCCAGGTTAATCAAGTAATATACCCAGTATAAGTCCCCAACCGTGCCAACGTGAAGAGACTTCCTTGGAATTGTGCATTGTTTTGCTGTCTGTATTGTGTTATATATGTTGTAAATAGTATATGTAAAAAAGTTGTAAAAAATTGTAACTTTGTTAGAGTCTTCTGTGTAGTGGTTCAGTTAGGCATCGCCCAACCCGCAGCTTAATCAAATTGGAAGTCACCCTTGGTGAGTCTTGGCCGCCTATGGCGTTGCAGGCTGCCATCTTGAAAATTTAGTTTTTGCTTCTTATCCTGAAGCGAAACACTAATTGACTTGGATCTTGATAAGAAGCATCAGGGTGATTTGTATATCAGAAGTAGCTAAAATCGTTCCGATCAGAAATCCTAGATAGCCGCCATAGCTGCTATCTTGAAAATCTGTTTTTCGCTTCTTCTCCTGAACCAAAAGGTCAATTGAAGTGAAACTTAGTAGGAAACATCGGATGCGACTTGTAGATCAAAAATAGCTAAAATCGTTCTGATCCAAAATCCAAGCTGGCCACCATGGCCGCTATCTTGAAAATCTATTTTTTGCTTCTTCCCTTGAACCGAAAGGCCAATTATCTTGGTTGAACGGACAGTGGTGACTAGTAGATAAAAAATAACTAAAATCCTTCTGATCGGAAATCCAAGATAGCCACCATGGCCGCCATCTTGAAAATATTTTCAGTTAATTCTTCTTCTGAACCGAAAGGCCAATTGACTCGAAACTTGGTAGGAAGCATCCGGTGACTTGTAGATAAAATAGCTAAAGTGGTTAAGATCAGAGATCCAAGATGGCCGTCATGGCCGCTATCTATGAAATCAGTTTTGCATTGTCTCTCCTGAGCCAAAAGGCCAACTGACTCGAAACTTGGAAGTATCTGGGTGACTTGTAGATCAAAAATAGCTATATTTGCTCTGATCGGAAGTCCAATATGGCCGCCATCTTGAAAAACTATTTTGAGCTTCTTCAGAACAGAAAGACTCGAAACTTAATAGGAAGTATCAGGGTGGCTTGTAGATCAAAATAGCTAAAACCATTCTGATCGGAAATCCAAGATGGGCGCACTAGCAACCATGTTGAAAATCCGTTTTAAACTTTTATATTCTGATCAACTGACTCGAAACTTCATTGGAAGTATGGAGGTGACTTGTAAATCAGAAGTAGCTGAAATCATTCTGATTGGAAATCTAAGATGGCTGCCATCTTGAAAATGTATATTGAACCTCTTCTCTTGAACCGAAAGTCCAATTGACTCGGAACTTGTCTGGTAATCAGGTGAGCAATACAAGGCCATCTTGAACGTCTTGTTCTTTTTTTTTTTTTTTTTTTTTTTTTTTTTTTTTCGATTAAAACTTACATTGGGGATACTCATAAGAAGTGCCTTAGGGAGCATTTCTAATATTATGTCATGAAAAATAAAGACAAATATCTGTGATTTTTGCTTTAATTCTCAATTTCTTACCATTTTTTCACCACAAATCTAAAATGACCAACATTGACAGCTTAGTATTTCATTTTTTATAATTTTCCCATGAAACTAAAAACTGAGAAAAAAATGTTCCTAAAGTGGAATTTTCCTATTAGTCCACTATGAAAATTCTTTCCGACCATCAGTCACAAGAGACAGAAATGACCGATGATCAGTTATTATTGATCATCATCACAACACTACTGGGACTAACATGTGAATGAACAAAATAAACATTGCAGTATAACCAGTCAGATTCTTCAGATCGTCAGTTAAATCTCAATCTTACATGTGGAGAAAATGTTGTAATACAGCTTTTAGAAAGGATGGCTATGATGTCACCAAAGGTGCATTTGCATACCTAAATGAAAAATACAGAAGGCAAAATGATTTGTGATTCATTTGTAACTGCAGTCTTTTTACTGCTATAGAAATATCTGAGCAGTTATAAATGGTCGTTGTGTGTTATGTGAACAGTGGAGACCCAGATCAGCCTGCGCACCTGTGTGGTCTGATAAGGGCCTTCTAGGTTTCATTATTATATTCTACAATATCAAATGATTCTGTAAGCCAAGAAAGAAGCCCAGATCATACTGTGTGGATGCACAGCCTAATTTTGGCCTTCATTTCACTCATATGCAGTAAGTGCCACAACTTATTAAGGGCTAAGCATGCTGGGTCCAATTTTCATTTTTTTTTTTTTTTTTTTTTTTGCCTATTTCTTCCCAGAAAATAGGTTTTCTCCCACTGCGCCTCATATAATAGTTTTCATAGGAGATTATTTGCATGAAATGTCAGTTTTCTCGGGGAAAGTAAGAAAAGAAGTTCAAAACTATCATCTGCTGAAATTTTTACCCAGCATGCTTAATCTTAACAAAGCATTTACTATATAAATGTACCGTAATGACACTATCCCATAATTTTCAAAAGCTCCCATTTCAGCCACAACACTTAAGTTTCTGCACAGGTAAAACATCAAACATTACTAAGATTTAAATGAAACCTTGGCTGATTTCACTGGAGGAACCAGAACAGTTATAATGTAAGTTTTTTTTTTTTGTTTTTTTTTTTTTTTTTTTTGTACTTTGGCTCATTACACAGTAGTTTCTGTCTTCATGTTTATATTTTTATTTATCATGTCCATTTGACTACCTGATGATGTGTCCAAAAGTGCAGTCTGAATGGCAACCAGTACAGAGCCTGATCAAGTAGTTCATTTGGGAGCTTTTTGATCTAATTCTACTATTTTACACAGGACTGTCTGTTATGATATTTTGGGTAAATACAATAATAATAATTTTTTAAACTGTTTATTTTCAGCGAAGTTGGAGTGAATGGAATAAATGCTGAAGTCAAACAGTCGTGTATGGTGAGGAGCAAACAGAAATACAGATCATTAGTCTACAGTCAAACTTGCCTTGAAGGACACCTTATTAAGCAGTCACCTGTAGTTAAAGGCCAGTTTTTCAGATTCCGTAAAAAGAAAATAAGTAAATTTACCCATATTAATCAAGCACCTGTCTCAGGCAGCCACTTTGTTTCCTTCAGTGCACGTTTAACACAGGTCTAACTGTATATTTAAGTTATGAAACATAGAATGAGAGCAGTTGATTTAATTCTACAATCCAATCTGTGCTAATATTTATTAGTGAAATAAAAAACAAAACCAAAGAAAAAGCAAACAAGAGAAACTGAAAAACCAATGTAGGTAAAGAATTTGATCCCATTGGAGGCAATTTTTTTCCAAAGTTAACACCTGTTTTAGTGAATGGTAAACAGGATTGAAGGATGGTAAACAGGAAATTGGATGTGAAGGTAAACAGGAAGTCGCATTGTTTTTTTAGCTCATCAGAGCCGAAGGCTCACGGGGAGCTTATAGTATGGTGAGGCTCTGATGTCCATCCATCGCTCGTCGTCCACTGTCTGTCATCCGACATCTATCAACCATTTTCAAACATCTTCTCCTCTGAAACCACTGGGCCAATTGAAAACAAATTTCATCTGGAGCCTCAGTGGGATGGGAGAATGACAGTTAGTTCCCGGGGTCAAGGTCACACGACCAAGATGATGGCCATACCCATATACGTTAAACCCTTCAAAAATCTTCTCCAGAACCGTAAATTCGACGACCTTGAAACTTAGCATGTAGCATATGGTACTCGGGCTCATGATAGTTTGTCCAAATGATGACACTGGGTTGACCTTGACCTATTTTACGGCAAGGTCATTTTTGCCGACTTAAGCTTTTGCATGGGAAAAAGAGAAACTAATCGAGTTTCATAAAACCATTGAAGATTATGTCACTAAAATTGGTAGATCAGGTAAACTAAATGAGTACACGAAATTTATGGTTACCAATGGTCAGGCCCATTCAGTGACCTTGGATCAAGGTCACTCAGGTTCCATATTTCAAACATCTTTTTCTCTAAAACTACTGGACCGACTGAAGTGAACTTTGATATGGAACCTTTATTGGAGGAATAAATGAAATTTTGATCATATGGTTGCGGTCACACATGACCAAGATGGCCGCCATGCACATATATGGTAAAAACTCTTCAAAAATCTTCAGAACTGTTAGGCCGATGACCTTGAATCTTGGCATGTAGCATTTGGTACTCGGGGCCCTTCACGTTTTGTTCAAATGGTGACCCTAAATTGACCTTGACCCATTTGACGGCAAGATCAATTTTGCCGATTTAGGCTTTTGCATGAGGAAAAATGAAAACAATTAATTTTAAGAAACCATTGAGGATTATGTCACCAATATTGGTAGATCAGGTAAACCAAATGAATACATGAAGATTTATTGGTAACATAGGTCAGTCCCATCCAGTGACCTAGGACCAAGATCACTCAGCTTCCATATTCCAAACATCTTTTTCTCTGAAACTAATGGGCCGATAGAAATGAAATTTGATATGGAACCTTTATTGGATGAATGAATGAATCTTTGATCATATAGTCTAGGCCACAGGACCAAGATGGGCACCATACCCATATATAGTAAAAACGCTTAAAAAATCTTCTACTCCAGAACTGTTAGGCTGATGACTTTAAAACATCTGGTAATTGGGTCCATCATAGTTTGTTCAAATGATGACCCTAGGATGACACTGATCTATTTTACAGCAAGGTCATTTATTTTTGACTTAGGCTATTGGATGGGCAAGAGTGAAAATTGGATGGGCAAGAGTGAAAACAATAGATTTGTAGTTCACTAAAGCCAAAGGCTGCATGGGAGTTTATAGGATGGTCATGCTCCATTGTCAGTCCGTCGTCTGTTGTACGTCATCCGTCGTCTGTTGTCAGTCGTCCGTCAACCATTTTCAAGAATCATCTCTGCCCCATCATAGTCTGTTCAAATGGTGACCTTTGGTTGACCTTGACCTATTATAAGACAATGTCAATTTCTGCTTTTGGCCGGGGAAATAGTGAAAAAAGCGGAAGTGTTCCAGCAGAATTTGGGCCACCAAAAATGCAAGACATCCAGTTATTGCCAAACAAACACGAACTGTAAAGAAGGTTTTGTTTGTAATATTCGATAATAAGGGTCCAGTCATGCAAGTTCTGCTGGCAAAATGCAGAACAGTCACAGCAAAGTTCTATAAAAAATATTGTACTAAGAGAATTGAAGAACTATTACAAAACCCGCCGCCCCAAAACAGGCACCTCAGACTCTTGCATGATAATGCACCTGCTCACAAGGCACACCTTGGGACAGAGTTTTTGGAGTCACCGTCCTACCACATCCTCCATTTTCGCTAGACCTGGCACCCTGCGACTATTTTCTGTTTCCAAAACTCAAATATCATCTATCTGGAAAAAGATAGAATTCGAGAAATGCCCCTGGATCTGCGGTTTATCAGTATCCCATGCGAGTCCCCATTGAAGAGCATGAAAACTGTTTCTAGAAGTAAATTGACTAGCTAAAATGGTGTATTCAAGTAGATGGTGAGTATTTGGAAGGGCAAAGCAAGTCAAAATGATTTTAACATTTGCAGTAAAGGAGAAACAATGAAAATGACATTATTTTTGGAACAGCCCTCGTATATGGAATGAGCATCAGAAATAAGTGCACCCTTATTTTAGCTCATTGATCCTTATTAGCGCACATCGGCACATGACATCATACAAGATGGCTGCCATTGAACAAAACGTCAAAAATCTTCTTCACAACTGAACAGCCAGTTACTTTGAAGCTCTAATGAGCCATTCAGGATCTCATGGTCCTCTTTTAAAAATGGCTTAAAATCCACCAAGTGTCATCTTAGATATTGAAGGTCATTGACATTGTTTCATTTCGAGATGAACTGGTCTTTCAAGATGAACCAAGCATTATTTGTTTTGAGAACAATTAGATAAACATTGCAAATTTATAGCCTAATAGAACAAGTAAAAGCTTAGCAGGCTGTGTAAAATTTCAGCAGACTACATTTTGATTTTTTCCCAGAAAACAGGGTTTGACATTTCATGCAAATGGCAAATTGTGTCCTCTGGAGACAAGTTGCATAAAATGTCGAATCCTGTTTCCTGGGAAAATATCATGAATGTTTCATCTGCTGAAATTGCCTAGGTTAATAATGTAAAACATTAACTCATTAAATATTTCATGATTTACTGTAAACAAGGCAGCTCTGGCACTCTCCCAATAGATAATGAAAAAAAAAAGGTTGGCAGAGCTGAATTGTAAGATTTAACCTTTCCATGCTGAGTAAATTAAGATGCCATACCCAACTTGATCCAGGTTGTTGATGCAAATTCGTTTACCAAATGCCAAACAGTGTAGATACAGTCAGGTGGCTTCTGGATCTACACTACTGACAAAGGCAGCTAGGGCATATCCATGTTCAGCAGATCCAGGGTGCAGATAAAATTTTTCATTTCCCGAGGGATAATTGGGCCCATTGTGGTATCTCTGAAAATGGAGTTCTGCTCATGTATACGCTAGAGGGTGTCAGCAGTGTTGCAAACTTCATGAATGCTTATGAAGAGTCTCAAGCAAACTGAGACTCACATTTTCTATCTGTCATTTGTTCTTTGTTTCCAAAGGCAATCGGTTTGACTTTTATATAAACTTTATAAAGCAAACTCTGGAGACTAATGAAAGGATGTATGCATGCAGGTGTTGTGTTTTTTTGTTTTTTTTTTTTTTGTTTTTTTTTTTTTTGTTTTTTTTTGTTTTGTTTTGTTTTGTATTTTTGTATTTTTTTTTACGTAAAGTAATAAAGATATAGTTGCATGTTTTTGCTGTAAATAATTTAAGAACTATCTGTGATATTTGTACATAATCTTGCAAATATTTGTTTCTGAGGCAATTTCATTTTACCATATTAACACCATATTAACATTGTGTATTCAGACACCAGCCTGGGCAACAGTAACTTCAGATACAGGAATGTCCCTTCATATCTGACCGAAGATGTAAGATAAAGAAAAGGAAGCTACCCAACGGCTGGAAGGCTTATTTTCACTATATATCTTATAAAGAAAATTTTAAAACTGTTCTTGTCAGAAACCACTGGGCCATTCTCAATATAATTTATCAGAAATGTTTCATTTGGTCACCCTCTATCGAGATTGTTCAAGCCATGATAATTCGTTAAAACATGTTCACCAGGGAGCGGGGCTTATTTTCCCTATATGTTTACATAGAAAACTTTAAAAAAAATATTCTTATCAGAAACTACAGGACAGAGTTCAATATAATAAGGCAGCATTGTTCCTTTGGTGACCTTTTACCAAGGTTATTCAAGCCATCACGATTCATCAAAAAGCATGGCCACCAGGAATGGGGCTTATTTACCCTATATATCTACATGACACTGGTGATCCAAATGAATAAGGGATCCAAATATAATTTTTAACAAGAGGCCCATGGGCCACAACGCTCACCTGAGTTAACTGCCCCCAGGTGCTTAATTGGCAGGATTTATGTACGGGACCACTACACATTGCTACATACTAAATATATAAGCTGTGGGTCTCATGGTATCAGAGAAGAAGATTTTTTTTAAGTATTTTCCATTATAAGTCTATGGGAGCTAATGATCCCCGGGGCGTGACCAGTTTGGGCCCCAGGGGCTTGATTGGCAGGGGACCACTAAACATTGCTACATACTAAATATGTAAGCTGTGGGCCTCATGCTTTCAGAGAAGAAGATTTTTTTTACGTTTTTTCCATTATAAATCTATGGGAAATAATGACCCCCAGGGCGTGGCTAGTTTGGATCCCAGGGGCTTAATTGGCAGGATTTACGTAGGGGACCACTACACATTGCTACATACTACATATATAAGCTCTGAGTCTCATGGTTTCAGAGGAGAACAGTTTTTAAGTTTTTCCAATTATAAGTCTATGGGAGCTAATGACCCCCGGGCGTGGCCAGTTTGGGCCCAGGATGCTTGATTGGCAGGATGTATGTAGGGGACCACTAAACATTGCTACATACTAAATATATAATCTGTGGGCCTCATGGTTTTAGAGAAGAAGAATTTTTAAGTTTTTTTCCCATTATAAGTCTATGGCAGCTAATAACCCCCGGGGCGTGGCCAGTTTTGACCCCAGGGGCTTGACTGGCGGGATTTTTGCAGGGGACCACTAAACATTGCTACATATTAAATATATAAGCTGTGGGCCTCATGGTTTCAAAGAAGACGATTTTGTTTTTATTTTTTCCCATTATAAGTCTATGGGAGCTAATAACCCTCGGGGCGTGGCCCGTCTGGACCCCAGGAGCTTGATTGGCAGGATTTATGTAGGGGACCACTGAACATTGCTATACACTAATATATATGAGCTCTGGGCCTCATGGTTTCAGAGAAGAAGATTTTTTCAGATTTTCCCCATTATAAGTCTATAGGAGCTAATGACCCCCGGGGGTAGCCAGTTCGGACCCCAGGGGCTTGATTGGCAGGATTTATGTAGGGGACCACTAAACATTGCTACATACTAAATATATAAGCTCTGGGCCTTATGGTTTCAGAGAAGAAGATTTTTTGTTTTTCCCTTTATAAGTCTATGGGAGCTAATGACCCCCAGGGCGTGGCCAGTCTGGACCCCAGGGACCTGATTGGCAGGATTTATGTAGGGGACCACTAAACATTGCTACCTACTAAATATATAAGCGCTGGGCCTCATGGTTTCAGAGAAGAAGATTTATTTTAAGTTTTTTTCTATTATAAGTCTTTGAGTGCTAATGACCCCGGGGCGTGGCCAGTTTGGGCCACAAATAGCCAGGGGCTTGATTGGCAGGATTTATGTAGGTGACTACTAAACATTACTACATACTAAATATGTAAGCTGAGTGCCTCATGGTTTCAGAGAAGAAGATTTTTTGTTTTTCCCATTATAAGCCTATGGGAGCTAATGACCCCCGGGGCGTGGCCAGTTTGGGCCCCAGCAGCTTGATTAGCAGGATTTATGTAGGGGACCTCTAAACATTGCTACATACTAGAAATATAAGCTCTGGACCTCATGGTTTCAGAGAAGAAGATTTTTTAAAGTTTTTCTTATTATAAGTCTATGGGAGTTCACGATCCCCAGGGGCGTGACCAGTTTGGACCCTAGGAGCTTGATTGGCAGGATTTATGTAGGGAACCACTAAACATTGCTACATACAAAATATGTAAGCCGTGGGCCTCATGGTTTCAGAGGAGAAGATTTTTTAAGTTTTTTCCCATTACAAGTCTATGGGAGCTATATCGCGGCATGGTGGCCATCTTGATCAACGAACCGTGACCATTTTTATAAATGTTCAATCTCCCTTTAATACAAGGCTCCACATAAAGTTTGAAGAAATTTGGCCCAGGGGTTTCAGAGGAGAAGTCGTTCAAAGGTGTGATCGGACGGACGGACAGACGGACGACGGACGCAGAGTGATCACAATAGCTCATCCTGAGCTTTTGACTCAGGTGAGCTAATAAAATACTTTATTTGCCAAGGAATCCAATGTGTTTGTCCATCAAATGGTCTTTCGTATGAAGAACACTTCAATTTGATATCTACATTTGAAATAAAGAACTTAAGTCAAGTGGCCTTTCTCAAGATGAACAATTCAGTTTGATATCTACATTTGAAATAAAGTACTTAAGCACATGTACTTTTTTTTTTAATTGTTCTTCTTGAGAAAGGCCACTAGATGGCCGTAATGTTGTGTTCCTTGGCCTATATATCTATAAAGAAAACTTTAAAAATCTTTTTGTCAGAAACCACTGGACTGATTTCAATATAATCTAGCGGAAATGTTTCTTTGGTGAACTTCTACTAAGACTGTTCAAAAACTCATGATGTGCCAAAAAATATGGTCCCCATGGGACAGGATTTTTTTTCCTATATACCTTTATAGAATTTTTTTAAGATCAGATTAAATAAATGAGACACAGCTTGCCATATGTGGCATTGTTACTCCATTTTATAGACCACCTTGTCACTCATGAACATAAAATTTATACAAAAATCTGAAAACAGTGAACTTGGGTGAAACTTCAATAGTAAGTATGCAAATATGTTTGCTCAGGTGAGCGATATAGAACCATCATGGTCATCTTGTTATGTATTCGTGAAACTTGGTTGGTGGAATGGCAAACAGTGTAGATGCTGATCAGATTGCTCCTTAAAGAGCCATCTGATCGGGCCTGCACTGTTTGCATATACCATTTTGTCAGAAAGTTGGTAGACACAATTTAGGGGCCTGGTACGAGTAGTCCAGGAACCGTTTCCAGTGGTTCTTAATGGAAAGCTGCACAGTTTAATTTGTTTGTTTGATCGCTGTTTTGGAAGTGTGTTTAGCCTTTAGCATTCTCCAGAAAAAAGTCAGCGGAGAACAATGTGAAATTAAGGACTGTTTTTCACAGCGTATATATAAAGTATCTTGAAGTGTCTACAGCTATTGAAGGGGACTGGATACACTTTCAACAGACACAACAACCTTAAATTTTGCTCCCCTGGGAGCCAATATCCTATGATAGTACACACAGTTTCAGAAAATACTTGTGTGTCGAAAAGCAGATTGGCAGTCACAGTATTTATCTCCCTTATAAAACTGGCAGGAAAGCTAGCAAGTATATCTAGTTCCTTTAAACTGTCAGTAGGTTAAACACACATTGTCTCACACTGTCACTTTGACATTTTTCATATACTTGTTTCTTGAATGGCGTTTTTCTCAGAAGAAGTAACTTTGAAAACTTTTCTCATGGTTTCATGATTCAATGCAAAACCATTTATAGTAAATTCCTATGCATAATCAGTTTTAGTCTGCTCATTAGTTTTTAAAACTTTGAATGTTTAAGCTTTTCCCATAGCAAAAATGGCTGAAATTATGCATTGATAAAGTAGGTGGATTGGATTGACAGCTTTTGAACAAGTTTCGGTTGTTCAAAATTTCTGTAATTTTCACAATATTGTTATACTTAAAATTTTGTGAAAAAAAACACTAAAATAATTACTTATAAAAAATACTCCCAAAATTACTTTTTCTATCGAAGTTGCATAGGTCATGCCAATTTTCGGCCATAAAGTTTACTTAAAGATAAATATTTGAGAATAAAGCACACAAACAGAGAAGACAAATGGTCAATCAGAACTTCACGAAAACATGCCTATATAATGTTGACCCCCTTAAACCCCACTTTTATGTAGTAAAACTGGGATTTACAGGGGTATACATAATTGTTCTTATATCTGCTCATAAACATAGATTGTAGGTACTCGTAAGAACTGCCTCATCGAGGCGATTCTAACGAGTACCCACAATCTATGTGATGAGCAAAACTATGAAATTTATTTGAAATTTTCGGCTTGTTTTCGTAATGCATACTTTTATCATTTTCAATAAAACACCAAACAAAAAATACCATTCTAAATGATGTCAAAAGGACTAGAGAAGTTTTTACCGTTATTACCCTAAGTTTCCAGACCTCTTCACTCTTTCCGATATTATGTATCTTAATATTTGAATGCATCTAGTTTATTGCTTGATGGTATATCTAAAAATGGCTGGATGAGTGACAAACAGCATGGATCCTGATTAGACATTGCATTCGGTGGTGTCTGATCTAGGTCCACACTGTCTACTCTGGCCTGTCTGTCCAAATACTTTGGGTAAATACATTGATTAAAGTTTAATAATTTGAAGTGATTATCTGCTATGTACGGTATGGCTCACTCTCATTATCTCAAACTCAAAGTGACCAGATCTTTCTTATTTGAGAAAAGAGTAGTTCGAGATAAAAAAAAAAAAAAAAAAAAAAAAAAAAAAAAAAAAAAAAAAAAAAGAGAGAAAAAAAAGCTTGAAATGAAAGGGACATCTAGCAGGTTAAACTTATATTGGCAATTATTTAGTGTGATTTAAGCAGTAGTTTGAGTTATCAGTGTGTGGAATAATAAGAGTAGACTGTAGTTAGTATTTCAAATGACATCTTACATTTGACAGCTCAATTATCTTACTGTTTAAAATTTTGGCTGGTCCAAAATATTTTTGTCTACTCTAGTTCTCATATTGTGATATATTTAGAATGTGACAGTATTGATGTTATTTTGTATTATTTTTCCTACAGTATTTAAATCTTTTTTAATTATTTTGTCTACAGTTTGTTATTTTATATCATATGTAAATAATCCATTTTTAGCTCGCCGGGACTATGTCCCTGGAGAGCTTATGTTGTCATCCAGTCGTTGGCGTCGGCGTCTGTCGGCGTCCGCGTTAGCACAATGTTTAAGTTTTCAAAGGTGTGCATAGTTTTTTAACTGTTTAAGGTACTGCTTTCATATTTGGCCTACACCTACCTTATGGTAAGACCTTTCAATAGCATACACCCCCATCCCCACGTTAGATCCTTTATGTAGGTCAAGACCAGTTCTTACTTTGTCGTTTACACCCATGTTTAAGTTTTGCGTTTAATTTTTGAAAAGTGAAGTATTCAAGATAGACCTTTGATATTTACCCACACCAACGTTAGGGTAAGACCTTTCAATAGCACACACCCTTTTCTCAGTTTGACCTTTTGCTTAGGTCAAGGTCAGGTCATACTTTGTCATTTAAACCCATGTTTGAGTTCTGCGTTTAAGTTTTTAAAAGTGTTCGTACCTGCTGAAGTATTCAAGATAGAGCTTTAATATTTGGCCCACACCTACCTTAGGGTAAGACCTTTCAATAGTACTCACCCCTTTCTCAGTTTGACCTTCTGCCTAGGTCAAGGTCAGGTCATACTTTGTCATTTACAACTGTGTTTAAGTTTTGGAAAGTGTTTGTAACTGCTGAAGTATTCAAGATACCACTTTAATATTTGGCCCACACCAACGCTAGGGTAAGACCTTTCAATAGCACACACTCTTTCCTCAGTTTTACCTTTTGCCTAGGTCAAGGTCAGGTCATACTTTGTCATTTAAACCCATGTTTGAGTTCTGCGTTTAAGTTTTGAAAAGGGTTCATAGCTGCTGAAGTATTCAAGATGCCGCTTTAATATTTGACCCACACCTACCTTAGGGTAAGACCTTTCAATAGTACACATCCCTTACTCAGTTTGACCTTCTGCCTAGGTCAAGGTCAGGTCATACTTTGTCATTTACAGCTGTGTTTAAGTTTTGAAAAGTGTGCATGACTGCTGAAGTATGTAAAATATAGCTTTCATAGTTCGTCCACACCAACCTAAGGGATTCAGCATGTAAGATATAGCTTTCATATTTTGTCCGTACCAACCACAGGAAAGATGTTTCAATGGCATATACCCCATCCCTCAGTTTGACATTCGTCCTACATCAAAGTCAGGTCATACTCTGTCATTCACAACTATGTTTAAGTTCTGCATTTAATCTTTAATATTTAAAGATTGTTTTCTCATCTGACCAGCTCTTTCCGGCGAGCTGCGTTGTCCTCTGACAACTCTTGTTGTACTTAGAGTTGTTTTGTGATCCTAGTAATTTTGAAACAACAGATTTCTGCAGTTCAGCCTGAAACATCTCTGCATCTAGTACCTACATTTTTCAAGATTAAATATTAAAGACTAATTAAAGTAAATTCTCAGAAAATTTCAATGAATTTGTGCTAAATTTTATCTAAAATTTATAAGAAAATTGAGCTGATATGTTGAAAAGCAGAAACCTGAAATAATGATTATTGAATGGGTTTTGTACTATATCATTTTAATATCTTGTACCAGGTGAAAAATTGGTACAGTTGACAGAATTATTCATAGTCTAACATTTTTGCATCACTTTCTGAATTATCCATATGAGTGAATATGCTACTGTGATCGATATTTGAATGTAGCCTGATTTAGTAGACAAAATGTTCGTCACTATTTAGTATCTGCTTGCATTTGACAAATGAGATGACTACTAAAACATGGAATAAAATGGGATGGAACGAAATGAAAACAGACATATTTATATTCTGTTCTGTTTTTAGTAAAACATTGTTGTTTTTTTTTTTATTTATTTATTTATTTATTTTTTAATTCTGTTCCATATTTTTTGTAAATAGTATTCCATCTTTTTAGTAAAAAGTGTTCCATATTTTAGTAAAATTCCCTTTCCATATTTCAGTAAAAATGTTCTGAATACTGTTTATGTTCCGTCAATCCATTTGTCTACATTTTTTGCCAGGTACACAGTGAAACCTATTCTATCTATCCTGATTTGATTTTGTTATTGCAGGAGATAATTTACTATGTATGTTCTTGAATTAAATTCTTGGCCCCTGCTCCATTGACACCAGAGCCTGGTGCCTCTTTAGCAGAACTACTAGTTACTAATACCTTAATGCATAACTTGAGTTCATCATATCTCTCAAGTCAGGAAGAAGTCCTTCAGTTTTGAAGGTAATGTCTCAGCATGACTAAATATTGTTGACAGGGACATTATACCTCAACTCAACTTCATCTTCATTAATGGAATACCAGTACTTGTACAATGATGAAGAATAAGACTTCCATAATTTTATCACACATACACATATATACACACACATACACACACACACACAC
The DNA here is from genome assembly GCA_964016985.1 of Anodontia alba. NCBI lineage: Eukaryota > Metazoa > Mollusca > Bivalvia > Lucinida > Lucinidae > Anodontia > Anodontia alba. The sequence goes on along the minus strand of OZ024821.1, from coordinate 58,451,161 downwards.
CGTAGCTCCAGACAAGGCATAGATATTTATCTTATTTCTCCATAATATTGTGTATTGTGGTACTCATTAGAAGTGCCTTAGTGAGGCATTTCTAAAGAGTACATACAACTTATGTTTTTGTGTAGTAATAAGAAAAAACATTTATCTGATACCTCTTCTTATCTATAGCTACACACACACACACACACACACACACACACACAAACAGCTACACACACACACACACACATACACACACTAAAGACATTTTCTATTGGCTGTATCAGTATACAGTCTACAGAAAGCAGGAGTTTACTGTATTTACCTAAATATTTGGACAGACAGGCCGAAGGAAACCGGGTAGATCCGCATTGTGTTTCATCCATGCATCAGTTTTTAGACTTATCATCAGATTGTAAAATGGACTTCTTCATATTTTAGGACAAGTATGGTAAGGAGTTGCGGTGTCTGAACAGTTGGGGTAAATACGGTAGTAAGGACATATTATCATTTTATTGATTCTTCTGTTTATATATATCTGGTAAAAAATGTAATGCTATTTATAATATGTTAGCTGATTAAGTCTGAATGCGTTATAAAATTATAATGGTATATATTAATAGCTTCTTCCTAATCTGAAAAATGCATAGATCCAGATAAAAGCAGCTATCAGATTTGTTTTAGATCATTTTTCACCAAGTCCTATCTTGTGGTACATGTGCGCCATAGTAATTCTAGTGGCTACCAAAAGATGTAGTTTGGTGTAAACGTATAATATAAAACTATTTGAAATTAGCATCTCAGATGATATAAAAGCAATAAAAAGAATATTTGAATGATAACCTCAGATGAAACAAAGGTAATACAAAAATGTTTGAAATTTTCACCTCAGATTATATAAAAGTAAAACAGATGAAATAAAAGTAATAAAGAATATTTGAAATTATCACCTCACATGATATAAAAGTATTAAAGAATATTTGAAATTATCACCTCAGATGATGTAAAAGTATTAAAGAATAGTTGAAATTATCACCTCAGATGATATAAAAAGTAATAAAAAAAATGTCTGAAATTATCACCTTAAATTATATAAAAATAAAAAAAAATATTTAAAATTATCACTGCAGATGATATAAAAGTAATAAATAAATATTTGACAGCATATTAGGTCTAGTGGCAGCCGGTTGTCAGGAGCATTTTAGGTCTAGTGACAGCTGGCTGTCAGGAGCATTGTAGGTCTAGTGACAACCAGCTGTCAGAAGCATTTTAGGTCTAGTGACAGCTGGCTGTCAGGAGCATTTTAGGTCTAGTGACAACCAACTGGCAGCAGACCTAAAATGCTCCTATCAGTCGGCTAATATTTTTCCATACGCTCGTATATACAGGCATTTGATATTCTTCCTTACAGTTTGATTTTAAAGGGTACTTCAACACTACCAGGAATTATCGTACAAAAGGAACTATCACTCAAGTTACCGATATTCCATTTCAGATAGGCTTCGATTAATTCCCTTTGACCGGAGACCAGTAAGCGTCGTCTTACCTGTGTAGCTGGTGTGTAATCAACCCAGTGTCACACACCTACAGTACTGCTAAGACTAAAGGTTACACCCTAGTGCACATGGAGTCCACTACGTTTAGACATGGTGTGCACTAATAGTGAAACTCAGAGTGGACTATAGTGCACTACAATCTTAATTTGTTAACACGGTGTGCACTCCATGTCTTCATACAAATGTATGGTCTGTCAAACTTCCAGTTCAGATAGATGAAGGTCATTGCATGTATGGATGCTCTTTAGAATGAATGAATGAATGAATAAATGAAAGAAAGAAAGAAAGAAAGAAGCATATGGATAATGAATACAGGAGAAAGGCCTATGTCATCCACTGCTTAACCTCAAAGGGCAGTCTGCACACCTCTGTTATTAAGTTAGGTTATCCTTAGACATTTATTAGTACAGTAATTAAAGATACCTACTCTTAAAGGTGATCTAGGTAACCTATTTCTCATCAATACTATCACCAGGGATTAAAGAAACCTATTAATCAGAATGCAATCAAATGTGTTTAATCAATGCTCACCAGACACCATGATATGCGGCGTCTGATCTGGGTCTAAAGTTCTAAACTATTTATCAATGTCCCTTTTTCTAGCATAAATGAGTAATATTATAGTGTTTTAAGCAATCTTCAGGTATGCGCCCTTTGTAGACCAAGGCCCCATTGCGCTTTCTGAGCAAGGTTTATGCTCATTGCTTAATGTGTGTTACAGATCTGATTGTTAAGATCAGTATGTGCAGATGCTTATGCTAAACAATCCTCCTGGTCATTCTGTGTCTGAGCACAGTTTGGTCTGGGTCTAAAGTACAAACAATGCTTGTCATTATTTCCATTTCTAGTAGTATTAGGGTACATGATTAGAACAGAAAAAAACGTAAATTTAGGGTTTTAATTATTATTATTGATGATTTAGTAATTTAGTAGTTTGAAACCAGTCTGAAAAGCTCACACAGACCTTCAGCTGGACAGAGGTGTACAAGCAGGGCATTTCTTTCAAGACAGGAACATAAATAGCTTTGGGCTATTTGTTCACAGCATAAAGACAATCCTATTTCATAAACTTAGGACCCATTGGTGACGCGAATTAGCATAATGCTTATCAGTTAAGCCCTTAGCACTTAAGTAGTATTAACCTTTACAATTCTCTGAGCTATTTCAGTAGATCATGACAAATTAATGACATTTTTCCATTGGAGACAATTTGCATGAAATGATGAAACCTATTCTCTGGAGCAAAAAAAAATAAAATGCCATCTTCTGATAATTTTACCCAGAGTGCTACTCTTTCATTAACCCATTTTAGACTGAATTCTCCACAGGCTAAATATTGGAAGGGGGTCCAATTTCAATTTTAGGTATGTCAGGCGAAGTGATTTAGATATTTCTAGAGAAAAAAAAAGGCTAAACTATTTGCAAACAGTTGAGACACTGATCTGTTGCAGCATTATGCGCCATCTGATTTGGGTCTGCACTGTTTGCCAATTACCCTTTTAGTGGTCTCCAGACTAAAAGCTGTTAATTACTTACATTATATTTGTATTTTATTGCTTAACACCCTGGGTAAAAATTTCAGACGACTTTTATTTAAATATTTTTTCTTATTTTTCCCAGAAAACAGAATTTGACATTTCATATAAATTGTCTTCAGTGGGGACAATTTGCATGTAATGTCAAATTCTGTTTTGCATAAAATATCATATTCTGTTTTCTATGGAAAATAAGAAAAATATCATCAATTTGTTGTCTGCTGAATTAGCCCAGAGAGTAGCAAAGGTTAACATTTACCATGCTTTGGGCAAATTAAGCAGATGACAAACTGATATTTTTCTTATTTTTCCTAGAAAATACGGTCTGACATTTCAAGCAAATTGTCTCCTAAGAAGACAATAACATGAAATGTCAAATCCTATTTTAAGGAAAAACTAGAAAAAAAATATTTCAAAATGTTGTCTTTGAAAATTTTACCTTGAGTGCTAAAGGTTAAAAACTGGATTTGAGTTTATATGACAAATATTGTTTGGTGATTGTATCTAAAACAGTGTAAGTCCTAATCAGACTTTGAGCCTTGTCTAAACTGTTTGCTGAACTTGCAGGTATAACTGTCAGAATATTTAGAAAAAATGTGGTGCTTTTACACAAAATAATATTAGAAAAAAAAAAACATTTTGTTTCCGGTTACCCTACCAGTGTTATATAATATTTTGACTCTCCTAGAAATTGACCAGTGGGTAATAATAATACGACCCGCGGGTCAATATATTAATGTAATATTTTGACCCGCCCCATAATATTTTGACCGGTCCGACTGCCTTTCTTAAGGAATGATATAACAGCTGTAGAATGGATTCATTAATCAATATAGCATAAAAAATAATGGTCTCACAGTTATACGTCTACTCTAATCACTTTAATTTCAGAGAGTGGGGGGTGGGGGGTAGGTGGGGGCTGGAGGTCGAAACATTATACCATAATATATTGATCCGCCCTGGCTTTGACCAGGCAAACATAATACAATGACTAGAGAAAGTATTCCTCTTATAACGTAAACCTGAAAAAACAAGCATTTTTGTCAAATGTCGTACCCTTTGAATTTTTAGATGGAGACGGTGGAGGGTGGGGGGATCAGTATATTATGGTATAATATATTGACCACCCCCTCCACCCAACTAAAAATTCAAAGGGGATGACATTTGACGGCTGTCACTAGACTTAGAGTGATCTCCACAGCCGGCTGTCAGACCTCGCTTAAAAAAATGAAATTGTCACCTCAGATGATATAAAGGTAATAATATATATTTATATCTTTTACTTTTATATCATCTGAGTTGATAATGTTTATTACTTTCATAGATTTGGTTTATAAGAAAATATTTGTAAAGGTATAAATTACATTTTGTATTACTTTTATATCTGAGGTGATAATTTCAAATATTTTTATTACTTTCAAGCATTTGGTTTACATTTGGGTCCAATTCAGCAATACCCCTGCCCTTGCTATTGACCTTAAGGTCAAGGTCATGAACCTGAAACTTTTATGTTAAAGTTTTGAACAGCTCATATTTTCTAGACCATATGATGGATTTGGTTTATATTTTGAATGGTGGTGAATATAGGGTCAAAGATATAGTCAGCTTTATTCAGCAGTAACCCCATCCCTTATCTTCCCATGGCCTTAAGATTAAGGTTATAGTTTAAGACCTTTTAATTTAAATTTTGGCGTTAAAATTTCAACAGCTCATATTTTTCAAGATGACACAATGAATTTAACCTCAACACTATGTTCTGTGAACTTCCATTTTGTATTTCTGGAATCTGCTCATCCTCAATTTCAAGATGGTCGTATTAGTTGTAGATCAAAAGCTATATACAGTGCATCTCCCGTTTCTTCTGTTACCTTGTTTACAGGTTAGAGATGATGCTCAATCTTTTTATTATAAAATATTTCAAGGAAATGGACAGGTATCTGTTCAGGCAAGCTCTTCTATCTGACTTTGTAATACCTGCTGATCTGTCTAAGAACTGCTGGATGAGTGATAAACAGAGCAGACCCTGATCAGTTGTGGCATCTGTTCTGTTTCTACACCATTACTGCATATGATAAAGTCTCTTTTAAAGACTGTAAATATGATGACGTATTTACTTTAATTTATGCAAAATTCAATTGTTTAAACTTGGTGTGTCTCGTAAGCTGGTAACCCCAGCTGAGTGTCTTAATATTATGTAGTGTTTTAATGGTATGATTTACTATGTTTAAAAGGTTAATAAAACATTACTTACTTACTTTGTTTAGATTTGTCTGTCTGAATAATTCGGGAAAATACAGTAAAAGAAACTTTTCCAAATTGAGGCATTGAAATAACAGTGATTTAACGCTGTGCATGCTGGGTAAAAATTTCAGCAGATGACATTTTGAAGTATTTTTCTTACTTTCCTCAGAAAATAGGCTTTGAAATTTCATGCAAATTGTCTCCTTAGAAGACAATTAGCATGAAATGTTGAAGCCGATTTTCTGTGAAAAAAAAAGAAGAAAAATATTGTCAATCTATTATCTGCTGAATTAGCCCAAAGAGTAGTAAATGTTATATTATGGATATAGCATGTCATGAGTAGAAATAAAATCAAAGGACTGATAGTCCTAAGAGTCTGCTAGCTTGTAAAGTATTGATGGAGTGCTGTGTATCTTCTATGCAAACACAATACATGCATAGAGATAGGTGGCATTCCAATGCTACCAATACTACACCATTAGATGGAGCTCTATGGAATATATCAAGCATCTTGGCATTGTACTTCCTGAAAAGAAGACTTGCTTTAAAAACTCTATTAAATGTACGTCAAGCGAAGACTGCATATGGTTGAATGAGAAAGTCATAGCGAGCGTTGTCTCTAAATTAAAGAAAGGATACTCCACTGAGGATATGATGTTTGTTTATTTATTTATTTTTTTCATTTTCCAGTGATAATGCTGGTTGTCAAGTGAAAAATAAGATGGCAAATCACATGGCTCTAAATAGTCATGATATGTCTTGGAATTCTTTTTTGCATACTTGTATAATTTATCTCCTGCAAACAGAATTTCATTCATGTTGTTAACATTCCACATGTTGGTACAGATCCTTTTCTGAACAGCTTTCACCAAAAATACTAAACAACATGGCAGGCATTGATGCCCTCTTGAATCATGACTAAATATCTCATCTCCTTGATGGATACTTCCTTGCAATAATACAGATGCATTTTCTTGGTAGATTTATATGATTTGATGGACCTGGATTTTGCTCTATATCCATATTTTCACACTTGCTTACAACCAGTGGCTTCATCCAATATTAAATTTACATTCAGGGACAAGGCTTTGTGAGAAAATTTACTATTCCTTGAAAAGCAACCAACATGAACACTCTGTACTACATGCTTTCATTATCAATTTCTAAAAATCAGTCAGATGGAAATGCATTCTACTTGTTTTAATGTATAAATAAGAATGGGTCTTTACTGAGGCATCTGTGTGAAACAGATATACATAAATAATCTAACCATATACTGAAAAACTAAATACAATTATTTCTCTTCTGTTTTGTTTCTTTCTTCACAAAAAATCCATTTTATTATCTGCATATATAGGCCAATGCAGTGATTGGAGTAATGAACCTCTTTATTTTCCAATGAAGTTGATCACCTGATTATTCCAAATGAGTGTATCTCCAGCAGCAATTTCCAATTTCTAGAATTATTAAACTCTAGATATGCTCCAGTTCATACAAATTCAACACCTGGTGTAGCTCCACGATTATTCTAGTGCAATTTTATAAATTTACTCTATCTTTATCAACTTATTATTAAAACAAAAGCAGATTAAATAAATTTGAAATGGCTATGCAGTCCAGATTAGCTGTAATAACTGATTGTCATTTGCTAGTGCTTCACCTAAGCATCAACAGATTAGCCCGACCAGCTATGCCTACCCTTTTCAAGAGATTTTCAGATGTCCAAAAAAGAAGGGTCATAAACCTATAAATGGGCCAGCAGTCGTAAAACAACTCCGTGTCACTGAGGTATGAATAAAGTTATTTCATGTAGAAGGAATGAATTAAGTGCCTGATTTCTTGCTATATTCAATATCGAATAAGTAGATTCTGATTATATAAATACTGATACCTTCCTTTTCGTTCAGCTTCCGTTGCTTAAGCACAACATCAAAGATGGCGAGCGGTCCTACTAATCACTCCATGGCACCCCACGGTACCCCATGGCAACCCACGGCATCAAACTAAATGGATATTTATCATAAAATATGTTATAGATGGACAAGTATACTTTTGCAATACTCTTCATCTTAATAAACAGAGATTTATATTGATGATGATGACTTGTGTTTGATTTAAAATATTACGTCTAAAACTCTCGTAATTTTTTGCGCCCCATGGCATCAAACTATATGTATATTTACCATAAAATATGTGTTTTAGACGGCCAGTAAAAGTTTTGTAATACTTGTCTCTATCTAAATAAACAGAGTATTTATATTGATGACTTGTGTTTGAACTTGAATATAAAATGTAACTTTAAGTTAAAAGTTATTTTTGATAGACTATCAACTTACACCATTGGTCTCTTTGCTATATTTTAGCGTCAGTTTGAATCTTGGTGTTTAGGCGCCCCGAGATAATCGCCTGAAGTAAGGTTAATGTCTTTAACTATCACAAAAACAAATTTGGATACGTAAAACTAATAACCCTGGTGTAATCTCAGCATTCAATTAATAAATACAATGAAATAGTTTAGTGCCGTGGGGTGCATTGGGATGCCGTGGGGTGCCCTGGGGTGATTAGTAGGACCACGTGCCGAGTTAACGCCTTGACAAAAGTAGCGCGTGTATTACTACACCGAATTTTGAAGTCTATGTTACAAATTGCATTATCTAAATCGATTTCAGTTACAGTTATGTTAGCGAAATAAAAAAGCCATACAAAATTCCGCTGCTTCACATTCGGTTCACCGTAATAGTGCCGCATTGCGTCTGATTAAGAAGTAGTGCGCGTATAAATATACGCATAAATAGCTGTGATGAGAATCCGCTCGTAAAACCCCATGCGATTGCAAAGAGCCTGCTAGCTGTCGCTAGCAGACTCAAAAATCAAAATGACACCCTTCAGATGTAGAATATGTTTATAAATACACATATACTAAGGGTATACTGTTCCCTTTGAGTTTTCATTAAAATTCATCACAACTTGGACTTCCATAGATTTCTAGATTTCAGGAATCTTTTACTCCATTACGTCGTACATGTACATTGTATTAACAAACGCAGAATTTTGTGTAAGTTGCCTTTAAATTTTGTAAACTTTGAATCAGGAGAAATTCAGAATACTGGGAGCTGAATGAAATGTAGATATCTTATATTTTGGAATGCACTTATTTGTAGTTCTAAAGACAGTTTCAACAATTTCTAACTTTATGTGGCATATTGTTGCCGTTTAAACATACTTGTGCTTGTTAGTTGAAAATGCAGAAGAAATTGTCTGATGTATAAAAATGATAGTTTATTTTCATTTATCCCCCACCCCCACCCCCACCCCCACCCCCCTTGTACTAAACTAAAAGTGCACTTCGAGAACTTATCTGGTGTTGTCCGCCTCTACCCTAGGGCTATATATAATCATCAAAAAATCCGCAAAAAATCAGAATCAAAGATGACGTTCTCAAAAACAACAAATGATTGAAATGACAAAAGCTTGCTGTTTTGATTGAAAAATGTCCAGTGAGGATTATCTTCCCCTGCCCCAAAACAGTTTACAAACTTTATATAATATCTGCATAAAATCACAGATGAAAGTGACTTTTCCAGAACTTATTGTAAATGTGAATAAAGGTTTCTGTTATCATGAAAATTTTGTCTCTCAAGTCTGTCCCTATGGGCTATAATACATGTATAAAATTATGAAAAAAAATGCACATACAAAAAATCAGAGTTAAAAATGACTTTATTGACACTTGCAACAAATTAATCAAATAACAAAACCTTTATATAATGTCCTCTGGGACTGACTATTCCTCATATATATATATATATATATATATATATATATATATATATATATATATATATATATATATATATATATATATGTGTGTGTGTGTGTGTGTGTGTGTGTGTGTGTGTGTGTGTGTGTGTGTGTGTGTGTGTGTGTGTGTTGAGAGTTAATCATTAACAGTGCAAATGATTTGTTTACCTGAGGCATTTCGGCTTTCGCCTTCTTCAGAGGTTTTCTATTTTAAAAAATGACATAAAAAAGTAAAATTTACAAATAAAAGTTGCATAAGTTGAAAAACAGATTATGCCTTTTTCGGGCCCATGTTATCTGGCCCGCTGCGACTTGATAACTGATCGTGTTTAGATATATGTGAAATGTAAACAATACGCGTAAACACAACGTGCAAAAAGTATAAAGCTTATCTTCACTACCAACACAACGTACAAAAGTATAAAGCTTATCTTTACTATCAACACCACTGTGCCCATATACGCAATGTATACAATACACATAAACCTTACACCGAAAGGATATTACACCAAACTGAGTGTTTCTCACCAATACGTAAGGCAAATGGGCCCAAGTTACGTAAAATCACGTAAACAAAACATTCCACAGAAGCTGTCATATGCCCTGACTTAGGAACGATGATTCCCTCTACTGGTCGCCCTTGTTGATCCCATATGGCCGTAGAGTGTTCAGACATCGGATCCAATAACTCTCTCTTGCTTTCCTGGTTCGATCTGTCCACTCCGGGTTATGGACTAAGCAACAAAGCGTGGCGTGGTTGAGGAAATCGTGTTCTGGTGAACAGAACTGTTCTGCGACAGGAGACCTCTCGAACCGCTTGTGTTTCCAATCATCTCGGCGGCCGTTCATCCGTTGGTTCACATGATCACCGGTTTCACCAACATATTGTTTTCCACACTTGGTGCATGTTATAAGGTAGACAACATTGGTCGTCTTACAACTAGTGTTGCACCTAGGCTTGATTGTTGCCCCAAACGCTGACTTCGCGATCTGTGTGGGGGTTATCATTTTGCAGGTTTTGCATCTTGCTTTGCCGCACGGTCGTGTCTCCCCAAGTGGTTCATCATCACGCATGTCTGGTTTGAGCTTGGCACGTACAAGAAGATCCCACAGACTCTTGGGTCTTCTGTAGGCCATAGTCGGTCTTTCTGTAAAGATCTCGCTCAAAGTGCTAGAGGACTCAATGATGGGTCAGTGTTTGTTGACTATATCCCTCACTTTTGGCAAGTCTGGGTGATACGTCAACACGAAGGGGAGAACGCTTGACTCGGATTTATGCCTATAAGAAAGTAGGTCTTCTCTCTTCTGTTGCCGTGCTCTCTCAAGGGCAAGTGAAATTTCCCGTTTCTGATAACCCCGTTTGCAGAGGTTGTCAGTCAGTTCTCTTGCTCTTGATTCAAAGGTGTCCGAATCGGAGCAGATACGTCTGAGGCGAAGTGCAAGGCTGTAAGGAACACTTTTGCAGCAGTGTTCCGGGTGGCAACTTGTGGGTAGGAGATACTGGTGTGTATCTGTTGGTTTTGTATACAGAATAACAGATATTGTATCGCCCACAAGGCTTGATTTGGTGTCCAGAAACACGTGCTGCTTGGTTGAAATTTCAGCCATACACTTTATGCTCGGGTGGAAGTTGTTGCCCTCGTCGAGGAAAGCTGTCAAAGTCTCGCGGCCGTGCGACCACTTCATGTCAATATCGTCAATGAACCTTAGCCATGAAAATGGTCTCAGGGCCACTGACTTCAACAGCTGTCCCTCTTTTCTCCCAAACTTCCTCGCATGCCTGGATGCCATCTTGATGTGGAATATTGGTATAGAGGGAAGCCGAAAGGCCTCAAGTAAACAAATCATTTGCACTGTTAATGATTAACTGTCAACATATAGTTTAACGCTTATCATTTCAGCATCCTTTCTGGATCCAGTCTACCAAAAAGATTTTTTGTTAGATGTTATGTTCCTTCTCCCAACTTATTGAAATAGGTTGTATCTATAATTTCTGCTTTATTTTGTGTATGTGTGCGTTTGTGTGTGTGTGTGTGTGTGTGTGTGTGTGTGTGTGTGTGTTTGTGTGTGTGTGTGTTTGTGGTCGATGTGGGGGTGCATTTTTCAAAATCTAAGCCCTCGTGTGACCTTGAAAATGGCGTCAAGGTCACCAAAATCTAATCAGCTCTTGTCCCTGTCTCAACAATATAGCTGTGCAAGTTTGGTCACACTCCATCCATTCGTTCTGGAGATAAGGTGCAGACAAGCCCTTTTCCAATAATCTAAGCCCTCCTGTGACCTTGTAAATGGGGTCAAGGTCACCAAAATCTAATCACTTCTTTTTCATGTCACAGCAATATAGCTGTGCAAGTTTGGGCAAAATCTATCCATTTCTTCATGAGATAGGGTGCAGACAAGCCATTTTCCAACAATCTTAGCCCTTGTGTGATCTTGAAAATGGCGTCAAGGTCACCAAAATCTAATCAGTTCTTTTCCATGTCACAACAATATAGATGTACAAGTTTAGTCAAAATCCTACCATTCCTTCATGAGATAGGGTGCAGACAAGCCATTTTCCAACAATCTGAGCCCTCCTGTGATCTTGAAAATGTGGTCAAGGTCACCAAAATCTAATCAGTTCTTTTCCATGTCACAAAAATATAGATGTACAAGTTTGGTCAAAACCCGTCTATTCTTTCAGGAGACAGGGTGCAGACAAGCCGTTTTCCAACAATCTGAGCCCTCCTCTGACCTTGCAAATGTGGTCAAGGTCACCAAAATCTAATCAGTTCTTTTCCATGTCACAAAAATATAGATGTATAAGTTTGGTCAAAATCCATTCATTCTTTCAGGAGACAGGGTGCAGACAAGCCATTTTCCAACAATGTAAGTCTTAGTATGACCTTGAAAATGGGGTCAAGGTCACCAAAATCTAATCAGTTTTTTTTCCATGTCTCAACAATATAGATGTACAAGTTTGGTAAAAATCCTTCTATTCATTCAGGAAATAGGGTGCAGACAAGCCATTTTCCAACAATCTAAGCCGTCATGTGACCTTGAAAATGGGGTCAAGGTCATCAAAATCTAATAAATTCTTTTCCATGTCCCAGCAATATAGATGTACAAGTTTGGTCAAAAATCATTTGTTCCTTCAGGAGACAGGGTGCAGACAAACCATTTTCCAGCCTTTTCCAACAATCTAAGCCCTCGTGTGACCTTGAAAATGGAGTCGTCACCAAAATCTAATCAGCATTTTCCTCCACCCAATGATAAATTTGTGTAAGGTTGGCCGAAATCCAACCATTTATTAAGGAGATAGAGTGCAGACAAGAGGCTACGCCGACGCCGACAGGATCCGCACTAAAAACAATATGTCACCCCCCCCCCCCCCCCCCACACACACACACACACCCTCCCTATAGTGGGGGACATAATGAGTACCTACAACATATGCTTTTACAAAGAAATCAGCCAAACACTCATAGACACACACAGACACACACAAATAAACACACACACAAACACAAACAATACATCGTATAAGCACATGATCATTTGATGAGGCCTTCGCTGATTTTTTTTTATTATTTTTTTTAAGTCTACCCTTAGTATGGGTAGGACAATTCGATTAATATATGATGTTTTATTTGAAACAAAACAACAAAATATACCAGGTTTATTACTTTCTATAGATTTTCAACAAGCATTCGACTCTGTTTCATGGAAATGTATTTTGAAGACTCTAGATTATTTTAATTTTGGTCCCTCTATCAAGAAATGGATTAAACTTTTTCAAAATGGAGCAGAATCATGTATTCTGCAAAAGGGTTTCTTGTAAGAGTTTTTCTATTTACAAAGAGGATGTAGACAGGGAGACCCTATCTCCCCCTACCTATTTATTCTCTGTGTAGAGGTGCTGAGCCTAATGATGAGAAAAGAAATTGCAATTAAAGGAATCGATTTAAATGATAAAACCTTTTTACTTAGTCAGTATGCAGATGATACACAGATAATTTTAAATGGGTCCGAAACTTCACTGTTAGCAACTTTAGATATTTTAAAAAAAGTTCTACTTAATGTCAGGGCTAAAAATAAATAGGGGGTAAAACAAAAGCTCTCTGGATAGGTTCAATGTCAGGATCAGATTTGAGGTTATTTCATAACTATAATCTTGATTGGAAGCAGGGTCCAATTAAAATACTAGGTGTTATATTTACCCCTGAAGTTTTTTTAATATATGGGATTTTAACTCCTTAGAAGCAGTACGAAAAATGGAGAAAATACTACAATCGTGGTCAAAAAGAAAGCTGACTCTCCCAGGCAGGATCACAATCATAAAATCTTTAGCATTTTCAAAATTTATTCATTTATTTACAGCTCTTCCAAACCCTCCGGAACAGTTGGTCAAACAGTTTTATAAGGTTTTGTGGAACTCAGGGCCCGATAGGATAAGTCGTAATGTTATTATACAAGATGTTAGAGAGGGTGGACTAAGGATGATAAAAATAAACAAATTTATCGAATCATTAAAAGTAACATAGTTGCGTCGAATTTTAATTAGTTCAAACGAATGTTCGTGGAACAGACTTTCCCATGTTGACTTTAGAAAACTTGTTATTTTTGGAGATGGTTATGCCAAACTTTGTGCTTCAAATCTAAGAAATCCTTTTTGGATTGATGTGTTAAATAGTTGGAAAGCTTTTTTAAAATGCAATCCAGCAAGTCAAATTGAAGATGTTTTAAACTCACCAATAAGGTTTAATTCAGAAATGCAACATGGTGAAAAATTCTTCATTAAAAATTGGTATGGGAAAGGAATAAGGAATAATGTCGATCTTATTAATGAAAATGGGGTGTTTTATGATTTTAATCAGTTCAAAACTTTGTTTGATGTACGTTGCACAATTTTAGATTTTCAAGGAGTAATAAATAGAATACCACAGGTCTGGAAAAATTTATTAAACAATAATATTTAAACCTTTATTGATGTGAAATATAATGTAATATGTTCAAAACATGTTAAACTTATTCTTAAAGATAAAAAAAAAATGTAAAAAACAATTATGAAAGTTTTATTAAAAGCGAAAATGATTTACCAAATAGATGGCAACGAGATCTAGGGGACATTTCAAAGGAGGAAAAAAGTCAATATAATACAGCCCTTAATGATGTCAAAGAAGTTAAATTGAAAGATTTCCAGTACAAAATTAATAATAGAATTCTGGCAACCAATTCATTTTTATATAAAATCAATAAAATAGACAGCAATAGATGTTCCTTCTGTGAACAAGCAATAGAATCAATTAAACATTTATTTGTAGACTGTCCTAAGGTAAAAGAGTTTTGGAACACATTAAAAAAACTGGCTACAGCTTAATGGGAATATAAATTTATGTATTACTAATAAAAATATCATATTTGCTTGGCCACATTTGCTCATCTTTAATTAGTTATCTCATAATTATAGCTAAATATTATATTTATAAAACAAAGTTTTTATCCAAACACTTGACTATACAAGGATTTCAATCATTGTTGAAAAGAAAATTAAAAAATGAACAGTATATTGCAAGAATAAATAATAAGTAAATTAAATTTCTGGGAAAATGGTCTTCCTTGGTCCACCCGCTTAACACAATGTAAGAAATTAGTTCCGTTTTTCTTTTTTTTTTTTTTTTTTTTTTTTTTTTTTTGAATATAGTTAAAACAGTTCTGACACTTCATAGTATACAAAGTCTTAGATCTAACCTTTCATTAATATTCATATATAAAAGTTAAAAAAAATATAACCCACTCAGGGCTACACACCTGCGAACTATGAAAGAAAATCACAGTAGTAAGTATAGCATGTGACATTAATATCTTCTTTGATAGATCTGTTCTTAATATATTATTGCAAAAAAGTTGCCACAAAATCATGAGAAACTATTATTTTTGTTATATGATAATGTTTAAATGTACTTTGTAAAGACAAAAATTGTCACATATATGTTTGTGTATGTCTTTAAAAGAATAAATATGGAAAAAAAAAGTATGGGTAGGACAATATTTTACAAGTTTTCCGAGTACGAGTATTTAAA
This sequence comes from Anodontia alba, assembly GCA_964016985.1. Classification (NCBI taxonomy): domain Eukaryota; kingdom Metazoa; phylum Mollusca; class Bivalvia; order Lucinida; family Lucinidae; genus Anodontia; species Anodontia alba. The sequence goes on along the minus strand of OZ024821.1, from coordinate 58,435,990 downwards.
AAAAAAAAAAAAAAAAACTAAGCGCACAGTGCGGTAATTAGGTCGAAAGGTCGAATACGGTATGTTATATATACGTTCGGCGCAAAGGTCTTGCGCAAAGTAAGAGTTCTTACTTTGTCTACCAATAACGGAATTGTACCGGACAATTCTAGAATTGCGCAGGAGATATTGTAGTTGATCGATAAGGTACATGTGCCTGCGCAAAGTAGGAATAGTTTGGACAAAGTGAGACTATATTAAACTAGTAGTTTGATTAAGGAAAAAAATGGAATGAGAATTATTTTCAGATGATAAAAACAGGACACGCATCCTTCTACCAACGTACAACACCCCTACAGTTTTAGAATTCTTCCTCAGAGACAACACCCATAATTCTAGAAACAGAATGTACCATCGTGACGAATGTAGTTTCTTTCATTTCTTCTTTCTTGCTTTCGTAAATAGATAGATAGATAGATAGATAGATAGATAGATAGATAGATAGATAGATAGATAGATAGGCAGGTAGGAAGGTCGGCAGGCAGGCAGGCAGACAGACAGACAATCAGACAGACAAACAGACAATCAGACAGACAGGCAGGCAGGCAGACACAGATAGATAGATAGATAGATAGATAGATAGATAGATAGATAGATAGATAGATAGATAGTCGGATAGATAGATAGATAGATAGATAGATAGATAGATAGATAGATAGATAGATAGATAGATATATAGATAGATAGATAGATAGATAGATAGATAGGTTTTGCTATAAATTTTTTTACCTATGCCATTAAAGAATTCGAAAAGAACAAGGACGCGAGAAAAACAAATCAATCATGTTTCGGCTAATTAATTCAATACATAAATTAACTAGAATAGCTTTTTTAGAAAAAAAAGTACCCCCACCACCACCACCACCACTAATCCCGCCAGAGTTGTCATTCTAATAGGCGATACGTCTTCTTGTCCTGTTCTACATTTCTACCAAGTACCATCAAAATATTCTAAAGCGTATTTCAGTTACAGAGCCGACAAGAAATCTATTTCAAACAAAACAAAGGAAGATAACTCCAAAAGTAAGAAAGCCAGAGTTGTTATTCTATTATGTGACACGTCTTATCCTATTCTACATTTGTACCAAGTATCATAAAAATATTCCAAAGGATATTCTACTTACAGCGTGGACACGAAATCAATTTCAAAAACAAAACAAAGCGATATAACTAAAAAAGTAAGAAAGCCAGAGTTGTCATTCATGTACGCGACACGATGTCTTGTCCTGTTCTATATTTCTACCAAGTACCATAAAAATATCCCAAAGGGTAATTGACTTACAGAGCGGACACGAAATCAATGCATGATCAGTGTCAAATATAACTAAAGGGAGATGACGGCAAAAGTACAAAAAGCCAGTGTTGTCATTCTTTGACGCCACACGTCGTCGCGTCCTATTCTACAATTCTACCAAGTATCCTAAAATATATCAAATATTCGACTTAAAGCGCGGACACGAAATCACTGCATAATCAGTGTCAAATATAACAAGGAAGATAATGCCACAAGCAAGAAAGGCAGAGGTGTCCTTCTTGTACTCGATGCGTTGTCTCGTCCTGTTCTACATTTCTATTAAGTACAATCAAAATATTCTAAAGCGTATTCCAGTTACAGAGCCGACAAGAAATCTATTTCAAACAAAACAAAGGAAGATAACTCCAAAAGTAAGAAAGCCAGAGTTGTTATTCTATTATGTGACACGTCTTATCCTATTCTACATTTGTACCAAGTATCATAAAAATAATCCAAAGGATATTCTACTTACAGCGTGGACACGAAATCAATTTCAAAAACAAAACAAAGCGATATAACTAAAAAAGTAAGAAAGCCAGAGTTGTCATTCATGCACGCGATACGATGTCTTATTCTGTTCTATATTTCTACCAAGTACCATAAAAATATCCCAAAGGGTAATTGACTTACAGAGCGGACACGAAATCAATGCATGATCAGTGTTAAATATAACTAAAGGGAGATGACGGCAAAAGTACAAAAAGCCAGAGTTGTCATTCTTTGACGCCACACGTCGTCGCGTCCTATTCTACAATTCTACCAAGTATCCTAAAATATTCCAAAATTTCGACTTAAAGCGCGGACACGAAATCACTGCATAATCAGTGTCAACTATAACAAAGGAAGATAATGCCACAAGCAAGAAAGGCAGAGATGTCCTTCTTGTACTCGATGCGTTGTCTCGTCCGGTTCTACATTTCTATTAAGTACAATCAAAATATTCCAAAGGGTATTCGAGTTATTGAGTGGACACGAAACCTACTTCAAAAAAAAAAGGATGATAACTCCAAAATTAAGAAAGGCAGAGTTGTCATTCTTGTATGTGACTCGTCGTCTCATCCTGTTCTACATTTCTACCAAGTATCGTAAAAATATTCCAAAGGGTATTCAAGTTACAGAGCTGATAAGACGTTTACGCTGACGCAGACGCCAACGCCAACGGGATCCGTCCCAAAACAATATGTCCTCCCAGCTTTCGTGGGGGTGGGTGGGGGGTGGAGGTGGGGTAGGGGGGGCATAATAATAATCCATTTACCTAACCAGTATAAGTCTAGAGTCAAAATATTTTGGCGTAGGCAAACAATGTAGATCCTAAACGGACGCTGCAATAAGCGGCTTCTGATCAGGGTCTCCACAATTTGCTTACAGAAACATCAATTTTATCAACTTGTACCTTACCATTATAAGACTAATCCAATTTTCGGACCTAGGCAAATATGCTGACCCAGAGCAGACGCCACAGTTAGTGGCGTCTGATCAGGGTCTCCACAGTCTCCTTGCAGAAATGTCAATTTGTTCCTAGCCAATATAAGCTCAGAGTCCAATATTTGGACGTAGGCAAACAATGTAGACCCAGAGCGGACCCCGCAATTAGCGATGTCTAATCAGCGTCTCCATAGTTTGCTTGAAGAAATGTAAACTTGCACCTAACCAATATAAGCCAAGAGTCAAATGTTTGGACGTAGGCAAACAATGTAGACCCATAGCGGACGCTGCAGTTAGCGGCGTCTGATCAGGGTCTTCACAGTCTACTTGCAGAAATCCAAACATTTTCCTAACCAATATAGGCCTAGAGTCAAATATTTGGACGTAGACAAACAATGTAGGCCCAGAGCGGCCTCTGACCAGGATCGCTACTGTTTGCTTGCAGAAATGTCATATTGTACCTAACCAATATAAGCTAGAGTCCAATGTTTGAACGTAGGCAAGCAATGCAGACCCAGAGCAGACGCCTCAGTAAGCGGCGTCCGATCAGGGTCTCCACAATTTGTTTACAGAAACAGTATCTAATAAATATCAGCTTAGAGTCCAATATTTGGACGTAGGCAAACAATGTAGACCCAGAGCGGACATCGCAGTTAGCGGCGTCTGACGAGGTCCTCCACAGTTTGTTTGCAGCAGTTTAAATTGTTACCTAATAAATATGAGTGTCACGATTTGTAAAGTTGCAAGTATCAAGTTAAAATTGCCGAGTATCAAGTTAAATTGGTCGAGTATCGAGTTGAATTGGTCGAGTATCAAGTTAAAATTGTCGAGTATCGAGTTAAAATTGTCGAGTATCGAGTTGAAATTGTTGAGTATCGAGTTAAGTTGGTCGAGTATCGAGTTAAAATTGTCGAGTATCGAGTTGAATTGATCGAGTATCAAGTTAAAATTGTCGAGTATCGAGTTAAAATGGTTGAGTATCGAGTAAAAAATGTTGAGTGTCGAGTTAAAATGGTCGAGTATCGAGTTAAAATTGTCGCGTATCGAGTTAAGTTTGTCGAGTATCAAGTTAAAATTGTCGAGTATCGAGTTAAAATAGTCAAGTATCGAGTTAGAAGTGTCGAGTATCGAGTTAAGTTTAGATTGTGGAGCCTTGAGTCACAGATGTAATATATCAAGTTTAGGTACCTAATGAGCATGAATTTACACGGTTTAACATATTTCAGCAGCATGACAATGCAGCTGTGTGAGCAGTCTTATTTGAATATTTAATCAGCAATCTATAATTCAGTCACCTGAACCTATTTTGTGTTTGTATTGTCCTAAAATATGTCATCAATTTTTCAACAAGCTAATTTTGCTGATCTAGGGCAGATGAAAGTGGTCTAAGCTTCTCAAACCAAATATTTATACTTGCAGTCAAACCTACAGTGGGATTCCATTATTTCTAATTTATTGCCTGTTACATGGTAAATATTAGTCTGCTGCAGCAGGGGGGCTTATTAATAGGTTTTTACACTGATCACCTTTGGGGCTTATCAGTTATGGCTATTTTATATGAAAGATTCACTGATCTGCTGATCATTGTTGGAATGTGGTGAGAACACAGTAAATATTCCACAGAAAAAAAAATAGGTAGAGCAGGTGAATTTTATTATTGAGCAAGCTCATGACAAGAATGGCCTGTATGACTTGAGAAGACAAAGATCAGCCTGGGGATGAAGAGGCTTTGGGTCCTAAGCTATCCAGAGAGTTGGCATCAAGACTCTGATTAGACCGGGCGCACAGGACATTTGTTGGTTTTGTTGTGTGCTGGTGTAACAAGGTAAAGTGACCCCCCATAGAATAACAACCCCCAGGTCATTATTCTATAGAAAAAGGACCCCTTTTCTAAAAAATACTGACTGCCCTTACAAAAATAATGATCCCCTTGATGATATCCCATAGAATAACCACCAGGACCATAGAATAACTCCTGTCTGTATAAAATAATGACTCCCATTATAATGACCCTCTCGATGAGATTTGTCAAATATTGCCCCCCACTAAGAGCTCATCACATAAGCTGTCATAAGCTCCTTGCCCCCAGCTAATCAGGCATCAGAATCTGTCTGTTTACACCATGTGTCTCAGTCACAGGACAGAATTTTTTCTTTTTTCTTTTTTTTTTGTCCCCCGCCTTTTCGAAGAAAAGTGGAGGGACACTGTTTTTGGTTTTCCGTGGGGCGTGGTGCGTGGTGCGTGGTTCCGAGTTTTTAGTAGGTACTTTGTCCCCTTAACTCCTCCCACAGTTTTTGTCCGATCCTTTTCAAAACTTTACAGGTGTTTTAAGGATGGTCTGAAGATGTGCATGTGTTTTTTTCAGAATCCTAAAATAATTTTTTATCACTTTTTCCGCATTTTTAACTTAGACATTTTTTGAGTTCTAATACTACAGAAGTGTATAGGGAGCAGGTACCTTGTCCCCTTAACTCCTCCCACAGTTTTTGGCCGATTCTTTTGAAACTTTACACGTGTTTTAAGGATGGTCTGAAGATATGCATGTGGTTTTTTCAGAATCCTGAAATTAATTTTTATTACTTTTTAGACATTTTGAACATAGACATTTTTTGAGTTCTAATATTACAGAAGCGTATAAGGAGTAGGTACCTTGTCCCCTTAACTCCTCCCACAGTTTTTGGCCGATCCTTTTGAAACTTTACATGGGCTTTCAATGGCCTGAAGATATGCATGTGGTTTTTTCAGAATCCTGAAATAATTTTTTATCACTTTTTCCGCATTTTTAACTTAGACATTTTTTGAGTTCTAATACTACAGAAGTATATAGGGAGCAGATACCTTGTCCCCTTAACTCCTCCCACAGTTTTTGGCCGATCCTTTTGAAAATTTACAGGTGCTTTAAGGATGGTCTGAAGATATGCATGTGATTTTTTCAGAATCCTGAAATTATTTTTTATCACTTTTTACACGTTTTGAACTTAGACATTTTTTGAGTTCTAATACTACAGAAGTATATAGGGAGAAGGTAGCTTGTCCCCTTAACTCCTCCCACAGTGTTTGACCGATCCTTTTGAAACTTTACGTGGGCTTTTAGGATGGCCTGAAAATATGCAGGTGGATTTTTCAGAATCCTGAAATATTTTTTATTACTTTTTCCGCATTTTTAACTTAGACATTTTATGAGTTCTAATATTACAGAAGTGTATAGGGTGCAGGTACCTTGTCCCCTTAACTCCTCCCACAGTTTTTGTCCGATCCTTTTGAAACTTTACAAGGCTTTTAGGATGGCCTGAAGATATGCATGTGTTTTTTTCAGAATCCTGAAATAATTTTTTACCACTTTTTCTGCATTTTTAACTTAGACATTTTTTGAGTTCTAATACTACAGAAGCGTATAGGGAGTAGGTACCTTGACCCCGTAACTCTACCACAGTTTTAAGCCGATCCTTTGAAACTTTACAGGTGCTTTAAGGATGGTCTGAAGATATGCATGTGGTTTTTTCAGAATCTTGAAATTATTTTTTATCACTAGTTTCCTGCTTCAATACTTAGGTAATTGATACAAGACCAATGGTCCTCTGGTTAACTTTACCATTTTTAACACCTCAAATAAAAATAAGGCGGGGGACATAAATTCCCAATGGAATTTGCTTGTTTTTTTTTTGTGTGTTTTTTTTTTTTTTTTTTTTTGTTTTTTTTTTTTTGTTTTAACCATTTTTTTCACAGCATATAGATAAGTCTTCAAAATAAAAATAGTCTTGTATTAAAGACGAGGTATTTTGGAAACCTTAACAAAATGTACAAAGGTACAAAAACAGTAGAAAATATACCAATGTATGTCTAACCAACAGAATTTCTCAAATGCATCGTCCAGATTTCGAGCTCTTGTTGCAGGATTACTCTTACACGATCTTGTTTACCTGGAAAATTGGCCCCGAATCTTGTTGCAAGATTACTCTTATTTGAAGCAGTGTCTTCATGCCCAAATAACAAAGTTAAAAGAGCGAATCAGTCTTTTATCAATTCTACAGCCATAGTGGTGCGACATAGAATTATGAAGGGTTGATGCCATCAGAGCTATCTGTTCCCAAACACCAGCCGAGCTGCTTTCTATCTTTGTGTGTGTGTGTGTTTTTAAGCTAACTTTATTCAATATTTTAATAAGTGTCAAGCTGAAATTCATGAAATATGAACATTTACTTCAGGCTACTAGTATTACTATTCTTTATTTATTTATTTTTTATCATCATTATTATTATTTTTTTTTTTTTTTTTTTTTTTTTTTTGATGGGGTAGGCTGTATTTTCTTCTTCGCATCGTCATTTAACTTTGCAAAGAGGGGTCATATACCGATAATAAAAATAGTATGACCTGGGTCACTTTGTAGCTCACTTGAGCACAGAGTACTCATGTGAGCTATTCTGACTGGCAGATGATCCGGCATCCATCTTACTTTATCTGTCAACATTCGACATCTCCTCCTAAACCACAGGGCCAATTTTTACCACACTTCACAGGAATGTTTCTTATGAGGTAATGATTGAAAATACTTCAAAGATATGGAATCCAAGCAGAACTTTAGTTGCCGTGGCAACCACATGGCAAAATCTTAGAAAATCTTTGTGTCAGAAACCCCTGCCTTGAAATAATTTGGCAGAAATGTTTCTTGCATGGTCGCCATGGGCGGGGCAAATTTTCCATATAAGCCTGTGTAAGGAACTTCAAAAGTCTGTTCCTATGCAACATATGGCCAGAATCTAAAATAGTCAGTAATTGGACCTGAACAAAAAGAACTAAAACAAGCTTGATTAGCATAAAAACATGGCGGAGATTGGTGGGGCTAATTTTCCATATAAGCCTATATAGGTCTATACAAAGTTCTGTAAAAGCCACCATGCTGCAATGGCAAGCAAAGCGATAGCCCCTCCCTTCCCACCCAAGCCCCCCCCCCCCCCCCTCCTCCCCCCATCAAAATATTTCGCTGATACTCTGCCAGATGCCATAGTTCTATTGAATTACAGATTGCGTCATGGCATTAGAACTGCCTTGGTTAGGCGATTCTAATGCAATGTCATAGCATATATTTCAGACTAGCTGCATGAAAAACTAGCTCATATTATCATCAGATAATAGATAATCCCTATGATGTTTCCTGTATTATTTGGAAACAGAGCCCCATGTGGTGGGGCTAAAGCGACAAAGCCTACCCCCACCCCTCCTTTCACAGCATATACTTCCTTTTCTGGACTGTTCGTCTCCTGTGAGAAGGTACTCCCATAATAAAGGCAGTGTGGCGTGAAAATACAGAGAACATGCTCTTTTATATGAACAGCTCAAAGTGGTAGTGATACAGCTTCCTGTATATGATGCACAGGCAGATCCAAATCATTGATCCTAGTGCTCAATGTTTCGGCTGAAGAAGTTATGAGCACCAGTTTTGTCCTGGTATATGAAAGATATGTGGTGGTGGTGGTGGTGTGTGTGTGGGGGGGGGGGGGGGGGGGGGGGAAGGGGGAGGGGAGGGGGGTTGCTCAGAGATGATGTACAGTCCAACCTGTATTAAGCAAGCACTTAGGAACAAGCAAGATGCTTACTTAATACAGGTGCAGTTTAATGTAATTGCTTTTTTTATGGAACTGAAAGTGTGCTTGCTTAATACAGGTTGCTTGCTTAATAGAGGTGACCAGTATGACAGGTTTCACTGTACCTAGTTTGAGTGATATGTATTGTGCATGCTACCAGAAGAGATATATGTAACAGCTAGATCCTGGAGTGAGACATGCGCAGGCTGGTCAAAAACTGAGCATAGTTTTATGAGCCAAACTTGAGCATGTTTTCTGAAAATTTTCAAATACTAGCTGACAAATTCCAACCTAAACATAGCATAATTGCTTCCTTCCTGAGAAATAAATTGCCCTCAGAGGAGTTGTGCAGATGTATCAGAGACCAATTTATCAAACATCTGACTTAACTCGATACTCGACTATTTTAACTCGATACTCGACAATTTTAACTTGATACTCGACAATTTTAACTCGATACTCGACAAACTTAACTCGATACTCGACATTTTTAACTGCACAATACATTAACCAATAGAAAATATGCTATATTCTATTCTGCCCATACTTTTCTCAGAAAAAACGACAGGAACGTCATCCCATACAGTCTTAACCCCTCAGGCAGTCACCTGTGTGACGTCACTCCCGATCTTTTGTTCACATGTCAGATTCTTTTCTGTAGAACAAAGAAAGTAAACAGGGATTTTTTATCTGGGTGAAAAAAATTGTATTTTCTTCCTTTTCCTCTGGTTGAAATTTAATTCTTTGTTCTTTCTTATGATCCTTTATCATACCTTTCACTGTTCCTGCTAAATCTGTTTAAATCTAACCGTTCGATTTCTTGGAATTATTCTTCACTCATTCGTCGTAATAAGTTTTCGCGACTTCCATGACTATCCATCGCGGTGATTGTGGTCATATAAAATAGCATTTGGATAATCATAAAATGTATTACTTGTTCTCATTGTTCCAGGGAATCTACTTGCTCCATGTGTAGCAGCTGGTCTAATTCCATCTGCATGGAACTTGCAAAAGAGAAAAACTTACTCTTCCAGGAAGAGAGTCCTGTCCAAAAGAAGAAGTCTCTAGATGTGTCTGTTTCATCAGACGAAAGGAAAGAAACATGGGAACACTGCCCCTTATGGCCCTGCTGCCAGGGGTAAGACCCATGTTGGTGGCAACTCTCTGGGTACTTGTACCCAAGGGACTACGTCCACTGGCCAGTGGCTAATGGTCACTGGTCACCGGGCATCCGATGACCGACCGACCATCATACATGTGATATTTTCTGGGACACAGTGGGAGATCTGCAATTTTTAGGAGGGAGATCCTGGTCTAAAAGAGGGAGATTTTTTTTGCATCCCAAAATATTTACTTTAGTAACAAAATCATTGGTGACTTACAGCCTCACTGAGAGGACACCAATTCTTCACCAACAAAAGTACCTTGCTAGCTGCCACTGACAAAAACAGTGAACAACACATCCGGGCTGACGCAATCCTCGCAGTCAATTGAGAAACTATGTAATTTTTAAAACTGATTCCAAAGAGCTCCAAAACAAATCGGAATTCTGTTTTTTAAGCGCAGGCTGATCAAGGTCTGTTTTTATACGCCCGTTTGAAAAACGGGACATATGTTACGGGGTATGGCGTCTGTCCGTCCGTCTGTCCGTCTGTAAACTTTTTCGTTTCCAGCTAACTCCTCCTACAGTTTACATCCGATCAAGCTGAAACTTGGTATATAGTTAGACCATGATGCGGCGCAGCGCATATTGTTTCGGGGTTACAGTTCACCAAATGTTTGCAGAGTTATGCCCCTTAGAAAATTTCTGTAAACTTTTCATTTCCGGTTAACTCTTCCTACATTTTACATCTGATCAAGCTGAAACTTCATATATAGAAAGAGCATGATGTGGAGCAGCGCATATTATTTCGAGGTTACAGTCCACCAAATATTAGCAGAGTTATACCCCTTTGAAAATTCCAATGGACTCTTCGTTTCCGGCTAACTCCTCCTACAGTTTTCATCCGATCAAGCTGAAACTTGGTATATAGTTAGACCATGATGGGGCGCAGCGCATACTGTTTTGGGGTTACAGTCCACCAAATTTTTGCAGAGTTATGCCCCTTAGAAAATTTCTGTAAACTTTTCATTTCCGGTTAACTCCTCCTACATTTTACATCCGATCAAGCTGAAACTTCATATATAGTTAGACCATGATGTGGTGCAGCGCATATTATTTTGGGGTTACAGTCCACCAAATTTTTGCAGAGTTATGCCCCTTAGAAAATTTCCGTAAACTTTTCATTTCCGGTTAATTCCTCCTACACTTTACATCCGATCAAGCTGAAACTTCATGTATAGTTAGACCATGATGTGGCGCAGCGCATATTGTTTTGGGGTTACAGTCCACCAAATTTTTGCAGAGTTATGCCCCTTAGAAAATTTCTGTTAACTTTTCATTTCCTGTTAATTCCTCCTACATTTTACATCCGAACAAGCTGAAACTTCATGTATAGTTAGACCATGACGTGGAGCAGTGCATATTATTTCAAAATTACAATCCACCAAATATTAGCAGAGTTATGCCTCTTTGAAAATTTCAGTAGACTTTTCGTTTTCGGCTAACTCCTCCTACAGCTTATATCCAATCAAGCTGAAACTTCATGTATAGTTAGACCATGATGTAGAGCAGCGCATATTATTTCGAGGTTACAGTCCACCAAATATTAGCAGAGTTATACTTCTTTGAAAATTTTGTTTAATTTTTAGTTTATGGCTAAATCCTACTACATTTTACATTCAATCAAGCTGAAACTTCACATACAGTTAGACCATGATGACGAGCAGCGCGTATTGTTTCGCGGTTACAGTCCACCAAATATTAGCAGAGTTAAACCCCTTCGTAAATGTCTATTAATTTTTTGTTTCCGGCTAAATCCTCCTACAGTTTACATCCGATCAAGCTGAAACTTGATTTGTAGTAAGACCATGATGTGGAGCAGCGCATATTGTTTCAAGGTTACAGTCCACCAAATATTAGCAGAGTTAAACCCCTTTGAAAATTTCTATTAATTTTTTGTTTCTGGCTAAATCCTTCTACAGTTTACATCCAATCAAGCTGAAACTTCATAAATACTTACATGATGATGTGGAGCAGCATATATTATTTTTAGGTTACAGTGCACCAAATATTTGCAGATTTATGCCCCTTTGAAAGTTTTGTAAACTTTTCACAGCATATTGTTAGAGGTAATAGTGTGCCAAAGGCTCATATGAGCTTATAATATAGCCGTGCTTCTGTGGTGTGTCCTCCGTCAGAAAGCACTTCTCCCTAGAAGCAGCAAACTTCTCCCTTAATTTCTTGGCCAGCTTGGACCCTTAGGTTACAGTTCACCAAATATCAGCAGAGATTATGCCCCAATGAATTTTTTTAATTTTTTTTTTTTTTTTTTTTTTTTTTTTGTAATTCCACTTACAGTTTATATCCGGAGCACTGAATTATACAGGAGCCAGTTAATGTGCTGCATCTTATTACTTCCGATCAGGACTTGCGCAGTTTACTTGACAGAGTTTGCAGGACCTAGAAACAGAGTGCCTTCACAAACATTTAACGTGCAGGCTGGTCTAGGTCATCTGTATTTTGCACAGGTTATAAGTTACAATTTTCCTTGTTGCTATCCCAGAAATTCCTGCAGGTGTTCATTAAATACTAACACCAAAAAAGGTATCTTACCCATTCTAAAAAAAAAAAAAAAAAAAAAAAAAAAAAAAAAAAAACAGCCAAAAATAGGGCAGGGTGTTACATCCGCTGATTCCGAATATGTTTTACTTTTGAAAACTTCACTTTAACTCGATACTCGACAATTTTAACTTGACACTCAACATTTTTAACTCGATACTCAACCATTTTAACTCGATACTCGACAATTTTAACTTGATACTCGACCAATTCAACTTGATACTCGACAATTTTAACTCGATACTCGACTAACTTAACTCGATACACGACAATTTTAACTTGATACTCGACCAATTCAACTCGATACTCGACAATTTTAACTCGATACTCGACCAACTTAACTTGATACTCGACAATTTTAACTTGATACTCGACCAATTCAACTTGATACTCGACAATTTTAACTCGATACTCGACCAACTTAACTCGATACTCGACAATTTTAACTTGATACTCGACCAATTCAACTTGATACTCGACAATTTTAACTCGATACTCGACCAACTTAACTCGATACTCGACAATTTTAACTTGATACTCGACCCATTCAACTCGATACTCGACAATTTTAACTTGATACTCAACTTTTACAACTCAATACTTGACACTCGACAAAAAGAAACCCTCAATAAATATTGGCTGTTATAGTCCAATATGTGGACGTAAGCAAACGATGTAGACCCAGAGCGGACACCGCAGTTAGCGGCGTTTGACCAGGTTCTCCACAGTTTGTTTGCAGAAATTTAAATTTGTACCTAATAAATATCAGCTTACAGTCCAAATTTAGGACGTAGGCAAACAATGTAGACCCAGAGCGGACGCCGCTGCGGTGTCAGACCAGTTTGTTTGCAGAAATTTAAACTGTAATCTATTAAATATCAGTTTAGAGTCCAATACTGAGATGTAGGCAAACACTGTACACCCAGAGCGGACGCCGCAGTTAGCGGCGTCTGACCAGGTCCTCCACAGTTTGTTTGCATAAATTAAACTTTGTACCTAGTAAATATTAGCTTAAAGCCCAGAGCGGACCTGGAGCAAGCGGCGTCTGACCAGTTCCTCCACAGTTTGTTTGAAGATATGTCAACCTTTACATAACCAATATAAAATGTTTTATTAAAAAATGTAAAAAGAGCCCAATATGCTTTTTTTGTTGTTGTTGTTGTTTTTTATTTGCTTGTTTTTTGTTGTTTGGGTGTTTTTGAACGAAAGAAGGAAAAATGTTTCGGTTTCAGTATTTATATTAATTAATCCGCTCATGACAGGTGGGCCAATAAACGAATTAAAGGCGGGGCATGGCGTTGATTATTGTCGCATTTTCATATCAGGTGGGGATTTCCTCAGGACACTTGAACGAATAAGTAAATAAGTGACTGACGGCCGTATTTATTTTATCGGCAAAATTTGCTAATATACAACAAATAGTTAAATAATTAAACGATTGTCTGTAACAGAAGGCATAAATGGGTCAGTGACTTTTATCCATGGAGAGAGGAAGGCTGTATTTATCTATACCTGGAATTCGTCTGATTTCTATTTTATATTTCTTTAAAATATTAATAAACTACAAAAATGATAATAAGATAATGATAATGAAAATACTGAACCCTACAAACGAAAGGCATAAATGGGTTAATGACTTTCATTCACGGAGTGAGGGAGGCTTTCCTTTTACTTTTCTTTACTTTTTCAAATCTGAAATTTGTCTGATTTCTGTTCTTAATATTAATAAACCACAAAAAAAAAGAATATTAATGATAATGATAATGAAAATACTAAACCCCACAAATGATATTGAATGAAGTCACAGACAGGGTATGCACATGACAGTTTTCTTGTATCTCCATTGAAACATTTATTGTGGCTTCTCATTAGAAGCGACTCAACAAGATATTTCTAATGAATACCCACAACATATGGTTCCGTGGAGAAACAAGACATCACGAAAACATACCTATATAATTTTGACCCCCTTAAACCCCACTTTAATATAGTAAAACTGGGGTTTACAGGGGTGTACATTATTTTTCTTATTTCTGCTCAAAAACATAGATTGTGGGTACTCGTTAGAACCGCCTCGCCGAGGCGGTTCTAACGAGTACCCACAATCTATGTTTTGAACAGAAATATGAAAAATATCAGGGTTTTTTTTATCTGAAAATTGTCAGTTTTTGGATGTGAAATTTTCTATATATTTGAATAGGCATGTTTTCGTGATGAACATGCGGGTTAAAAAACTGAGTTACCAATATTTTTAAATAGTCTTATTTTTTCCAGAAAATGACAATTCATGCAAATTGTCTTTCTTATTTTTTTTTTCCAGAAAATAAGTTTTGACATTTCTCGCTAGTTGACTGAGAAATAATTTGCATGTCAAACCCTTTTTTTTCTGCCAAGATAAGAAAGTTAATTTGAAAACGTCATCTGCTGCAACTTCAAAATGTTGTCTGCTGCAATTTTACTGAGCATGCTAAGCGTCAAAAGACTTAAATTTAGACTAACACTAACAATTAAAGCGCTAATATTCTAAATTCTAAATTTGATATCGTTATTTTTCAATGAAAAAAGACTTGACATTTCATGTGATTCAGCTGCTAGGTAGACGATTCACATGAAATGTCATGTTTTTTCTTTGAAAATACAATGGTTTATTTTCTCTGAAAATTACAAAAAAAAAAAAACAGAATGTCGTCTACTTAAGAAATAAATTATTCCAAACCGTGCTCAAATGCCTAAGATAAAGCACAGTTGAGTTTGGGTTGTACCCATTTGAGCACGAGCGAGCGCAGCGAGCGAGTGCTCAAATGGGTACAACCCAAACTCAACTGTGCTTTATCTGGGGCATTTGAGCACGGTTCGGAATAATTTATTTCTTTTCTAACACCCCTCATTGAGCGAGTTTTGCATAAATGACTTTTTTTTAATTGATTTTCATTATTATTTTTATTACCTGACTTCCCCTTTGTAGGTAACGATACCTCTTAAGCATTACGTCATGCGATTACGTAGTTACAAGGTTCGATGACGAATATTCAAAATGGCGGATAATTTATGCGAATCACCTGACGGTGTAAAATATAAATAAACGAAGTATTTATATAAAAACTTAAATCCTGTGTTCGTGAAAGAATTGCAAAACGTATGAAATTTGAGTGCCGCGATGGACTTTAAAAAGGACAGATATAAAACAGCAAATAAGAATGACAACCGACTTACTTTCGTTTTCGAATCTCAACACGATGGAAACAAGAAATAAAACGAATGTGTTTGAATGATGTAACCTGTAGAGAAACTCATCAGGTAAAGAAAAGTCAAAGAACTGCAATATGCTCATAGATCATTTTCTGTCTTAATAAATAAAATAATTTATTATGTATATGAATGTTTCGGCCAATATTTTAAGCTAATCTAGCGTCCAGTTACCAGGGGCCGAAACTTGCACAAATATGATTGGTTTCCCGTCGATAGCGCGCGACGAAATTCCTGTGCTCAAATACCTTGGATAAAGCACGGCTAGAAATGTAAAGACATTTAAGGAACAACACGTGCAGGGGTGTTAGAATGCAGTTTAACGTTTGAAGTTACAAACCGTGCATAAGCATCGTGCGTTGGATAATATGAACCTTATCTGCATGAATAGAAGGTTAAAATATAAATTAATTTAACGCATTTAGACTGAATAAACTCCCCTAAGTTAACTATATACTGGTAGAATCCAATTTCTATTGTGGTATGTCCTTCCTTTCTTCCTTCCATCCTTCCTTTCTGTTAACTTTCTTTCCTTCTTTCATTCTTTCTTTCTTTGTATAACAAAGGCGTTCCATCACATTAACAAGTCCATTCAATGAACACCCCGGTAAACCCCGCTTCATCTTATAGGGTTATTGAATTGATATTATTGAATATCGTCCCGAGTTGGGATATTGAGGGACGCGAGCTTGCGAGCGTCCGTAGATATCCCAATGAGGGACAATATTCACCAATATCAGGGCAATAAACCTTTTATTATATAGCTATAAATATTGTTCTCTCGTTTTGCTTCTTATTTTGTATTTTTGTTTAATTTGACGCAGCAAATAGCTCTTTCTGTAACAGTGCAAAACTGATATCAGAAAGTGATATCATTTTTGCACTAGTGCAATATAAACATGATATTATTTTTGCACTGTTGCTGTTTTGCAGCGAACCTAGCGATAATAACAAATTTATCTGAGCAAAAATCAGTTGTGTTGCTTCACTTGCGACTTTCAAACTTAAGAATAAATTATATAAAGTTTTGGTTCAGTATGACTTATTATTATATAGCTATAAATATTAAATGATTAAAATGTGCGATAAAAGCCGAGGAGCTAGCATGCCGATAACTAGTCTTGTTCACCAAGGCGTTCTGGTGATCCAGATCAATATCATGATCACGACGAACATTGTATAGCGTCTGGATGATCAAGACTAGCATGCCGATATCACACGATATCGGCACACATACTCGATATTGCACACTTACTCGGATGCCTTCTCGTATAACCGTTACATTACGTTGCTTTTGATGACGTCATAATGCAGTGACGTCGCGCCAAACTTTATCACGCACATTGGTAGAATTCACATTTTTGTTATTAAAACAGCGTTTGAAAGGTTAGAAACACCGGGACACGAAATAAAAATTTACAGCTATATAATAATAGGGTTATTACACTGATATCGGTGAATATTGTCCCTCGATGGGATATCTACGGACGCTCGCAAGCTCGCGTCCTTCGATATCCCAACTCGGGACAATATTCACCAATATCAGTGTAATAACCCTATTATTATATATTTAATGACGTCAAGTGAAAATGGCGTCAGCAATTGTGACGTCATACAACGCCAACATTCAACAATGGTAATATTACCGTAATAAAGTTTGAGATTTGAGAACGCAAATACAGGATAATTTTTGCTCGAAATAGACACAGATGCAGTAGTTTAAAGGCTGATCTTTTCAGTGTGAATATTATTTAAAGTCCTGTATGCTGTTGTGGAGCTCCAAGCGAAAGTATATGGAACACTATTTTTTCATTTCATTTTTCAGATTTTTAACGCTACCAGGCACCTGAGGCACATAGAGGCAGCGCCAGAGAAATCTGGATTAGTTTAACCCTGATCTTGGCTTAAAACGGTGTGCACGCATAATTCATGCATGTACTACCTCGCCTGATCGTACGATATCGAACGATATACATGAAGGTCAAGGTCTGTAAGTTACACAATTTAGAATACACGATCAAAAGAAAAGGGCTTTAATACGTGTGTATTACTTATGCACAATGTAATACTACACTCGCCCTACATGTCAGGGGCTCTGAAAAGAGCCAGGAATACCTGGAGCTAGGGTCCCAGCCTCGCTAACCTCTTGGAGTGGTCTGTACCGGCACAACATCTTTCCTGGTCGTCGTACCAAAGCATGTTGTTGTCGACTGGAGTGGCCCTTGTGAACTTCTCCTGGATGTCATCGAAGAACCTCTTCGAGAAATACTTTGAAGAGTAGCCCTTCAGAAAATACCAAATAGGCTGTTCCTCGATGTATGTGAAGTACACAGGGGCCTCTTCGGTGGTACTTCCATCTTCGTCTGGTAGCCGTTACGCCCTGATGATGGTTCCTTGTTTGCCGTTTACCAAACGAAGTGTCCTCACTTCGTCCAAGTCATACTTTTCATGAATGGGGTATGACTTGCCACAGCCAGAAAGAAAACATTCGCCCTCTTCCTGTTTCGATTTCTGTGTTGGCAACGGCGTGGAGGCTGGACCTGGAGTGTGCTGGAGCTGGAGAGGTTCTCGGCGCAGTCGTCCGTTGGATCTTCCTAGGCTGCTCCAGGGGTGGAGTCCTTCTCCGCTCCATGGGAGGAGTCCTTCTCCTCAGTGGTGCTGGTGATTCTTTCTTCGGGGTTGACGCTCGTAGAATCTTCTTCTTCTTCTTTGAGACTACTTCCTTCCACTCCCCCGGAGGAGAGCGGTCAGTTGTAGTCTCTAGGTCGGTGGCGGTAATTGGAGTACTAGGTCTCTCTTCTTGTTGTTGTGGCGCCCTCCTTTCCTCCGTCGTCGACGACGGTGTCAAACACACCGCGTCGTTGAAGGAGGCGGCCGATCTCGGTGGCGTGGGCGCCGCCATCTTGGGTACCGCCATCTTGACACGAGCGTCGTCTTGTTTAGCAGATGTCTTGTTGGTTGGTTTCCTCTGAGGTGATGTTCGGGGAAGCTGCCAAGTTATCTCTAACTTGACAATGTGCTTCCCC
>OZ024821.1:57644408-57817457 GCA_964016985.1 Anodontia alba | reverse complement strand
CCACCCCCTCTAGATTTTAAGTGTTTGTTGATTTCACAACCAAAGTTTACCCCCGACCTTACTCTGCCTAGTAAAGTTCAACATACTTGTATATAGCTAGGTGAATGAAGAAAATAAAATGCAAGGGAGAGTGTGTATATGTATGTGTGTGTGTGTGTGAGTGGGGGGCAGGGGGGAAGGAACCAACTAGTCAGTTTCTTTCCCCCCCCCCCCACCCCCCCCCCAACCCTGTTTTTAAGTGATTGTTGATTTCACAAACAAAATTTACCCCCAACCTTTCCCTGCATAGTAAAGTTCAACACACCTGTATATAGCTAGGAGAATGAAAAAAAGAAAATCCAAGGCAGGTTTTTGGGAGTGGGGGGTGGGGGGGGGGGTGAAGGAAACAACTAGTCCATTTCTTCCCCCCACCCCCTCTAGATATTAAGTGTTTGTTGATTTCACAACCAGTTTTTACCCTGGACTTTTCTCTGCCAAGTGAAGTTCAACATAACTGTATATAGCTAGGAGAATGAAAAAAGAAAATCCAAGGGAGGTTGTGAGAAGTGGAGTTTGGTTGGGGGGGGGGGGGGGGGGTGGGGGGGGGGGGGAGGAACCATTTCTCCCACTCTCCCACATACACACTCCCCACCCTCCCCTAGATTTTGTGTTTGTTGATTTCACAACATAAGTTTACCCTTGATCTTTCTCTGCCTAGTAAAGTTCAACATACCTGTAGATAGCTAGGAGAATGAAAAAACGAAAATCCAAGGCAGGTTTTGGGGGAGGAGGGGGTGGGGGAAGGAACCAATTTCTTCCCCCTCCCCCCCCCCCCCTCTTAGTTCAACATACCTGTATATGTATATAGCTAGGGGAATGAAGAAAAGAAAATGTAAGAGAGAGTGTGTGTATGTGTGTGTGTGTAGAAGGGGGGGTGGGGGGGTGATGAATCAACTAGTCAGTTTCTTCCCCTCGCCCCACTAGTTATTAAGTTATTAAAATTTTACACCCAACCTTTCACTGCTTCAACACACCTGTAAATAGGTAGGAGAGACTGTCATACAGACAAAAAAAATCTATGATGCGGGGGGAGGGGGGGGTTGGAGGGGGGGTGGTGGAGGGAAGGAGTAAACAATGTCGTACTTATAACAGCTCTTACTACTTCAGAAGCCTATTTTATTTGATTTACCCCCATATTTGACACATATATAATCGGTTGAGCCTGTGTTGAAAAATTCTCTAGGGGGGGCGGGGGGAAGAAACTGACTAGGGGGGAAGATTGGATGGGGGGAAGAAACTGACCATCACAGAGGTATATTAACTGTATTAACTTTGATTTTGTAAACAAAGTTAACAAATCACTGTTGTATATAGACACAAATGACCTTGACTAATTTTGTATATAGACACAAATGACCCTCATTGATTGATGGCTCATGAAAATGGGAGTCATCAGCAGCATTTGCACAATTTTGTTAATACAGTTTTACCCTAAGTATTGTGACAAACTGACCTGAGCAAAATAATATAGACCCTGATCAAATGCCACAGAATGCAGCCTTTAATCAGTGTCTGCACTGCTTGCCACTCATCCAACAGTTTTTAGACACATTAGCAGAAAGTAAAATGGACTTGTTTAAATGTTAGGACAAGTATGGTAAGGAATTAAGGCGTCCAAATATTTATGATAAATTATGGTAGTGCGGTAAAATCAACCCAAAAAGTTTAATTGTTTTATCGGTAAGTGTGGTATATATTAATTAGTTATTCAAATAGTAAACATCAACTCATCATCCTATGTTTTTAGAGATGATATTTCTTAGCTAGTATTTTAGATATTTAGCTTCAACAGGTAGAGAACCGACTTTTGAGCTGAGAAACAATAGTGAGATAATGTTTCAAGGGAATGATTCATACAACTATGATGTCATTAAACAACGGACCGACAGTCTTTTTGACGAAATACCATGTGATGCCAATGTAAGTATAGATTTCATAGCAGTAAATAAGACATTCATTTTTATGCCCCCAGCTTTGAAACAGTTGAGGGGCATATTGGTTTGGCCTTGTCTGTCCATCCATCTGTCCATTACACTTTTAAGTGCTTAGGTGAAACTAGAGAATGGCTTATGCTAGGATCTTAAAATTTTATACATGGCTTGAGCACAAAAAATAAACGAACCTGTTTTTTTTTTTTTTTTTTTTTTTTTTCATCTGACCTAGTATGCCCCTTTTTTGACTGCCATTTTTAGCAGTAGAAAAAACCTTGTCAACATGTTATCTAGACAACGGCTTGAGCTAGGATTCTTGTATTTGACATTCAGTTTAGGATCAGTGTGTAGACCACCTGAGTAACCTTTGAGCAAATTCCGTAAAATATTGCCGAGTTATGCCCATTTTCGGACTATGCTGTTATAACAATAGGAAAACCTTGTCAACACCTTATCAAGAGAACTGCTTAAGCTATTATCCTGATATTTTGTATACTGTTTAGGATCGATGTTTAGATCTCCTGCTTAACGTTTGAGCAAAATTCGTAGAAAAATCAGCAGTTATTACAATGGGAAAACGTTGTCAACATTATATCTAGAAAACTGCATGAGCTAGGCTTCTGCTGATATTTTGCACACAGTTTAGGATCAATGTTTAGATGACATGACAATTTTGTAATTGTAGTTTATGCAAAACGTTTATTATGCCACCACCATTTTCAATGGGGGGGCATATAGTATCACCGCTGTCCGTACGTATGTCGGTCCGTCCCGTCCGTCCTGTCCATCTCGTCCGTCCCGTACGTAACACTTTTGGTTTCCGTGCGATATCTTTTGAAAGGATTGGTGTATTGGATTGAAATTTTATACACAGATATATAATCATAAAATACAGGTCAAGTTCGATGTAGGGTAAAATCCGCCAATTATTTTGGGAGTTATGGCCCTTTTTGACTTTGAAAAATTTTCAACTTTGAAAAATGGTTTCCATGCGATATCTTTTGAAGGGGTTGGTGTATTGGACTGAAATTTTGTACAAGGTATATAATCATAAAATGTAGGTCAAGTTCGATTCAGGGTAAAATCCACCAATTATTTTCGGAGTTACGGCCCTGTATCAATGTTGAAAAATAGTTGAAAATGGTTTCCGTTTGATATCTTTTGAAAAGATTAGTGTATTGGATTCAAATTTTATACACAGGTATATAATCATAAAATGAAGGTCAAGTTCAATTTAGGGTAAAATCCACCAATTATTTTTGGAGTTACGGCCCTTTATCAATGTTGAAAAATAGTTGAAAAATGGTTTCTGTTTGATATCTTTTGAAAAGATTAGTGTATTGGATTCAAATTTTATACACAGGTATATAATCATAAAATGTAGGTCAAGTATGATTCAGGGTAAAATCCACCAATTTGTTTTGGAGTTATGGCCCTTTTTCAACTTTGAAAAATGGTGTCCATTCAATAACATTTTAAAAGATTAGTGAATTGGATTCATATTTTATACAGAAGCATATAATTATAAAATATAGGTCAAGTTTGATTTAGGGTTAAATCCACCACTTATTTTTGGAGTTATGGCCCTCTATCAATGTTGAAAAATAGTTGAAAAATGGTTTCCGTTCAATATCTTTTCATCCGGACCCCCCAGGTTTACCGTTTGGTTAACCATTTTCAAAGTTGTGTTACCGTTATTCTTCAGCCGATTGCTTTCTTATTTAGTAGGGATAGAGAGGACGACCAGTAGGTGTGTCACGTGCAAGAGAGACAACTCTAGCTGACTCCGTTTTGGAGTTAACTCCCATAGTTTTTAAATCTTGTGCGGCCCATAACTCTAAAACCCTTTAAGGTATTTTCATGATATTTCACCATTAGGTAGAGGACATTGAGTAGGTGTGTCGCTTCAAGAAAGACAACTCTAACTGACTGTGTTCTTGAGTTATCTCCCATAGTTATAAAATCTTGTGCAGGCCATGACAATAACTCTTTGAGATATTTTCATGATACTTGATCGTTGTAGAGGACATTGAATAGGTGTGTCACATACAAGAACAACAACTCTAGCTGACTCCCTTTTGGGAGTTATCTCCCATAGTTGTTAAATCTTGTGCGGCCCTTAACTCTAAAACCTTATAAGTTATTTTCATGATTAATCACCAATAGGTAGAGGACATTGAGCAGGGGTGTCGCATACAGGAATGGCAACTCTAACTGACTGCGTTCTGGAGTTATCTCCCATAGTTATGAAATCTTGTGCAGGCAATAACTCAATAACCCTTTGAGATATTATCATGATACTTGATCAAGTTGTAGAGGACATGGAGTAGGTGTGTCACATAACAAGAACAACAACTCTGACTCAGTTCTGGAGTTATCTCCCATATTTGTTAAATCTTGTGCAGGCCATAACTCTTCAACCTTTTGAGATATTTTTATGATACTTCATCAAGTTGTAGAGGACATTGAGTTGGCATGTCATGCACACAAAAGACAAGTCTGACTCCATTTTTGAGTTATCTCCCATATTTTTTAAATTTGCTGATGGTCATAACTTCTCTACCAGTTGAGATTTTTTGTTGATAATTAATAGGGATGCTTAGAACATTAAGAAGGAGAGTTGCATTTAAAAATTGTAACTATGGGTTACTCATTACTCCATTTATTTTCAATTATCTTCCCTGGCTGTAAAATCTTGTGCAGGCCATAACTCTTTAACCAGTTGAGACATTTTGATGATAGTATGTAGAGATGCTTAGAACATAAACTAGGTGTGTCACAATATGTAAGGACAACTCTGACCTACGGAATGTTGGAGTTATCTCCCTTACTTACACTTCGGATGCAGATTTATCAGCAATGCATGCAGCAGGCTTTATTTTTCTCATTATTTTTGGATTCGTTGTTGAAAATCACTTACTAGCGAACACAAAATTGAGTTTCTCAGACTAATGGCTGAAGAGTTACAGGCCTTGCAGGCAAAGGGTCTTATATTTCTCATTATTTTTGGATTCTTTGTTGATAATCACTTACTAGCGAACACAAAATCCAGTTTCTATGACTTACAGTTTGAGAGTTATAATCTTTGCAGGCAACAGGCCTTATTTTTCTCATTATTTTTGGATTCTTTGTTGAAAATCACATACTAGCAAACAAAAAATCCAGTTTCCATGACTTACGGTTTGAGAGTTATAATCATTGCAGGCAACGGGCCTTATTTTTCTCATTATTTTCAGTTTCTTTGTTGAAAAACACAAACTCCAGTTTCTACAACTTACGGTTTTAGAGTTCTGTGTCTGATTCACAGTTGTGGAGTTATCACCCACTGCAGGGTTAAACAAGTAACCCTTGATAAAATTACATCTCTGATGCCCTAGATTGAAAAAAGACTGCCATTTGCGGTCAGGGGATTTGCCATCTCTTTTGATGGCTATTTTTTCAAGTTAACTCCCCCGAATGAATTTCTAAGCCAAATTCTTGTGCACTTCATAACTTCTAAATGGTTTGAAATATTTTGATAATATTTGGTAGAGGCATAGATAAGGGCAAGTAGGCATGCCCTGTATAAGAGAGACAATGCTGACTTTCTTTGTTAGGTACCTGAAGCCGAAAGCTTGTGCAGCCAAAATTGAATTTTGGACGGATTTTTCATAAATCTGTCCTTTAAAATAGCGATGTCATGGCAGTGGGCATTGGGTCTTCTGAGGTTTACCTTTTCATTGACCTTTTGAAAAACCTGCCCATAATGCATTAGGCATTTTTCTTGTTTTCAAAAGGTTTGATTTAGGGTAAAATCTGCCAATTATTATGAGAGTTATGGCCCTTTTTCAACTTCATTTTTAGCAAAATACCTGCGTATGGGTGATGGCCCTGGGCGGGGGCATCTGTGTCATACTGACACATTTCTAGTTCTATAATACTGCTTCATTATAGACAGGTTGACCTATTTTATTCTTATAACTGACTGAGTTCAAATATTATAAGATAATATATATGGTAATGTCTGGGTTGTTGATGGGCAGCTGTGTACTTTGTGTATTAGACAAAGCTTGCTGGTGGGTGGACTGGCACTGATTCTTGCATCTGATTTGGTTGCGTAGTATGGAATTCGGAACCAAA
The DNA here is from genome assembly GCA_964016985.1 of Anodontia alba. Lineage (NCBI taxonomy): Eukaryota > Metazoa > Mollusca > Bivalvia > Lucinida > Lucinidae > Anodontia > Anodontia alba. The sequence goes on along the minus strand of OZ024821.1, from coordinate 57,811,368 downwards.
GTCTTATTAGCTCACCTGAGCAAAAGCTCAGGGTGAGCTATTGTGATCACCCTCTGTCGTCGTCCGTCGTTGTCCGTCGTCCATCACCCGTCGTCCATCGTTCGTCGTCAACAATTTGTTTGTTAACATTCTAGAGGTCACAGTTTTGACCCAATCTTGATGAAACTTGCTCAGAATGTTTGCCTCTATGAAAACTAGGTCTAGTTTGATACTGGGTCACTTGGGGTCAAAAACTAGGTCACCAGGTCAAATCAAAGGAAAAACTTGTTAACACTCTAGAGGTCACAGTTTTGACCCAATCTTGATGAAACATGTTCAGAATGTTTGCCTCTATAAAATCTAGGTCAACTTTGATTCTGGGTTACTTGGGTTCAAAAACTAGGTCACCAGGTCAAGTCAAAGGAAAAGCTTGTAAACACTCTATAGAGGTCACATTTTTGAAGTAATCATCATGAATATTGCTCAAAAAGTTTACCTTGATGATTTCTAGATCAAATTTGAAACTGGGTCACTTGGGGTCAAAAACTAGGTCACTGGGCCAAATCAGCAGAAGACCTAGTTAACACTCTAGCAGTCATATTTTTGAAGCAATCATCATGAATCTTGCTCAAAATGTTTGTCGATGATTTCTAGGTCAAGTTCGAAACTGGGTCTTTTTGGGTCAAAAACTAGGTCAACAGGCCATATCAGCTGAAAACCTTGTTAACACTAGTGGTCACATTTTTGAAGCAGTCATCATGAATCTTGCACAAAATGTTTTTCTTGATAAGTTCTAGGTCAAGTGCAAAACTGGGTCATTTGGGGTCAAAAACTAGGTCACCAGACCAGATCAGCAGAAAACCTTGTTAACGCTCTAGCGGTCACATTTTTGAAGCAGTCATCATGAATGTTGCTCAAAATCTTTTTCTTGATAAGTTCTAGGTCAAGTTCAAAACTGGGTCACTTGGGATCAAACATTAGGTCACCTCGCCAAATCAGCAGAAAACCTTGTTAACACTCTAGTGGTCACATTTTTGAAGCAATCATTATGAATCTTGCTCAAAATGTTTGTCTTGATGATTTCTAGGTCCAGTTTGAAACTGGGTCTTGTGGGGTCAAAAACTAGGTTACCTGGCCAAATCTGCGGAAAACCTCATTAACACTCAAGCGGTCACATTTAAAAAGCATTCATCATGAATCTTGCTCAAAATGTTTGTCTTGATGATTTCTAGGTCAGGTTCGAAACTGGGTCACTTAGGGTCAAAAACTAGGTCACCAGGCCAGATCAAAGGAAGACCTTGTTAACACTCAAGAGGTCACATTTTTGAAGCAATCATCATTAGTCTTGCCCAGAATGTTTGTCTTGATGATTTCTAAGTCAAGTTTGAAACTGGGTCACTTTGGGTCAAAAACTAGGTCACCAGGCCAAATCAAAGGAAAAACTTGTTAATACTCCAGTGGTCACATTTTTGAAATAATCATCATAAATATTGCTCAAAATGTTCATCTTGATGATTTCTAGTTCTAGTTTAAAACCGGGTCACTTGATGTTAGAAAATAGGTCCAGGCCAAATCAAAGGAAAACCTTTTTAACACTCTAGAGGTCACATTTTTGAAGTGATCATCATGAATCTTGTTCAAAATGTTTGTCTTGATAATTTCTAGGTGAAGTTTGAAACTGGATCACTTATGACGTGTATTTCACAGTCCAGTGACTTTATTTTTTCCATTTAGGTCAGTTTCTCAGTAATTATTGTTCCTACAGTGTGATATTTGGCACTTGTGAAGTGTTTGTCTCAGTAACTATTGCTCCTACAGCCAGTGATACTTAGTACATGCATACATCTTAGCATGGCCTCTTGAGTGCAGTCATCCATATTTGACCTTGACCTCTATTTCAGAGTCCATTAGACATGCTACATTGTCTTACTTGTTAATATAATCATAATGAATTTTAATCAGAATGTTTGCCTTGATCAGTTCTAGGTCAGGTTCTCAAAGTGCTATGATACTTAGGTGAGCATTACAGGGCCATCATGGCCCTCTTGTTTACTTTCTGAGCTCTTTAGGATTGCACTTCTGGTTTGCATCTGTTGCTGTATATATCTCGGAAATTTCAATGTTAAGAGCAACTACATCTCAATATAATTTGTTAAAGCAGAATTTATGAATGTTTACAGTTCATTCTCAGTATATTTATGGTTTTCCGTTGTGGATGAGGAATTGGACTATAAAATGACAGTCCTCTAAAGAAGATTTTAGATACTAATAAGCTGTTCATAGAAGATTAACCCTTATCTTGCCGTTCGCGACAATAGTCGCGTGGGGGGGTCTGCCAACTCAAAAGCCTGTCATACTTACAATATACCACATGCAACCATTCAGAGCAAGTGTTCTCATACAGGAGTGAACCTACTTTCATACAAACACGCCACTTTTCATTAGATAGTCAGGTGCTGGATTTTACCCACACTAAAAAAGACCGAGAATACCAAATTTCAAGCTGCCATTAATTTCAGCACTCACTTCAACAAATTGATCAGGCTTTTCTGGAAAAAAAGCCCATAACACCTGAATCATTTCCAGTGAGGAAGAAGTAGGAATAACAGTAGAACCTATGTATGTCACTCGTTTCATTCGCAATAGTACACAGTAGGTGCTGGGCTCTTGTAATTTTTTTTTTTTTTTTTTTTCTAAGTGTCTTAAACGGTTCCCGGTTTACACATGACTGTCACGTGACTTTCTAGTCACGTGACCATCCTTTCTCCGGTAAAATGCCCACCTAGGATCGGCAAATTATACGTGAAAATTTCATGAAAATCGAGGTAAAATTCAGGGGGTAATGACTTCTCAAGTAGAGGTACCCCCTCTTACAGGCCTGATTCATTTTATTTCCGGCAAGAGAAGGGTTAAGGTCACTACTATGTGTTTTCCTGGGAGGAAACAATAGAAATATGCTACAGATTGTACGCCATAATTCAGTACATATTTCTAAGCATTCTGTACACGAAGTTTTAAATGTTAAGAAAACCTAATCTCAATATTGACCAAGTGGAATACTTCATGAGTTATGGCCCTTTGAAATTTTGGGCATTTTTACCTTATCAGCAAAATATCTCAAAAGCTCTTGGAGCCAGAGCATTGAAACTTGGTGAATAGATTAGTAATGAAAAGTTGATGACCTGACCAACTTTTGAATAAATTCTTAGAAATAGTTCATGAGTTATGGCCCCTTGTAATTTGGGGAATTTTTACCTTGTCAGCAAAACATCTCAAAAACTACTGAAGCTAAAGCCTTGAAACATCATGAATAGATTAGTAGTGATGAGTAGATGACCTGATTAACTTTTGAATAAATTCTGAAAAATACTTCATGAGTTATGGCCCTTTGTAATTTTGGGCATTTTACATTGTCGGCAAAATATCACAAAAACTCTTGGAGCTAGAGCCTTGAAACTTGGTGAATTATTGGTAATGATGAGTAGATGATCTGTTAACTTTTGAATAGATTCTGAAAAATACTTCATGAGTTATGGCCCTTTGTAATTTTGGGCATTTTTGCCTTGTCAGCAAAATATCTCAAAAACTGGTGGAGCTAGAGCTTTGAAACTTGGTGAATTTATCAGTAATGACAAGTAGATGACCTGGTTAACTTTTGAATAAATTCTGTAAAATATTCACGAGTAATGGCCCTTTGTAAATTTGGGCATTTTTCCTTGTCAGCAAATTATCTCAAAAACTATTGAAGCTAACATCTTGAAACTTGATAAATGGATTGGGTAGTGATGAGTAGATGACCTGATTAACATTTGAATAATATCTGAAAAATGCTTCATGAGTTATGGCCCTTGTAATTTTGGGTTACATTGTCAGCAAAATATCTCAAAAACTGTTGGAGCTATAACCTTAAAACTTGTTGAATTGATTGGTAATGATAAGTAGATGACCTGGTTAACTTTCTAATGAATTCTGAAAAAAATATTTCAAGAGTAATGGCACTTTGTTAATTTGGGCATTTTTCCCTTGTTAGCTAAATGTCTCAAATACTGTTGAAGCTAGAGCCTCATAGCTTGATAAATAGATTGGTAGTGATGAGAAGAAAGTTAGAGGGGCCTATTGCCTCTAGGCATGAGTAATGTCCCTTTGTAAATTTGGGCATTTTCCCTTGCCAGCAAACTATCTCAAAACCTGTTGGGAGCTAGCGTCTCATAACTTGATGAATAGATTGGTAGTGAAGAGAAGATGACCTGATTAATATTTTAATAATTCTGAAAAAAATATTTCAGGAGTTATGGCCCTTTATAGATTGGGCTTTTTTACCTTGTATTATCTTTAGAGGCAAGCATATGGTTGTGGGCCTAGTGTTTTATAAACACAATTTTTAGTTGATGTCTTGTTTTTAGCTCACCTGAGCTATGCTCAGGATGACCTATTGTGATCACTTTTCGTCCGCCGTCCGTCTGTCCGTCCGTCCGTGCGTCCGTCCGTTAACATTTTCAAACAACTTCTCCTCTGAAGCCCCTGAGCCAATTTTGCTCAAATTTCATATGGAGCCTCCTTAGGTTGGGGGAACGAAAAATTGCTAAAATGGTCGCTGTCCATTGACCAAGATGGCCGCCATGCCCATATATGGTAAAAACCTTTAAAAATCTTCTTCTCCAGAACCGAGGATGCCTTGGGGCTGAATCTTTGCATAAGTCATCGGGGACGGGAGGTCTGCCAAAATTGCTAAAATAAATGTCGTATATTGACATTTGACCTTTTTACGGCAAGGTCAAGTTTGCTTCCCTATGCATTTGTATGGGAAAAACCTTTAAACATCTTATTCTCCAAAACCGAGGATGCCTTGTGGTTGAATCTTTACATATATTATTGGAAACTGGAGGTCTACCAAAGTTGCTAAAATAATGGTCATACATTGACATTTGATCTTTTTACCGTGAGGTCAATTTTGCTTCCTTATGCATTTGTATGGGAAAAATATTCAGAATTTCAAACGACTTCTCCTCTGGAGCCTGACCAACTTTCCATATATGGTAAAAACCTTTAAAAATCTTCTCCTCCAGAACTGAGGATGCCTTGGGGCTGACTCTCTGCATAAGTCATTGGGGACGGGAGGTCTACCAAAATTGCTAAAATAAATGTTGTATATTGACATTTGACCTTTTTACAGCAAGGTCAAGTTTGCTTCCCTATGCATTTGTATGGGAAAAACCTTTAAACATCTTGTTCTCCAAAACCGAAGATGCCTTCTGGCTGAATCTTTACATATATCATCGGAAACTGGCAGTCTACCAAAGTTGCTAAAATAATGGTCATACATTGACATTTGACCTTTTTACCGTGAGGTCAATTTTGCTTCCTTATGCATTTGTATGGGAAAAATATTCAGAATTTCAAACAACTTCTCTGGAGCCTCTGGCCCAATTTTGCACAAATTTCATATGGTGCCTCCTTAGGTTGGGGGAATGAAAGATTGCTAAAATGGTCGCGGATCATTGACCAAGATGGCCGCCATGCCCATATATGGTAAAAACCTTTAAAAATCTTCTCCTCCAGAACCGAGGATGCCTTGGGGCTGAATCTTTGCTTAAATCATCGGGGACAGGGGGTCTGCCAAAGTTGCTAAAATAATGGTCGTACGTTTCCTTCCCTATGCATTTGTATGGGAAAAAACATTTAAAAATCTTATTCTCCAAAACCAAGGATGCCTTATGGCTGAATCTTTGCATATATTATTGGGAACATCTGCATGTCTGCAGTGGCTATGTCACTCAGGTGAGCGAACCGTGGCCCATGGGCCTCTTGTTTAGCTCACCTGAGCTGAAGGCTCAAGGTGAGGTATTGTGATCACTCACTGTCCGTCGTCGTCGTCGTCGTCATCGGCGTCGTCGTCGTCCGTCTGTCTGTCCGCCACAAACTTTAAACAACATCTCCTCCTAAACCACTGATTGGATTTTGACCAAACTTCACAGGAATGATCCTTGGTTGGTCCTCTTTCAGAGTTGTTCAATTGGTTCCGGTCCATTGCATATCTAGGTCACAGGAGCTAAAAATAGATTTTTTAACTAAAAACTTAAAAAATCTTCTTGTCAGAAACCACTGGACCAATTTCAATCTTATTTTGAAGAAATGTTCCTTTGGTGATCCTCTACCAAGATTGTTCAAGCCGTTTGAATTCGTCAAAAAACACGGCCGCCAGGGGGCGGGGCTTATTTTCCCTATATATCTATATACAAAACTTTAAAAATCTTCTTGTCAGAAACCACTGGACTGATTTCAATATAATTTTGCAGAAATGTTCCTTTGGTGATCCTCTACCAAGATTGTTCAAGCCATTTGGATTTGCCAAAAAACATGGCCGCCAGGGGGCGTGGCTTATTTTTGCTATACATCTATATAGAAAACTTTAAAAATCTTGTCTGAAACCACTGGACCGATTTCAATATAATTTTGCAGAAGTGTACCTTTGGTGATCCTCTACCAAGATTGTTCAAGCCATTTGGATTCGTCAAAAAACGCGGCCGCCAGGAGGCAGGGCTTATTTTCTCTATATATCTATATACAAAACTTTAAAAATCTTCTTGTCAGAAACCACTGGACCGATTTCAATATAATCTTGCAGAAATGTTCCTTTGATGCTCCTTAAGTAAGATTGTTCAAGCCATTTGGATTTGTCAAAAAACATGGCCGCCAGGGGGCGGGGCTTATTTTCCCTATATATCTATATAGAAAACTTTAAAAATCTTCTTGTCAGAAACCAATGGACCAATTTTAATATAATTTTGCAGAAGTGTACCTTTGGAGATCCTCTACCAAGATTGTTCAAGCCATTTAGATTCGTCAAAAAACACGGCCGCCAGGGGGCGGGGCTTATTTTCCCAATATATCTGTATAGAAAACTTTAAAAATCTTCTTGTCAGAAACCAATGGACCAATTTTAATATAATTTTGCAGAAGTGTACCTTTGGAGATCCTCTACCAAGATTGTTCAAGCCATTTAGATTCGTCAAAAAACACGGCCGCCAGGGGGCAGGGCTTATTTTCCCTATATATCTATATACAAAACTTTAAAAATCTTCTTGTCAGAAACCACTGGACTGATTTCAATATAATTTTGCAGAAATGTTCCTTTGGTGATCCTCTACCAAGATTGTTCAAGCCATTTGGATTTGCCAAAAAACATGGCCGCCAGGGGGCGTGGCTTATTTTTGCTATACATCTATATAGAAAACTTTAAAAATCTTGTCTGAAACCACTGGACCGATTTCAATATAATTTTGCAGAAGTGTACCTTTGGTGATCCTCTACCAAGATTGTTCAAGCCATTTGGATTCGTCAAAAAACACGGCCGCCAGGAGGCAGGGCTTATTTTCTCTATATATCTATATACAAAACTTTAAAAATCTTCTTGTCAGAAACCACTGGACCGATTTCAATATAATCTTGCAGAAATGTTCCTTTGATGCTCCTTAACTAAGATTGTTCAAGCCATTTGGATTTGTCAAAAAACATGGCCGCCAGGGGGCGGGGCTTATTTTCCCTATATATCTATATAGAAAACTTTAAAAATCTTCTTGTCAGAAACCAATGGACCAATTTTAATATAATTTTGCAGAAGTGTACCTTTGGAGATCCTCTACCAAGATTGTTCAAGCCATTTAGATTCGTCAAAAAACACGGCCGCCAGGGGGCGGGGCTTATTTTCCCAATATATCTGTATAGAAAACTTTAAAAATCTTCTTGTCAGAAACCAATGGACCAATTTTAATATAATTTTGCAGAAGTGTACCTTTGGAGATCCTCTACCAAGATTGTTCAAGCCATTTAGATTCGTCAAAAAACACGGCCGCCAGGGGGCGGGGCTTATTTTCCCTATATATCTATATACAAAACTTTAAAAATCTTCTTGTCAGAAACCACTGGACTGATTTCAATATAATTTTGCAGAAATGTTCCTTTGGTGATCCTCTACCAAGATTGTTCAAGCCATTTGGATTTGCCAAAAAACATGGCCGCCAGGGGGCGTGGCTTATTTTTGCTATACATCTATATAGAAAACTTTAAAAATCTTGTCTGAAACCACTGGACCGATTTCAATATAATTTTGCAGAAGTGTACCTTTGGTGATCCTCTACCAAGATTGTTCAAGCCATTTGGATTCGTCAAAAAACACGGCCGCCAGGAGGCAGGGCTTATTTTCTCTATATATCTATATACAAAACTTTAAAAATCTTCTTGTCAGAAACCACTGGACCGATTTCAATATAATCTTGCAGAAATGTTCCTTTGATGCTCCTTAACTAAGATTGTTCAAGCCATTTGGATTTGTCAAAAAACATGGCCGCCAGGGGGCGGGGCTTATTTTCCCTATATATCTATATAGAAAACTTTAAAAATCTTCTTGTCAGAAACCAATGGACCAATTTTAATATAATTTTGCAGAAGTGTACCTTTGGAGATCCTCTACCAAGATTGTTCAAGCCATTTAGATTCGTCAAAAAACACGGCCGCCAGGGGGCGGGGCTTATTTTCCCAATATATCTGTATAGAAAACTTTAAAAATCTTCTTGTCAGAAACCACTGGACTGATTTCAATATAATTTTGCAGAAATGTTCCTTTGGTGATCCTCTACCAAGATTGTTCAAGCCATTTGGATTTGTCAAAAAACATGGCCGCCAGGGGGCAGGGCTTATTTTCCCTATATATCTACATAGAAAACTTTAAAAATCTGCTTATCAGAAAACACTGGACCAATTTCAATATAATTTTGCAGAAATGATCCTTTGGTGATCCTTTACCAAGATTGTTCAAGCCGTTTGGATTCGTCAAAAAACATGGCCGCCAGGGGGCGGGGCTTATTTTCCCTATATATCTATTTAGAAAACTTAAAATATCTTCTTGTCAGAAACCACTGGACCGATTTCAATATAATTTTGCAGAAATGTCCCTTTGGTGATCCTCTACCAAGATTGTTCAAGCTATTTGGATTCGTCAAAAAACATGGCCGCCAGGGGGCGGGGCTTGTTTTCCCTAAATATCTATATAGAAAACTTTAAGAATCTTCTTGTCAGAAACCACTGGACCGATTTCAATGTAATTTTGAAGAAATGTTCCTTTGATGATCCTCTACCAAGATTATTTAAGCCATTTGGATTCGTCAAAAAACATGACTGCCAGGGGGGCGTGGCTTATTTTCCCTATATATCTATATAGAAAACTTTAAAAATTTTCTTGTCAGAAACCACTGGTCCGATTTCAATATAATTTTGCAGAAATGTTCCTTTGGTGATCCTCTACCAAGACTGTTCAAGCTATTTGGATTCGTCAAAAAACATGGCCGCCAGGGGGCGGGGCTTGTTTTCCCTATATATCTATATAGAAAACTTTAAAAATCTTCTTGTCAGAAACCACTGGACCGATTTCAATGTAATTTTGCAGAAATGTTCCTTTGGTGATCCTCTACCAAGATTGTTCAAGCCATTTGGATTCGTCAAAAACAAAGGCTGCCAGGGGACGGGGCTTATTTTCCCTATATATCTATATAGAAAATTTTAAAAATCTTCTTGTCAGAAACCACTGGACTGATTTCATTATAACTTAGCAGAACTGTTCCCTTGTTTACCCTCTACCAGGATTGTTCAAGTTGTCATAATTCGTCAAAAAACATGTCCGCCAGGGGTGGGGCTTATTTTCCCTATATATCTATATAGAAAAGTTTAAAAATCTTCTTGTCAGAAACCACTCGACCGATTTCAATATCACTTGGCAGGAATGTTTCTTTGGTGACCCTCTACCAAGTTTTTTTCATGCCGTCATGATACATTAAAAAACATGGCCGCCAGGGGGTGGGGCTTAGTTTCCCTATATATCTGTATAGAAAACTTTAAAATTCTTCTTGTCAGAAACCACCTGACTGATTTCAATATTACTAGGCAGGAATGTTTCCTTGGTGACCCTCTACCAAGATTGTTCAAGCAATCATCATTCGTCAAAAAACATGGCTGCTAGGGGTGGGGCTTATTTTCCCAATATATCTAAGTAGAAAACTTTAAAAATCTTCTTGTCAGAAACCACTGAACCTATTTTGATATAACTTGGCAGGAATGTTCCTATGGTGACCCTCTACCAAGTTTGTTCAAGCTGTCATGATTCTTCAAAAAACATGGCCGTTAGGGGGTGGGGCTTATTTTCCCTATATAGCTATATAAAACATTTTAAAAATCTTTTTGTTAGAAACCACTGGACCGATTTCAATATAACTTGGCAGTATTGTTCCTTTGGTGACCCTCTTTCAAGATTCAGTTCAAACCATCATGATGCTTGAAAAAAACATGGCCGCTGGGGAGCAGGGCTATAAAATTTATACAAAAATCTTAGAGCAGTGAACTTGGCTGAAACTTCAGCAGTAAGTATGCAAAGCTGTTTGCTCAGGTGAGCGATATAGGACCATCATGGTCCTCTTGTATTGATTGTTGATCTATGTCATACGTTTTTGCTACTTTTCATGTAGAAAATTTGCGGTGTTTGTGGTCATATTAAAGCATCATGGGAAAATCATTCGAAATGCTTATCTTGTTCTTCTTGTTCCAGGTTATCAGCTTGTTCTGATCTTTAAAAACTGGACTGAGAATACTTGGGATCTTGCAGGGAGACGAAGATCTACCATGAAGAGAAAGATTGCAAAGAAGAAGGAAGTTGTGCAGTCAGATTTTTCTGATGACAACTCTTTTAATGATGGGATCACCACCCCACAAGGCTGTACTGCCTGGGGTAGGCCCCATCTTTGTGGCAACTCCTCGGATTAGTGTAAGCCCACCAGTCACTGGTCACCAGTCATCGGGCACCAGGCACCAGTCAGCTTCACCAGACACAGGTCAACCAGGCACTGGTCAGCCAGGCACTGGTGAACCAGTCACTGGGCACCAGGCACTGGTCACCAGTCACTGATTATCCAGGCACTGGTCATCAAGTGGTGATCACCAGTCACTGGGCACCAGGCACGTCACTGGGCACCGGTCAATGTATTGAGTACCAAGCACTGGGCATTTGACAACCAGTCACCCGGCACCAGTCACCAAATGCCAGTCAGTTTCACCAGGCACTGGTCAACCAGTCACGGGTCACTGGGTACCAGTCACAAAGGCACCAGTCATCAGGCAACAAGGATTGGGCACTGAACTCCAGGTGGCCAATTATAGACAAATGAGTTCTGAGCAGTCAGTAGAGAATGAACCTCAGAATTCAAGAAATACACAAAGAATATTACTACTGTTAGAACCTGACTTAAGTGCTATGTCAGATCCCAGTAATTATAGTAATCTACCTGCCAACTAACACTAGGGAATCTAACAGGCAGACATCTCTAAACAGACAGAGTAGAAGAGATCAGCCTATATCAAGACATAAGAGTGAAAAGAGAAGAAGATATAGCTCATTTTCATCTTCTTCATCTTTAACTTCTTCCTCTGTCATCTCACAAGAAAAGTCCCCATGTCCGTGGATTTTCATCAAACTGATGGACGTAATGTGACTCTTTGCATCACGTGCCATCTCTCTGTTTCCTTACCTAGACGATTGGCGTATAAGAGATCTAATACACAGCAGACTTATCTCTCACACAATATATTGCCTTCAAACAGTTCAGAGTAGAGTTCATTCCAAATCTAAAGAAGTCAGATTTGAAACCAGCTCAGCAGGGATGGAACTTCTGACACAACAGAATATAGTCAGGGTACCAGCAGATCGCATTGAATCCCTACTTCTGACTATCAGCAGTTTCTAACTCAGACTCGAGTTTCAGCACGAACTTCCCTTTCTCTTTTGGGAAAACTCAGTGCAGCAGCAGACTTAGTTGTTCTAGGCAGACTTCATTCACGACCACTTCAAATATGTCTCTTATCTGTCTGAAGACCTCATATTCTATGTCTTGATTATCTAGTTCCAATCAACAGTATGATTCAAATTCATTTGAAATGGAATATTGACACAAATCACTTTGTTCAAGGAATGTTCATCCATCCTACAGATCCCAATGCATTCCTTTTCACGGGTGCCAGCCATTATGGATGGGGAGCTGATCTCAAACCAATGAGACTATGCTTTCATTGTCACTGGACAGAAGACCAATCCCAGCTCCATATCAACATTCTGGAAATAATGGCCATTCATTTTGCACTGAAGAAAGCCATACAATACATACACCACTCTTGTGTTATGATTTCCACCGACAATACAACAGTGATCTCATATATCAACAAACAAGGAGGAAAACATTCCCTCAACCTATGCATGAAGGTATGGGAAATTCTCCATTGGTGCTTGGAACATTGGTACTCAGAATTCATCATTTCCCAGGCAAACTCAATATCTTAGCAGACATCTCTCAAGATTGGACACACCTTTCAATACAGAATAGTTGTTGGATCAATCTGTGGTGAATTCCATCTTTCAAATGCTCAATTTTCCCAGTGAGGATTTGTTTGTGACTCGATTCAATCACAAATACCCATTGTTTGTATCTCCAGTTCCAGACAATCAAGCCTTGGCGATAGATGCATTATCAATGAACTGCAACTATCTACATGCATATGCATTTCCACCAACGATTCTGTTACCTTCTATTCTAGCCAAAATATGTCAATTTTGGTGCAGAATAGTTCTAATTGCTCCTCTTTGGCCTCAACATCCTTGGTTCTCAGAGGTGTTACAATGACTAGTATCAGCCCGCATTTTGATTTCCAAAATTACTAACACAAGCAAAAGGAAAATTCCAACATCAAAGTCTCCCAATTCTGGCACTTCATGCTTGGAAGTTATGAAGCAGTCAATTAGATGTAAAAAGTTTTCACAAAATTTTGCAGATTTTGTCTCAAAATCAAGAAGAGCATCTACTCAGAAAGTCTGTGATGCAAAATGGGTTGTATACGCCAACTGGTGTCATAGAAAGTTAATCTGGTCTCAACCCCTCTTACAGTTGTAGTGGACTTTCTTATATACCTCTTTTCTGAGAAAAAATGTCAAATAAGCACTTTGAAGGGCCATGATTTCAAATACACTTAAATTTAAGATTGGAAATTAGATTGAATTTAACCCCGTCTTGTCAGAATTGATTAAATCTTTTGAATTGCAATGTCCAGTACAAAGATCTCTTACTCCAAATTGGGACTTATCTTTGTTTTTTAGTTTGTCTACAAAAAGCCCCATATGAACCTCTACATAAGGCATCTAAACTTCACATTATGATTAAAACAGCCTTTCTGCTAGCGCTTGCCACAGCTTAGAGATGTAATGAAATTCCTGCTTTGGGGATGAACGCAAACCATTTAAGGTTCAATCAATCAAATGGTTCAGTATCATTGATAGTACAAACTGGGTTTTTTGGCAAAGCTTCAACTTCCATCCATTTGCCCAGATCCTATAGTTATCCCTAATGTAGCTTGAACATGTAAGAGGGAACATTTGAATAGACTTTTATGCCCAATTAGAGCATTAAAATTTTACCTTAAAATGACTAGTTCTTATCGTCAGAATAGAACTAGATTATTTTTGCCAATTAAAGGCAATCATGACATCTCTAAGTCTCGAGATGGGTAGCTTATACTATTAAGCTTGCCTATAGAAAACTCACCCAAAGAAACATCTCTTTCCTAAAAATTAAAGGTCATTAAGTTAGGGCACTATCTTCTTCATGGGCATTCTTTGATAAGGTTCCGCTCAACAACACCCTCAAAGCAGCAGTCTGGAATCAATCTTCTACTTTTGCAAAATTCTCCTTGAGAGATATGTCTCAGCAGATGGCAAATTTACATACTTTGGGCCCAGTAATTGTTGCCCAAAAAGTGGTAGGGGGCCAGGAAAACCTAGCCTTGGATGCTTAAGAAGACTGGCAGCCTCCAAAGTCTACTATACTTATGTTAAGGTAATTAATATCTTATATATATGTTATTGGGAATCTAGGTCTTTCTTAAGATTATATATCATAAATGTATCTGATTCCTTAGAGTTTCCTGGGTCTAAATCCAGAAGTTAAGGGAATAAAGAGAATAAATATATTTAGGTGTTAGAATTAGGGGAGCTCATCTCTCCTAGTCTATTAATTCTAGCACATTATCTATAGGTTAATGTATTATGCAGTTAAAATGAAGTTTTGATAAGTAAAACATATTTTAACAAGTAATACTTCTGATGTTTATTTTACTACACTGCAGCTGGTGTTAGTGCCATGTGGCGGTGGTAAAATGTCTCCCCCATATTTCACCATAGTGCAGATTATATTTAATTTTCTTTGGGATCATTGGGCCCATTGTGGTATCTTTGAAAATGGAGTTCTGCTCACGCTAAAAGGCGTGTTGCAAACTTCATTACTGTTATGAAGAGTCTCAATACAACTGAGACTGCCATTTTTATGTCCCCCCAACATGGTGTGGGGGGGGGGCAACATATTGTTTTTAGTGCAGATCCCGTCGGCGTCGGTGGCGGTGGCAGCGTAGCCACTTGTCTGCACTCTGTCTCCTTATTGAATGGACAGATTTTGGCCAAACTTACACAAATATATCATTGGGAGGGGGAAAAATGCTGATTAGATTTTGGTGACCTTGACCCCATTTTCAAGGTCACAGGAGGGCTTTGATTGTTGGAAAATGGGGCGTAGCCTCTCGTCCACACTCTATCTCCTTATTGATTGGACAGATTTAGGCCAAACTTACACAAATATATCATTGGGAGGGGGAAAATGCTGATAAGTTTTTGGTGACCTTGACCTCATTTTCAAGGTCACAGGAGGGCTTAGATTGTTGGAAAATGGCTTGTCTGCATCCTATCTCTTGAAGGAATGAATAGATTTTAACCAAACTTGCACATCTACAGATAGGTCAGAGATAAACTTGACACCCTCATGCAACCCAGTTATATTGCTGGGACATGTAAAAGAACTGATTAGATTTTGGTGACCTTGACCCCATTTTCGAGGTCACAGGAGGGCTTAGATTGTTGGAAAATGTGGCGTAGCCTCTTGTCCGCACTCTATCTCCTTATTGAATGGACATATTTTAGCCAAACTTACACAAATATATCATTGGGAGGGGGAAAAATGCTGATTAGATTTTGGTGACCTTGACCCAATTTTCAAGGTCACAGAAGGGCTTAGATTGTTGGAAAATGGCTTGTCCGCATCCTATCTCTTGAAGGAATGAATAGATTTTAACCAAACTTGCACATCTACAGATAGGTCAGAGATAAACTTGACACCCTCATGCAACCCAGTTGCACTTGTAGTGCACAACGACAGCACTAACTTTGAGCAATGAAGTGCAACTCATGCTCAAACCCTAGTGCACTTGAAGCTCAATCTTGATTTCTAGTGCACTTGATGTTCATAGTGAACTTTGGATTTAGCTTAACACACGTACCTAGAAAGTAGTCTTATTCATTGGAAAATAATACTGATTAAAGAAAATAAGCCTTTCTTTCTGCGGACTATATATATTTTTCTTTCTTTTTAACAGTCAATATTTCTTTAAGACAAATGCCAATAGTCTTTTTTTTTCTTTCTTATTATGATTCTTTCTTTCTTATTTATTTTTCATTTTCCCCCACTTTTTTTAGAAAAGTTTTGACTTGATAATAATTGTCTTATAGGAAAAAGTTCTTCTTTCTCTTTTATTTTATTTCATTCTTAATTTCTTCCTTTATTTATTTATTTATCCTCTCTCTCCTTTATTCTCAAAATTATTCATTCATTTATTCTAAACTATTTTAATATTTTTCTTATGTCTGCATCAAACAAAGATAGTGTGCGCTCGTTAGAACCGCTTCATTGAGTACACACAATCTATGCTTTTGTGCAAAAATAAGGAAAATAATGTTTTCCCATGTAAAACACACTTTTCTCTTAAAAGTGAGATTTACATTGGTATTAATTTCACGGTCTTCTTCCCGCGAAGTTATTGTAAGTGCCACCTGTTAAATCAATCCGCAGGTAACTGAACTGTTGTCTTGGCAATATTGTGTCAATAAATTTTCACACCTAGACAATGACTTCATATGTTTTAACAGTAACAGCTATCATTCTAATGAGCAATCTCAATATACATGTATATACATACATATTTGGTTGTAGTCTCCTCAATATTTTTAGATTATCTTTAACATCATCAAACTAAGGTCAAATTATATTTATCTTTAATTATGACAGACAGACAGACAATACCTTATTCATGAATAACAACTCAGGCCACACGCAGGTGGCGTATGAGAAAATATGTAACATTCATACACTGAATAGGTGACGAACAATGGCAAGTTTACGTATTTCGCGTACAAAAACTGATAACCGACTAGGTTGGTGCCAGTTACTGACATGTATCTTGTACACGTACATGAAACATGCTGGAGTGTATATAAGACTATACAGTTTTCTGTCAGAGTGGAACACCAGTGAGGTTCGGTCTGTCCGCACCTTCAGTGGTTTTCCAATCTGACTAAAAAGAAGGACTATAAATATTCTTATATTTAAGTCTGGATGTTACAGAAAGGTCACTGTATACGGCGCAGTAATGGCCAGGATATTTTTAAAGATATGAAGAACTGAATAACTATCAGACTTCTACCCTTAATAGAACAATATGTAGCTTGTGCAATATATATATATATATATATATATATATATATATATATATATATATATATATATATATACATATATATATACATATATATATATATATATCTGTATATACATATACACACATACATACACATACACACACATACATACATACACACACATATACATACATATATACATACATATACACATACACATACATACATACATACATACATACATACATACATATACACATACATATATATATACATATATATACATATATATATATAAACATACATTTATTTATAGCCCTAAAGAATATCAAAACTCAATAGATGTATATATGGACAGGATAAACTGTGGTGTGTTATGATACTGGTGAACCTGGTGGGCCCAGGAATAAATGGCAGACTCAATGTTTTTACAGCTTTCCCAGGCCCTAGTTCACCATACCATGTGCACATTAAAAACAGGCAGAGATACAACACTGTCATAACTCTTTATTTATCTTTAATTATGGCCAGTGCTGTAAATGTAAAGAGACTTACTCCATATCTACGACAAAGGATCTCACAGCTCTACCAGTCTGGAGTAAATCAGGTACAGACTGTCTCCAGACTGCTCCACGAAGACAATGTAAAAGTCAGCCGCCAAACAGTCAATTCTGCTATAAGGAAGCAGAAAGAAGCTGCTCAAACAACACATTCTGGGGTACTAGTTAGAATCGCCTCAGTGAAGCGATTCTAACTGCATCCAAAATTCATGTTTGGGCAAGAAATAAGAAACTGTTCATTAGCTTCCCACAGAATGGATTGGAAAAAGAGGGTTATACAGGGGTATACACGAATTTCCGGAGGTGCTCGTTAGAATTGCCTCAATGAGCGGTTCTGATGAGTCTCAACAATGTGTGTTTGGGCAAGAAATAAGAAGCGGTTTATTAGTTTCCCACAGAGTGCAAAAAAGAGAGATACACAGGGGCAAATAAGAATTTCTTTCGTTTTTTTATTTTTTTTATTTTCGCTCCAAACATATTGTGGGGTGTTTGTTAGAATCGTCTGAATGAGGCAGTTCTAATGATCATCTACAATCTATTTTTAGGCGGGGAAACGAAAAAGAATGAAAAAGTATATTTTTTGTTTGGCTTCTTTAATAAAAGGAAGGAATTTAATGTTCTTATTCTTTTTTATCCAAAAATGGCATCTAGAATCCTAAAACGCATATGTCATATTATTTCTATCTGTCAGATAATATCTTTTCGGACTCCTGTGGCCTAATGGGTAAGTTAATCATTAGGTCTCTCACTGCTGTAGGTACGAGCCTCGCTCGGGCAACATGTGAGACGCCAAGTTCTGCAACGGAAAGTCAGGTGATTTTTCTCGGGTACCTCGGGTTACGCCCACCTCTGATTAATGATCAGCTAAAGCTAAGTAAAATAATCTTGAAAGGGTCATAAAACCAAAACCACACACACAAAAAAAAAAAAAAAAAAAAAAAAAAAAAAAAGATAAATTTCTTTTCATTCTGTTTTTGGACTCAAATGCCTCTTTACGGTTATTTGCTGAACAGTAATTTTTTTACCCTTAAAACAGTGAAATAATTTCTTTAGGGTTATTTCCTGAACAGCAAAACTGCTTTTACCATCCTGAAGGGGTCGTAAAACCAAAAACCACCTAAAAAAAGATAATTATCTTTTCATTCTGTTTTTGGACTCAAAATGCCTCTTTTGTTTATTTGCTGAACAATATTTTTTTTTTACCCTTAAAATAGTGAAATAATCCTGAAGGGCCGTAAAACCAAAACCACAAAAAAAAGATAATTATCTTTTCATTCCGTTTTGGGGCTCTAAATGCCTCCTTTGAGTTATTTTCTGAACAATATTCGCTTTTACCCGTAAAATAGTGAAATAACCTTGAAGGGGCAGTAAAACCCAAACCCAAAAACACACACACACACCAAAAAAAAAAAAATAAAATAAAATAAAAAAATGAGTCCAAATGCCTCTTTTGGGTTATTTGTTGAACAGTAAAATTGCTTTTATCCTTAAAACACCAAGACATGAAATTAGGTTGCTGTCTGCTCTTAGTTTTCTGCAGTTTTCTGTTAATACTGAATAACTTGCTAATTTGACAGATATCCCCTTAGGTTAAAGTGTGCCAGTTATTTATTAAAAGCTGATAAGAAATATTTCATGACATTAACTTGGACATAACTGTGATAAGCACATCCTTGTGTAATACTTGACTGAACCAGAGCACAGAATTTTCTGAACATTTAACATGGATCAACATGCACCAGTGAAGACTAAGATTAAAAGGGTGTAATAAATCCATTGTTCATGAAAAGCATCATTTTGGAGCACATTTTTTTTTTTTTTTTTTTTTTTGAGAATTATCATTTATCACGTTATGGGCAGTTTCAGCAGACGACGAATTAATAAGATTTTTCTTATTTTTCCCGTAAAATAAGATTTGAAATGTCAAATTCCATTTTCCGGAAGAAATAAGAGAAAAATTCTTTATTCTTCTTTCTTGCCCAGCAGGTCAATGTGTAATAATAATGTTCTTCTGCTTCCAGTAAAGAATGATTGATTTATTGATTATTGAATATACTGGAAAACATGTTGTGTCATAAAAATGCAATATACAACAGGAAAAGAATTTTACAGTTTTTGGCAGGTACACATTAATTTCAAAATAGCATGTACCCTCAGTGAAGGATTGGCCTGCACATCCCGCAGTCTGATCAGCCTACTATTTGGACAAAGAAGCAGTGGTGAAGACTGCTCAGACTGCGCAGATGGGCAGGCTGATCTGAATCTTCACTAAACATACAGACTAGTTTGTAGAAATAACTGTATTTCAGAAAATTCAGTTTGTGCAATTGCAAAAAATAAATATTCACATTTCTGCATACAATTATTTTTAAATTTCCTATCAGATTTATTATTTAGTACTACATCAGTTGGATTAGGATTCAGTTTGTGAAGTGTTCTTATTTACTTTAATAAATAAATAAATATATAAATATTCTATTCAGTGTATATATATATATATATATATATATATATATATATATATATATATATATATATATAAATATATATATATATATATATATATATATATATATATATATATATATATATATATATATATATATATATATATATATATATATATATATATATATATATATATATATATATATATATATATATATATATATATATATATTATTTTTTTCTTTTTAGCTCACCTGAGCAAAAGCTCAGGGTGAGCTATTGTCATCACCCTCTGTCCGTCGTCGTCCGTCATTCGTCGTCAACAATTAGTTTGTTAACACTCTAGAGGTCACAGTTTTGACCCAATCTTGATGAAACTTGATCAGAATGTTTGCCTCTATGAAATCTAGGTCAAGTTTGATACTGGGTTACTTGGGGTCAAAAACTAGGTCACCAGGTCAAATCAAAGGGAAAACTTGTTAACACTCTAGAGGTCATAGTTTTGACCCAATCTTGATGAAACTTGCTCAAAATGTTTGCCGCTATTAAGTCTAGGTCAAGTTCGAAACTGGGTCACTTGGGGTCAAAAACTAGGTCATCGGGCCAGATCAGCAGAAAACCTTGTTAACACTCTAGCGGTCACATTTTTGAAGCAATCATCATGAATCTTACTCAATATGTTTGTCTTGATGATTTCTAGGTCAAGTTCGAAACTGGGTCACTTGGGGTCAAAAACTAGGTCACCGGGCCAAATCAGCAGAAAACCTTGTTAACACTCTAGCGGTCACATTTTTGAAGCAATCATCATGAATCTTGCTCAATATGTTTGTCTTGATGATTTCTAGGTCAAGTTCGAAACTGGGTCACGGAGTCAAAAACTAGGTCACCGGGCCAAATCAGCAGATAACCTTGTTTACACTCTAGCGGTCACATTTTTCAAGCAAACATCATGAATCTTGCTCAAAATGTTTATCTTGATGATTTCTAGGTCAAGTTCGAAACTGGGTCACTTGGAGTCAAAAACTAGGTCACTGGGTCAAATCAGCAGAAAACCTTGTTAACACTCTAGCGGTCACATTTTTTAAGCAATCATCATGAATCTTGCTCAAAATGTTTGTCTTGATGAGTTCTAGGATATGTTTGAAACTGGGTCACGTGGTGTCAAAAACTAGGTCACCAGGCCAAATCAGCAGAAAACCTTGTTAACACTCTAGCGGTCACATTTTTTAAGCAGTCATCATGAATCTTGCTCAAAATGTTTGTCTTGATGATTTCTAGGTCAAGTTCGAAACTGGTACACCTAGGGTCAAAAACTCTGTCACCTGGCCAAATCAGCATAAAATCTTATTATCACTCTAGCACTCACATTTTCAAGCAATCATCATGAATCTTGCTCAAAATGTTTGTCTTGATGAGTTCTAGGTCAAGTTCGAAACTGGGTCACTTGGGGTCAAAAACTAGGTCACCAGGCCAAATCAGCAGAAAACCTTGTTAACACTCTAGCGGTCACATGTTTGAAGCAGTCATTTTGAATCTTGCTCAAAATGTTTGTCTTAATGATTTCTAGGTCAAGTTCAAAACTGTGTCACCTGGAGTCAAAAACTAGGTCACCTGGCCAAATCAGTGAAAAATCTTGTTTACACTCTAGCGGTCACATTTTTTAAGCAATCATCATGAATCTTGCTTAAAATGTTTGTCTTGATGATTTTTAGGTCAGGTTCGAAACTGGGTCACCTGGGGTCAAAAACTAGGTCACCTGGCCAGATCAGCGGAAAACCTTGTTAACACTCTAGTGGTCACATTTTTCAAGCAATCGCCATGAATCTTGCTCAACATGTTTGTCTTGGTGATTTCTAGGTCAAGTTTGAAACTGGGTCACTTGGGGTCAAAATCTAGGTCACCTGGCCAAATCAGCAGAAAACCTTGTTAACACTCTAGCGGTCACATTTTTGAAGCAATCATCATGAATCTTGCTCAAAATGTTTGTCTTGATGATTTCTAGGTCAAGTTTGAAACTGGGTCACATGGGGTCAAAAACTAGGTCACCAGGCCAAATCAGCAGAAAACTGTTAACACTCCAGAGGTCACATTTTTGAAATAATCATCATAAATATTGCTCAAAATGTTTGTCTTGATGATTTCTAGGTCTAGTTTAAAACTGGGTCACTTGATATCAGAAACTACTTCACCTGGCCAAAATCAAAGGAAAACCTTGTTGATGCTCTAGAGGTCACATTTTTGAAGTGATCATCATGAATCTTGCTCAAAATGTTTGTCTTGATTTCAAGGTGATGTATAGTTTTCTGTCCAGTGACTCTCTTAAGTTTTTTCATTTAGGTCAGTTTCTCAGTAATTATTTGTCCTACAGAGTGATATTTGGTACTTTTGAAGTGTTTGTGTTTAGGTCAGTTTCTCAGTAACTATTGCTCCTACAGCCAGTGATACTTAGTACATGCATACATCTTAGCATGGCCTTTTGAGTGCAGTCATCCATATTTGACCTAGACCTTTATTTCACAATCCATTAGACATGCTACATTGTCTTTCTTTTTAATATAATCGTTTTGAACTTTGATCAGAATGTTTGCCTTGATCAGTTCTAGATCATGTTCTCAAAGTGCTATGTTGCTCAGGTGAGTGTTACAGGGCCATGATGGCCCTCTTGTTTTTTGTTGTTTTTTTTCACAATGCAAGAAAAAACAACACTTTTGTAGTTTGGAAAATCTGTCAAAAGTAATAAATAAATAAATAAATAAAATACGTAATTTGCAAATTTATTTGGTTCTAAAGTAACATATTGAATGCTTCTCAATTATATGAATTACTCTTTATAAGCCCCAACTAAGGAGACTTAACATCCTTATAATGATCCCATAATCTTTCAGATAAGATAAGCCTTTGATGTGCATTCTCTTATCAGGACTGTATATTGGGGCTGATCAAGAGAGTGGGGTCTAACCAAAGAAGGAAATAAATGAGTCTTTAAGGTTGTTCTAATGAGTATCCACAACCTTAATGTTTGAGCAAAAAGTGAACTGTATATCTTTTTTCAACACATTAAGTGGGACACAGCAATTTCAAGAATTTACATGTGTACCTAGAACAGCCAGTAAAACAGTGTAGACCCTGATCAGACAACGCAGAACTGTTCTGTGGCATCTGATCTGGGTCTGCACTGTTTGCCAAACACCAATCTACCCAAAAATCAATGAGCCAAGACACGTAATTTCCTGTAAAATTGCGCATATGCCCCCATAAAGACTCAGGCCAGAATGCACAGGTTGAGCTTAGATTTTGCTCGGCATATGAGCAACCTTATAGATAATAAATTATAAAATAACCATGTCTCAAATAAACAGAAAGAGAGAGAGGGAGATACTAAAATATGTGTACAATGAAAAAAAAAAAAAAGAGATTCCATATCTGAGACAAAATAGATAAATAAATAAATTATAAAATAACCCTGTCTCTAATAAACAATAGAGAGAGAGGGAGAGAGAGACAAAAAGAAAGAAAGAGATTAAAATACATACACAATGTATATCTGAGACAAAATAAATAAATAAATAAATGTGTGAGACAGAGAGATCAAATATGTATAATAATATGTAAATAAATCATTACTGTACAACAAAATATGAGACAGTGAGCAAATAAGAGAGAGAGAGAGAGGAGAGAGATTAATATGAAGGTAATCTTACCTGATAGAGATTTCTGACGGGCTGTCATCTTGAACAGATAACAGAGTTAAAGATGAAGTATGCAGTTGTCTGTCTGACTGACTGACTGATCTGATTTTTAACGTTACCAGGCAACTGAGTCACATAAAAGCAGCAGTTGTGCTGCTAAGATAACATTTTATACCTTTGAAATTAGATTACACTTCTCACTCGTTCTGCTCATAATTATCACATTCAGATTCAGTCAGTGGACAATTGAAGAAATGATTGTTTGATTAATACTTTGTTTGCATCCCACATTATTCACACAGATCATCTTTAAAGGGTCGTTATTTAATAAATACCTGGGAGTAATTACCTGGTACTTAATCAAATAAATCTAAAAATATAAAAGGAAAATAAATAAATGAATAAATAAATAAATAAATATGTCTGTTGGTATGTGTGTGTGTATGAGAGAGAGAGAGAGAATGTGAATAATGAATAAATAAATATCTTTTTTATTTTTAACTATTTTCTTTCAGAGAGAGACTGAATCATAGAGGAGAAATGTTATTTGATCATCTCTTCTCTGTTACGATTTTGGCTCGTAAGAAATTATACTCAAGCTTTAGATACACGCATGTACAGTAAACTGAAACACTAAAAGTGAACTTCCTTGTGCACATCACTTGAGGTCAGAGGGCAACTCTAGCACTAGTTCTATCTCTAGCTCAAAACAGTCTTGTGCACTTGGTTCTCAAAGTATCGTGCACATGTTTCTCAGAATTAGGGCAAAGTAATGTGCACACCTATCTCTGGTCTTGAGCAAATCTAGTGCACTTTATGTCAAGTGTATCTCTGACCCATCTGTATATTGCTGGGACATGTACCAGAACTGATTAGATTTTGGTGACCTTGACCCCATTTTCAAGGTCACAGGAGGGCTTAGATTGTTGGAAAATGGCATGTCCGCACCCTATCTCTTGTAGGAATGAATAGATTTTGACCTAACTTGCACATCTACAATGCTGGGACATGTAAAGGAACTGATTAGATTTTGGTGACCTTGACACCATTTTCAAGGTCACGGGAGGGCTTAGATTTGTTGGAAAATGGTTTGTATGCACCCTATCTCCTGAATGAATAAATGGATTTGACCAAACTTGTACAGCTATATTGTTGAGACATGGAAAAGAACTGATTAGATTTTGGTGACCTTGACCCCATTTTCAAGGTCACAGTAAGGCTTAAATTGTTGGGAAATTGCTTGTCTGCAACCTATCTCATAAATGAATGAATGGATTTTGACCAAACTTCTACATCTTAAATGTTGAGACATGGAAAAGAACTGATTAGATTTTGACGACATTGACCCCATTTTCAAGGTCACACTAAGGCTTAGATTGGTGGAAAAGGTCTGTCTGCACCTTGTCTCCTGAAGGAATGGGTAGATTTCAACCAGACTTGCACAGCTATATTTTTGGGACATGCATCGGAACTGATTATATTTTGGTGACCTTCACCCCATTTTCAAGGTCAGACTAGGGCTTAGATTGTTGGTAAATGGCTTGTCTGCACCCTATCTCCTAAAGGAATGGATTGATTTTGACCTAACTTGTACATCTATATTGTTGTGATATGCAAAAGAACTGATTAGATTTTGGTGACCTTGACTTCATTTTTAAGGTCACAATAGGACTTAGATTGTTGGAAAATAGCTTGTCTGTACTGTATCTCTTGAAGGAATGGATGGATTTTAACTAAACTTGCACAGCTAAATTGTTGTGGCATGGAAAATAAATAATTTTATTTTGGAGATCTTGACCCCATTTTCAAGGTCGCAGGAGGGCTCAGATTGTTGGATAATGGCTTGTCTGCACCCTATCTGCTGAATGAATGGATGGATTTTGACCAAACTTGCACAGCTATATTGTTGAGACAGAGACAAGAACTGATTAGATTTTTTGTGACCTTGATCCCATTTTCAAGGTTACACAAGGGCTATGATTTTAGAAAATTGCTTGTCAGCACCCTATCTCATTGAGAAGGGGGTGGTCGGGTGGTGCGAAGGTGCTGTGTATCTTACATCACTGGGGCGTCCAACTGATATTGGCTTACAGTTGGGCAAGGCCTGCTATCCTTGTAGTGGGTAAGGGTAGAGGGGGAATGTTTTTATTTCTTCTGTTTCTTCACTTTCTTTCCTGTTCCTCTTTCTTCCCTGTCCCTCTCTTTCATCTCCTCTACTCTCTCTTCTATCTCTTTTCTCCCTTTCTCTGGGAGACGACACAAAATGACCCTCAAGGGTTGACGTGTCGTTAAACCCCAACACAATCAACAATCTCATTGAGAAATGGATGAATTTTGACCAAACTTACATACAGGTATATTGTGACCTTGAGTTTATTATAGATACAATCTATTTTAACAATATATCTGTTCAAACTGGTGGGGGAACATACGTTTTCCTCCGTAAACACTTTTCTAGTCTAATCTGTAGTGTGTTCTTTGTTTCCAAGGGCAATCTTGTCGAATTTATTAACCTATGGATAAGAGATTCCATCCTCCCTCCCTGGTTTGCTTGATTATAGTGGTTTTTATTCCACAAAGAAACTGATGCATGATCGAAGCGGCGGGAAGAATGACGTCATACAGGTGGCTGCCTAAGGGACCTTCTGGATTAAGACTCTTAAGACATCATTTTTCTGTGGAAGGTTTGAATACAGAATAGAATAGCACATTATCTATAGGTTAAGTATTACTTGTTGAAATATGTTTTACTTATAAAAACTTCATATTATGCATGCAGTTTAGGATTGGTGTTTAGATGACCTGATGAACACCGAGTTATGCCAATTTTGGGACTTTGCCTTATAGCAGCTGGAAAACCTTGTTAACATGATATCTAGAGAACCGCTTGAAATAGGATCCTGATGTATTGCCAACTATTTGGGATCAATGTTTATATGACATGATTATAGTTTGAGCTAATTCAATAAAAAAATTGGTGGAGTTATGCCCCATTCTACTTTGCCTTTATTATGCTCCCAACTTTGAGGAAGTTGAGGGGGCATACTGGTTTGGGACTGTCTGTCCATCTGCCTGTCCATGTTACATTTGCATGCAGTGACAGATAGTTAGAGCTAGAATTCTGAAATTTTATATATAGCATCAGCATAAAAAATAAGCAGACCCATATTTTTATGCCTCTCCATAAAAAGTGGTGAGGTATTGTCATACTGTATGAAATTTTTGATTGTCTGTCCTTCTGTCTGTCAGCACTTTATTATTTCATGTTCGCTCCATAACTGATACCTTTTGAGATATTTTCACCAAACTTCACAGCAATGTGAAACATCATGAGACGATGAGCAGAACACTGAACCGTAACTCTGGTTTTGCCTACTTTTGGAGTTATTACCCTTTGAACATTGAATACATAATGTATAGCCATTTCTACCATGTACTCATGTCCGCTTCATAACTCTGATACTGTTCGTGATATTTTCACAAAACTTCACACAAATGTCCATAAGACAGTGTGCAAAACACATGTACCTGATTTGCCTACTTTTGGAGTTATTGCCCTTTGAATGTTGAACATAGCTATTTCTACCATGTACTCATGTCTGCTCTGTAAGTTGAAAACCATTTGAGATATTTTCATAAAATTTCTCACAAAGGTTAAGCACCATGAGACGACATGCAGAACATAAGAACCATAACTCTACTTAATCTACCATTTGAGTTACGGCCCTTTGAACATCATAAATATTGAAAATAGCTATTTCTACCATGTACTAGTGTCAGCTATAAGTTGGAAATAGTTTCAGATATTTTGAAGAAACTTCAAAAAAAAATTAAAACTTTATTAGACAACATGCAGAACTCATGAAGCATAACTCTGGTTTGCCTAATTTTGGAGTTATTGCCCTTTGAACACTGAACATAATCATTTCTACCATGTAATTGTATGTGCTCTGTAGGTTGAAAACTGTTTGAGATATTTTCATGAAATTTCTCACAAATGTAAAGCACTATGAGAGGATGTGGAGAGCATAAGGTTTACCTATATTTGGAGTTGAACAAAGTAAATATTGAAAAAAGTCATTTCTACTATGTACTCGTGTCAGCTTAGAGTTGGAAACCATTTCATATATTTTGCCCAAACTTTGCACAAATGTAAAGCATCATGAGACCAGGTGCAGAATACACAAAGCATACTTCTGCTTAACAGCTTGTAGAGTTATGGCCCTTGGAACATGGAAAATAGTGATTTCTGTAATATATGTGTCTGCTCTGTAACTTGAAAACTGTTTGAAATAATTTCTTGAAACTTTATGAAACATTTTTGAAATGTATATCACCATGAACACAAGAACCATAACTCTGAAGTACCTGCTTTTGGCGTTACATCCTTTGGACATTGTAAATAGTGATCCAAGTCATATAATTGTGCCCTTTCTATAACTTAAAATGGTTTCAGAGATTTCCTTGAAGCCTTGTAAAAATTAAGCAACATAAGATGATATGTAGATTACAAGAACTTTAATTCTGGCTTAATTACTTGTTGAGTTATTGGTTTTTGAACATTGAAAATAGCAGTTTCTGTAGTATACTTGTAAAACTGTACATGATATGAAGCACCATGAGGGGATCTGCAGAAAATGAGAAATGTAAATCTTGTTTACTTACTTTTTAAGTAATGGCCCTTTGAACATTGAAAATAGTCATCTCAGTCATATATTCATGTCAACTTTATTTAGGGAAAGACTAATGCATCTTCCCTGTGATTTCATTTTTGACAGAGGTATGGCATTTGCTTGATGTAAGTGCAGTGGCGGGGCATGGTGCAGCACTGGCAGCACTTTTATTTCATTTTTCCATCGGGTGGGGGTGGGGGTTATTCCCCTATTTAAATTTAGGCATTTGACGAACGAAAGTGGATACCTTGTGTGCGCATCCCCTCATACAGTTTTATACTGATCAGCTTGAAACCTTGCAGACTCTTTTGTCATAGTCTATAGATGTGCATTATCATTAATTTAATTTTTTTGACACTTTTTTTTTAATTTTGAACTTAGCCATTTTTGGGGCTTAAATACTATTAAAATGCATTACTGTGGGTACTTTGTGGGTGCAACTCTTCCAGCAGTTTTATACTGATCTATTTGAAACTTTGCAGGCCCTTTTGTCATGGTCTGTAGATATGCATGTGGTTTTGGCATTATCGTCAATTCATTTTTTTTTTTCAACTTTTGAACTCAGCTATTTTTAGTGCTAAAGTATTACTGTCAGTATTTATTTAAAGGAAGCATAAAGTTGGGGCATAGTGTTTCACAAATATATTTTCTACTTCAACCAAAATATGTTGATTTTTTTCCTAATTTCTCCACGAAAGTATATGTTATGGTTTTATTCCAGGTATGTTTTATTCCAGGTATACAATATATCTCCAGATATACAAGGTATTTATGGCATTCTGCTACTCATTAGAAGTGCCTCACCAAGGTGCTTCTAATGAGTGACTGCAACATAATTGTTTTGGAAAAATTAGAAAAGTATTTGTCTGGATACCCCTTTTGTCTAGAGTTATGAGCTAATGTTTGAAAATTTCTCAGGGCTTTGAGTACTGAGGCATCTTTTTCATCATTATGCCCCCAACTTCGAAGAAGTTGGAGGGGCATATTGCTTCTGGGACGTTTGTGCGTGCGTGCGTCCGTCCGTCCGTGTGTCCGTCCATTACACTTTTTGGTGCATAGCATAACTTCTGAACAATGCATGCTAGGGTTTTGAAATTTCATATATGGATTCTTCATGAAAAAATAGCTGACCCGTTTTTTTTTTCCCATCAGGATTATGCCCCTTTCCTGAGTTATAGCCCTTTGAAAAAATATAGATGAAATCTTGTCAGCAAAATATCTCTAAAGCTATTGAAGCTAGAGTCTTGAAACCTGGTGAATAGATTGGTATTGACGAGTAGATGACCTGATTAACTTTTGAATAAATTCTGAAAATTACTTCATGAGTTATGGCCCATTATAACTTTGGACATTTTTACAATTACACACTTTTTGATGTATAGCATAAGTTTTGAACTGTGCATGCTAGGGTTTTGAAATTTCATATATGGATTCCTCATGAAAAAATAGCTGACACGTATTTTTTTCTTATCAGGGTTATGCCCCTTTCTTGAGTTATGGCCCTTTGAAAAAATATGGATGAATTCTTGTCAGCAAAATATCTCAAAAGCTATTGAAGCTAGAGCCTTGAAACCTGGTGAGTAGATTGGTATTGATGAGTAGATGACCTGATTAACTTTTGAATAAATTCTGAAAATTACTTCATGAGTTATGGCCCTTTATAACTTTGGGCATTTTTACAATTGCACACTTTTTGATGCATAGCATAAGTTTTGAACTGTGCATGCTAGGGTTTTGAAATTTCGTATATGGATTCCTCATGAAAAAATAGCTGACACGTATTTTTTTTCTTATCAGGATTATGCCCCTTTCTTGAGTTATGGCCCTTTGAAAAAATATGGATGAATTCTTGTCAGCAAAATATCTCCAAAGCTATTGAAGCTAGAGCCTTGAAACCTGGTGAATAGATTGGTATTGATGAGTAGATGACCTGATTAACTTTTGAATAAATTCTGAAAATAACTTCATGAGTTATGGCCCTTTATAACTTTGGGCATTTTTACAATTGCACACTTTTTGATGCATAGCGTAAGTTTTGAACTGTGCATGCTAGGGTTTTGAAATTTCATATATGGATTTCTCATGAAAAAATAGCTGACATGTATTTTTTTTCTTATCAGGATTATGCCCCTTTCCTGAGTTATGGCCTTTTGAAAAAAATATGGATGAATTCTTGTCAACAAAATATCTCAAAAGCTATTGAAGCTAGAGCCTTGAAACCTGGTGAATAGATTGGTATTGATGAGTAGATGACCTGATTAACTTTTGAATAAATTCTGAAAATAACTTCATGAGTTATGGCCCTTTATAACTTTGGGCATTTTTACAATTGCACACTTTTTGATGCATAGCGTAAGTTTTGAACTGTGCATGCTAGGGTTTTGAAATTTCATATATGGATTTCTCATGAAAAAATAGCTGACATGTATTTTTTTTCTTATCAGGATTTTGCCCCTTTCCTGAGTTATGGCCTTTTGAAAAAAATATGGATGAATTCTTGTCAGCAAAATATCTCAAAAGCTATTGAAGCTAGAGCCTTGAAACCTGGTGAATAGATTGGTATTGATGAGTAGATGACCTGATTAGCTTTTGAATAAATTCTGAAAATAACTTCATGAGTTATGGCCCTTTATAACTTTGGGCATTTTTACAATTGCACACTTTTTGATGCATAGCGTAAGTTTTGAACTGTGCATGCTAGGGTTTTGAAATTTCATATATGGATTTCTCATGAAAAAATAGCTGACATGTATTTTTTTTCTTATCAGGATTATGCCCCTTTCCTGAGTAATGGCCTTTTGAAAAAAATATGGATGAATTCTTGTCAGCAAAATATCTCAAAAGCTATTGAAGCTAGAGCCTTGAAACCTGGTGAGTAGATTGGTATTGATGAGTAGATGACCTGATTAACTTTTGAATAAATTCTGAAAATTACTTCATGAGTTATGGCCCTTTATAACTTTGGGCATTTTTACGTTGCACACTTTTTGATGCATAGCATAAGTTTTGAACTGTGCATGCTAGGGTTTTGAAATTTCATATATGGATTCCTCATGAAAAAATAGCTGACACATGTTTTTTTTTCTTATCAGGATTATGCCTCTTTCCTGAGTTATGGCCCTTTGAAAAAATATGGATGAATTCTTGTCAGCAAAATATCTCAAAAGCTATTGAAGCTAGAGCCTTGAAACCTGGTGAATAGATTGGTATTGATGAGTAAATGACCTGATTAACTTTTGAATAAATTCTGAAAATTACTTCATGAGTTATGGCCCTTTATAACTTTGGGCATTTTTACAATTGCACACTTTTTGATGCATAGCATAAGTTTTGAACTGTGCGTGCTAGGGTTTTGAAATTTCATATATGGATTCCTCATGAAAAAATAGCTGACATGTATTTTTTTTCTTATCAGGATTATGCCCCTTTCCTGAGTTATGGCCCTTTGAAAAAATATGGATGGAATCTTTTTAACAAGCTATCTCAAAATCTATTGAAGCTAGAGCCTTGAAATTTGAGGAATAGGTTGGTAGTGATGAGTAGATGACCTGATTAACTTTTGAATAAATTCTGAAAATTACTTCATGAGTTATGGCCCCTTGTCATTTTGGGCATTATTACATTGCACACTTTTTGATGCATGCTAGGGTTTTGAAATTTCATATTTAGATTTCTCATGAAAAAATAGCTGACACATATTTTTTTGTTTCTTATTAGGATTATGCCCCTTACCTGAGTTATGGCCCTTTGAAAAAAATATGGATGAAGTCTTGTCAGCAAAATATCTCAAAAACTATGGAGGCTAGAGCCTTGAAATTTAAGGAATAAACTGGTAGTGATGAGTAGATGACCTGATTAACTTCTGAAAAGTACTTCTTGAGTTATGGCCCTTTGTCATTTTGGGCATTTTAACTTCATAATACATTAACCTATAGATAATGTGCTATTCTATTCTGTTTTCACACCTTCCACAGAAAAAACGACCTTTCAGTCGTTAATTAAAGTCTTAAACCAGAAGGTCCCTTAGGCAGTTACCTGTGTGACGTAACTCTTCCCGCTCAATTGACCACGTGTCAGTTTCTTTTCTGTGGACAAAGAAATTCAACAAGGATTATTTACCTGTGATAGAAATTTGGATTATTTCTTTCCTCACGGATAAATTTATGTATCCTTGTGTTTCTTTTGTTTATTTATCACTCCTTTCACTTTCTGTGTTATTATTTAAAATTTTCAATTTTCGATTTCATGTATTTTTGACTGGTCTTTTTCCACATGCGTTTTGGCGACTCTCGCTTTTCGGCACAACGCTCGTGCGCGATCGGTTCGATAGTCGTGTTTATATATTCAGAATATTTTTGTTCTTTTCGTTCCAGGTTATTCAGCAATTACGATATGTTTTTTTCCTGGATTTTTGTTTGCAGAGATCTTCAGTTGGCTAAAGATTCTCATGGTGGAGAAGCTGATTGTAAAGAACTTGTCAACCCTTGATGGGTTATAAGACAATTCTTTACTGATGGGAGCCCCACCCCATATGGCTATACTGCCGGGGTAAGACCCATCAAGGTGGCATCTTTGGGTACTTAGTATCCTATAAAGTCTAAGTCCACCAGTCACCAGTCACCAGTCACCAGTCATCCAGTCACCAGTCACCAGTCAACCAGGCTCCAGTCAATCAGCTTCACCAGTCACCAGTCAATCAGGTGCCAGTCAACCAGGCACCAGTCACCAGTCATCCAGGTGCCAGTCAACCAGGCACCAGTCACCAGTCACCCAGTCACCAGTCACCAGTCACCCAGTCACCAGTCACCCAGTCACCAGTCACCAGTCAACTAGTCTCCAGTCAATAATTTAATTATTTTCTGGAAAGACTTAGTTTCTGACATATTTCACCGGACAAAATAGTCACGTATACTAACTTCCGGTCATTATGTCTAATTAAAAAAAAAAAAAAAATTCACTGGGCAAAGTATCAGTAATATTTCTGATACTTATACCCGGTCATATTATTATATTATTTCTGATTTTTCACCAGGCAAACTTTTACAGAAAGTGTCTGGTCAATTTTTGCCTAATTATTAATTATCTTCGGGAAAAAGTTTCGAATACTTGTGCCCGCTCAGTTTTCATATATAATCTCCCTTTTTCATCAGACTAGAGTTACGAATACTACTATCCGATCAATTTGTCAAATTACTTGTAACTTTACCGGGCAACAGTTACGAATATTAGTGTCCGGTCATTGTGTCGGGTAACTAGTGTCAAAATAATGATTACTAATTCCCGAACAATCTATTATCGTTCATAGAGCTCCATTCACGTTTAAGTCAATGGATATAGGTTATTAAGTGAAATACATAATAACTTTTTATACAAAAAAATTCTGTACAGTCTTTCCCAAATCAGACTAGAATTTTTAATATTCCATTGACTTATTATAGGTGTGTAATTCCATTAATATTTTAAATTAACTTATGTTTTATCTCTTTTATCCGCTAGAAAGAGTTAAACTTCCGACTATAACAAAATTCTTACCGGGCAGCAGTTCGTAGACTAGTGCCAGGTCATTCAAATTATGTTTTATCTCTTTAATTCGCTAGACAGCGTTTAAATTCCGGCCCTAACGAAAATTTCATCGGGAGGCACTTCGTAGAGTAGTGCCAGGTCATTCTAACGAAATTCCACCGGGCAGTAGTTTCGTAGACTTTGTGTAGGATTACTAGTGTCCGAGTAGTAGTCACTAGTACTCGCTCAACATATATTCATTTATAACCACTATAGACATGTATAGTCTTGGATTATAGGTTATTGAATGACAGCGATGGGTTCTAATACCTAGTAGCCATTTATATTGTTGAATTCTGTCCAGTCACTTTTGAACTTGACTTAAATTCTATATATATATTTATTATTGAAAATGAATTAAGAATTATCGGTTACGATCAAATTCGCAATTCATTCACTAAGTGTAGAAGATACTTCCAGCTATAATTATATCTCTTTTATTCGCTACAAAGAGATGAACTTCTTACATATTCACCTTATTCGGCTCTAGGGCAAAGGTGAACTATAAAACTGTCGTTATTTATAAGAAGAAAAATATACACGAAATATAAAAAATTTTTCTTCTTTCCTCCCCTGTTTTTTCTTCTACATGCTCCGATATGTAATCAGCATGTAATCTAAGGAGTAAATTGACAAGAAAGTAGCAATCGATCTTTTCTACTTTCTATTAATTTTTCATTCTTAAGGTATCGGAAATTTACACCAACCAGATAAATAAATTAACAGTTTATTTATTTATTCGCTACCTCTCTAGATTACTACGATTTAAAATTCTAGTTGAGGTACATATTTTCCTTTTGCCTTTTCTACATGGAAAATAGTTGATCCGATAAGCTATTATTCTATTTTATACTATCTTTTGATTGATTATATTAGAGTCTAGGTCAGTCGTGCTCTGTCTAAACTCTGCTATAAAATAATAAATAAGAAAAAAATCTTATATTTTGGCATAGATATAATTCGATACGTTCTTTACATTGCCTGTTTTATTTTTTCTTCTGGATCATTTAAGACTACGATAGCAATATACCAGATATTTTTGCCTCAGTAAGAATCTATTACGCTGAAGATTCTTCATATTGGAATAATAATTTTATTATGATTATAATTCTAGACCCAATTAATCCTCGTATATTATAGGTCTACTTTATCTTATTGAGGAATAGTTTTGCTTCGACTAGCTCTATACCTCTAATATTTTATTTATAACTAGAGTCCATGTCAATCAAAATTTTCTTGCACTTTGGTATTGACAATGGATACATATTTAGTAAAGGCATTAATTATTCAGTACGTGACAGATTATTATTGCCTAAATTAGATTTTATATACAATATTTTTCCTTTTGATATTTTGTTTTATTGACTTTGTAACTATTCAGAAACTGCCAAAGTCAATCATTTCCTTCCTCTAAACTTACCGAAGCTCTAGATTATGTTGATATATATTTTTGATATATGCTTAGAGGTTAATTAACGAGAGTTTACCTCATAATAGCAGATATTATTATAATTATATTAATCAGTCTATAGTCTAGGCTTAGACAAAAGGGAAAACATCCTTAATTATTAGTATACGAGCCGGTAAAGAATTAAGACACTCTTAATTATCTCTTTACCCCTCCTTTATGTTTACATTCGTTAAAGGGATCATAGTAATTCTCGCTAAGAGTTCAAGTTCAGTTTGCGAATAATGCAAAGATTAATATCTTGATTTCCAGTCCGCATCAAAAATGGTCTATATATATAGATAAATATCTTTCCGAAACTGGATATTTATTTATTTTTCCACACAATAAGTCATTTCAAGATGTCGATGATTTTGAAATGCACTGCTTCAATTTATAATATAAAATATGTTTATATTAACTTCACAACTTAGTAAGTGCTGCACCTACGTTCCTGGTCAGATCTTACTTTTGTGATACGTTTTTGAACATACTGAAAGTTTTCTCCGATTATACATTCGGTAAATAAACTTTCGAGTAGTATTTATGCCTTTAAACATT
This sequence comes from Anodontia alba, assembly GCA_964016985.1. Taxonomy (NCBI): domain Eukaryota; kingdom Metazoa; phylum Mollusca; class Bivalvia; order Lucinida; family Lucinidae; genus Anodontia; species Anodontia alba. The sequence goes on along the minus strand of OZ024821.1, from coordinate 57,775,843 downwards.
CAGATTATTTGATAATTGTTGGAGATAATATATTATTCCGATATTTATATATCTATCTTCATTATTTATCTTTCTCATCTTACTTTTAAATTAGATTGACCTTCTCGCTACGTTCCAGGTTTAAATCTAGCTAACATTGTGGAACAGTCACTTTTTTTTATTTCCTAAACAATATTTTAACATTTTTCTCAGTATTCAGAGCATAACGACTTCATGAATACTTGAAAATAATTCAATTCTACGCTTGTTAAACTAAGCCTAAAACAAGCCCTAGTTTTTTAGAATGGATATTATCCTTCGATTCAGTTCATGGAGATACATCCTTTTAGATCCCATTATCTCTATTTCAATCATTCAAAATTCTAATGTCTAAGTACTCCTTTTCTACGTACGAATACAGAATATCGAGTCACTGTTGCTGCATATTGGTTAAAGATTAAACAAATTTTATCTTAAACCTATATGACGTTAAATTAATTATTATCTCTTTCATATACATGTTTTTACCCTTCCGTCAGGGATCGCGGTAATAATATTATTACTCTCTATGGTTTACACATAGATCTCGAGAGTATATATATGTATTTTCTTCCTGAACTCATTTGCGAGTACGTAATTTGATATTTCAGGAATTACCAATTATGAAGACATAGATTTTATTCTATTAATATTCAATTCTAAAAAAATTTGATTGAATGTTTATCTATAAAATTTCCGGGCAGTAATTTTATAGAGAGTTATATGTTTAATAATTCCTTGCTTAAATAATAGTTACGCTTAACCTATGATTTATAGCGGGAATTTTGTTCAGTAGTATAATTTTTATTTAGTATTAATATATTTCTTACTATTCTTAAATATGCGTATAGAATAGTAATACTATCTCTTAACTTTTAAATTAAGTGTTTTTTTTGAGATTAATAATCAGTATTATTGTATAATCTTTCTTCAGAGATTATCACACTATTACTTTTTCTCTGAGTCCTTCTCTTTTTATGAACATTTTGATTCGTATCAAAGTAGATTTTTAACATTTCTTGATTTCCATGATTATTTACTCAGGAGTTCTTTTCATGGCAATCTTCTGGTATAGAAAGATTCTATCCAGCTTATTTATTATTGTTTAATCTTATCAATACGGTAAGATTTAGCCAAACTATGACCGTCATACAGTTTGCTGCGATCAACCTTATTCTTATCTCTCTTATTCTCTGTCAAACTCTTTAGTTATGATGTTGACAGTTTATTCTTTATTTTTTGTCAGGACATCAAACGCTTTTATATGTCTATGACAAAACTAATTATCAGTGGTTTAGGTTGTTTTTTTCTTCCCAGCAGTTATACGCAAACTCTGTATTATTTTATTGCTTGACTAAAAATTCGTTATACAATTAGTCTAGCAATAGTTTTAACCATTATGTTTGTCTATACTTTTTTTTTTTCTTCTGATGGATAACTTAGTTATAGTTAAGTTAACTCCATCTACTTTTATTATCTCCCCTTCTTTAATTTGATCAAGGGAAATAATTACACATTATGGTTATTTTAAGTCTGTGTCTGTTCATTGGAAACTGTCCTGTCGCTCCAATTAACAGAATTTAATTAGTTTATATTCTAATAGCTTAGACTATTACAATTACATAGCTTCACATATCTAGAATTTTATCCAAAATATCTACATATGTCAGTTATCTATAGGAAACTCCACCGAGTAGACTTTTCCTTATTTATTCAAGATCCTACATAGACTACTTACAGTGTATGGTCTTGGCTTTTTGTTTTACAAATTTTGTTTTCAAAATTTTCTATATTCCTAGCTTACTTTGCGATGGAATATTTATGTTATGTCTCAATGACTCCCTTTTCTTTTTGAAGCCAATTGTTGTTTTCCAAAAAGAAAAAAAGAGTGGGGGGGGCCAATGTTAGGTCTCTGAGACTTAAGAACTGGCTTCCTCTAGAGTCTACTAATATATATAAGGTTGTTAGATCATAACACCTTAAAGCTATTTTGTGAATCTAGACCATTCTTTCTATTAAATATAGAATTAGAATGTATCTGATTCCTTTGAGTTTCCTGAGTCTTAACCAGAAGTGGTGAGATATTATTGGTGTTAGAATTAGGAGAGCACCTCCCTCCTATTCTGCAAATTCTAGCACATTATCTATAGGTTAATGTATTATGAAGTTAAAATGAAGTTTTTTAAAAGTAAAACATATTTTAACGAGTAATACTTAACCTATAGATAATCAATTATCTCCCTCCGCCCACCCTCGCTTATCTCTCCTAATTGTGTCTATTGTTTTACACATAAAAGAAACTGACACGTGGTCAATTGAGCGGGAAGAGTTACGTCACACAGGTAACTGCCTAAGGGACCTTCTGGTTTAAGACTTTAATTAACGACTGAAAGGTCGTTTTTTCTGTGGAAGGTGTGAAAACAGAATAGAATAGCACATTATCTATAGGTTAAGTATTACTCGTTAAAATATGTTTTACTTTTAAAAAACTTCATTTTTACATTGCACACTTTTTGATGCTTAGCACAGGTTTTGAACTGTACATGCTAGGGTTTTGAAATTTCATGTATGGATTCCTCATAAAAAAATAGCTGACACATATTTTTTCCCCCGTCAGGATTTTACCCCTTTCCTGAGTTATGGCCCTTTGAAGAAATATGGATGGAATCTTGTCAGCAAAGTATCTCAAAAACTATTGAAGCTAGAGCCTTGAAATTTAAGGAATAGATTGGTAGTGATGAGTAGATGACCTGATTAACTTTTGAATAAATTCTGAAAGTACTTCTTGAGTTATGGCCCTTTGTCATTTTGGGCATTTTTACATTGCACACTTTTTGTTGCATAGCATAAGTTTTGAACTGTGCATGCTAGTTTGAAATTTCATATATGGATTCCTCATGAAAAAATAGGTGACCCATATTTTTATTATCTCCCATTTAATAAAATAACATTGAAATCTCGTATATTTGTACTGTTGTTACCGTCATGGGCAAGCAGTGTTGGAGTCAAGCAGTGTTAGTGTCAGGCAGTTGGGGGCATAGTGTTTTACAAACACCAGCTCTAGTTTTGAGTTTAAGTTGAGGTCGTTTGCCTCTTCCATCATTAGTACACTACAACCTCTTTATAACACGGTTCGTTATAACATGGTTTTGAATATAACACGGTTCAAAGATGGATCCCAAAAATGTATATACATTGTCATTTTTCAATATAATCTATACATTTTTGTTTGGATATAACACGGTTGTTTAAATAATACGGTTTATGCTATGGACCCCAACAATAGTATTATAAAGAGGTTGTGGTGCACCTTGTTTACAAATAAACAAATTGCCCATTGTTTACAGATTTTTGCACTTGTTGATTAATTACTTATATATTAAAAGTTATTATTATAAAATCTTCCTGGCAGTCAAACACTGATTTTATAGGAATTCTGTTCTGTTAATTTTCAGTGTGTTTGATCCATAAATTAACAAGAAATAGTTCTGGAGGTGGCATGATACAGCTCCTCAATTATGATTAATTCCATTTCATGAACTGAACAGAGCTAGTCAGAACACTTTAACACAAATGTAAACAAATAATGAAATTACCTTCAGTGTACCCTTCACTTATTGCCCTTGAAAGTATGTTCAGTTCCCTTAAAATGATTATTTTGATATTTTTAGGTGAATTGTATGGTGTGATATGTAGACCCTTCAATGTACTGAAGGTCACTAAAACTTGTGTGTAAGCATGGGATCCAGGGGTTAATATTTCTATGTTTTCTATATATTCTGTCCCCTTAAGTTGTGTATTTTGATATTTTCAGGTATCAAACACCCTGAGTGAACTGTGTGGAGTAATTAAGCATGCACAGGAAGGAAAGTGAGTAAAATTACTCTCGTTACCCTAAATATCAAAGCAAACTGTGTAGACACACATAGCTCCAGGTAAGAGGGTTTTTAGGGAAATATTTTTCTTATTTCCCCATGAAAACATACAATGGGTACTCATTGGAAATGCCTTAGTGAGGCACTTCTAGTATATCCACATGTTTTCTTGGCAAAATAAGAAAAATATCAGTACTTTTTATTTGAAAAATGTTTCTTCTCAGGAGCTATGGACTTTGTTGAAACTGTACCCCTAAATTTGCTGTATTGTTTATTACCATTGGGCCGGCTCTGCTTTTATAAAGCACATCACTAGGCAGCCAAATGGGCTTGTTCAAAGTAGCTTTTTCTAAACAATTTGGGTGATTAACATAACCTTTGTTCAACTTTATGTTATTACATTTATTTCTGTTAAGAATCTCCCCACCCTTTATATCAAGAGCCTATCCTATATGGTTACAAGGCATATTCCTCTGCGCTTGTTAGTCCCTTTGTAGGTACTAACTGTGATTAAAGAATCATTACAGTTAGGTTTGGATTGAGTGCCTGTTGGTTGATCACAAGAAAATTACATCCATTCAATTTAATTCAATCAAATTACACCCATTCATTCATTACTTACAAAGCAACTTTATGGTCACACATTTAGAAATTTTGCATTACCTTTGGCCAAGGGTATAGGTGGCCGTCTGCTCACTTGCTCCAGTATTTATTCTAAGAATTTTGACAAGGCAGACAGAAGCAAACAGTGTGGCTCCAGCACTCCTTGCCTCCGTTTTGTGACTGAAAGGTTTGAAAGGATGTGGGTTTGATCCCCAGCCAAGACATACCTAAGACTTTAAAAACTGTACTAGCTGCTTTTTTGCTTGATGCTCAGCATAAAGAAACTAGAGCTAGGAATCAGAACTGGTCAGCCTGGTATTAATACAATGTGACTGGGTGGAATATCATGTCATCTATCAGGGCAATGCTATTCCAGTGAGGCAACACTCTAAAAGCTAACATTTATCTCCCTGCCATATTCAAACACTGTTGCGATATGACTGAAAGATCACTGAATAAAACTGAATAACACAAACAAACAAACTACACTATTTGCCACACATCTAGCAGTTTTTAGGCACATCAGCTGGTAGTAAAATTGCCTTGTTCAAATTTTAGGACAAGTGTGGTAAGGAGTTAAGGAGACTGTATACATTTGGTAGAATTTCTGGCAGTTTTACAAGGGAGATGACTGTGACTTCCAGTTAGCTTCGCTGCAGATCAAGCTCCTTCCTTTGCTCCAGGTCAGCTTATGCAGTGGCCTGTTGTCCGTCGTCCATCGTGCGTCTGTCAGTCCGTCGTTAGCTTTTCACATTTTCGACATCTCCAGAACCATAAGTTGGATTGAGCTGAAACTTAGTAGGAGGCATTGTGGCAACATGGAGATTCAGAATTGGTAAAATTGTTCTGTTCCGATATCCAAGATGGCCACCATGGCAGCCATCTTGAAATTCTTCAAACCACATCTCCTCCCAAACCCTAAGTCTGATTGAGCTGAAACTTGATGGGAAGCATCACAGTGACACAGAGATTCAAAATTGCTAAAATCATTTCGTTCCGATATCCGAGATGGCCGCCAGGGCGGGTGGCCATCTTGAAATTCTTCAAACGACATCTCCTCCCAAACCCTAAGTCCAGTTGAGCTGAAACTTGATGGGAGGCATCACAATGACACAGAGATTCAAAATTGCAAAAATCCTTCCATTCCGATATCCAAGATGGCCGCCACGATGGCCATCTTGAAATTCTTCAAATGACATCTTCTCCCAAACTCTAAGTCAGATTGAGCTAAACCTTGATGGGAGGCATCACAGTGACACAGAGATTCAGAATTGCTAAAATCATTCCATTCCGATATCCATGGTGGCCATCTTGGATATGGGAACAGAACGATTTTAGCAATTCTGAGTCTCTATAACTCTCCAAAGCCTCCCATCAAGTTTCAGCTCAATCTGTCTTATTGTTTGGGATTAGATGTCGTTTGAAGAATTTCAAGATGGCCGCCACAGCGGCCATCTTGGATATCTGAACGGAAGGATTTTAGCAATTCTGAATCTCTGTGTCACTGTGATGCTTCCCATCAAATTTTGGCTCAATCCAACTTTCGGTTTGAGACAAGATGTCATTTGAAGAATTTCAAGATTCAAGATTGGAGGCATTGGAGCAACATAAAGATTCAGAATTGCTAAAGTTGTACCGTTCTGATATCCAAGATGGCCGCCATTGACGCCATCTTGAAATTCTTCAAATGACATCTCCTCCCAAACCGTAAGTTGGATTGAGCCAAAACTTGATGGGAAGCATCACAGTGGCACAGAGATTCAGAATTGCTAAAATCCTTCTGTTCAGCTATCCAAGATGGCGGCACTGGCGGCCATGTTGAAATTCTTCAAACGACATCCCTCAAACTATAGGTCTGATTGAGTCAAAACTTGATTGGAGGCATCGAAGCGACATAGAGAATCAGACATCAGAATTGCTAAAATTGTCAGCCTTCTTGAAAATCTTTGAACAACATCTCCTCGGGCTATCTTGTAAGTCTTCAGCTGTTATCTGCTCCCGAACAGTAAGTTGGATGGAGGGGAAACCTGATGGAAGGCATTGGGGCAGCATGGAGATTTAGAATTGCTAAAATGGTTCCGTTCTGATATCCAAGGTGGCCACCATGGCAGCCATCTTGAAACCTTGAAATCACATCTGCTACCAAAGGGTAAGTCTGATTGAGCTTAAACATGATGGGAGGTATTGGGGTGATATGGAAATTCAGATTTGCTAAAATCCTTCTGTTCCAATGTCCAAGATGGCCGCAATCTTGAAATTCTTCAAATCACACCTCCTCCCAAATAGTAAGTCAGGTTGAACTGAATCTTGATGGGAGGCATCGGGGTGAAATGGAGATTCAGAATTGCTGTATCATTCAGTTCCAGTATCCAAGATGACAGCCATGGTGGCAATCTTGAAACTCTTCAAACAACATCAGATTCTGAATTGCTAAAGGCAATCTGATCTGATAGCCAAGGTGGTCACCATGGCACAATGTAACATATCATGATCAGCCTAATCCAGGTGAGCAATTTCTAGCCCACTTGGGCCTCTAGTTCTAAAAGGAAAGCATTTTCACCCAAGAGAAGCGATGCAAAAAACCTTTAGAAAGAGCTCCTTCCCTGGAAGTGTTTCCACTCCCTTTAAAATGTGTGTATATCGAAGGTGTGGTAAATGTCCTAAAATTGTACACAAAATGTTCTGCTAAAATTGCATATGCAAACAGTGCAGATCCAGATCAGACTGTTCCTGAAAGGACAGTCTGATCAGGGTCTACACTATTTGCCATTCTACTAAGTAATTTAAGAAACAACAGCATAACAAGTAAAATAGCCAAGAAAAGTATGGAATAAAGCATTTTAGGATATTTACTAAATTTGGTACTGATAGAGAGTTTATGTTTTATTCCAGGTATACAATATATCTCCAGATATACAATGTGTTTATTCCAGGTATACAATATATCTCCAGATATACAGTGTGTTTATTCCAGATATACAATATATCTCCAGATATACAATATGTGTTTATGCTGTTCCAGGTATACAATATATCTCCAGATATACAATGTGTTTATTCCAGGTATACATCTCCAGATATACAATGTGTTTATGCTGTTCCAGGTATACATTATATCTCCAGATATACAATGTGTTTATTCCAGGTATACAATATATCTCCAGATATACAATGTGTTTATTTCAGGTATACCTCCAGGTATATCTCCAGATATACAATGTGTTTATGCTGTTCCAGGTATACAGTATATCTCCAGATATACAATGTGTTTATTCCAGGTATACAATATATCTCCAGATATACAATGTGTTTATTCCAGGTATACCTCCAGGTATATCTCCAGATATACAATGTGTTTATGCTGTTCCAGGTATACAATATATCTCCAGATATACAATGTGTTTATTCCAGGTATACAATATATCTCCAGGTATACAATGTGTTTATTCCAGGTATACAATATATCTCCAGATATACAATGTGTTTATGCTGTTCTGGTTGGTGAACTTCTCTATTGCCCTGGGTGAGATTGCGCTGGCAGGGGCATTTGCCTCCTACTACTGGGCCTTCCAGAAACCCAAAGACATACCCTCATTTCCTCTCTTAAATTCAGTTAGCAGGGCTTTCAGGTAAGACATGTAATGAATGTGTAAACCCCAAATACTCAGACAGAAATACATGTACCTGAGTCAGCAACTAGTCCAATTGGCTCAGTTGGTCATGTCCACCTTTGGATAGGAAGGTTGTAGGTTTCATCCCCAACCAGCTCATATGTAAGACTTTGTTATACCTTGGCATACGAAGTATGCTAAGGGGGTTATATAGTTTTTGTCTTTTCTATGTGTCTGTCTGTGTGTGTGTCTGTCTGTCTATCTGTCTGTCTGTTTGTCTGTCTGTGAGTTAACATTTATTTTGTGTCAAAGATATCTCAAGCACTACTATACCTAGAATCTTGATATTTTGTACACATGACAAGTATGACTAGTTGTATTGTGGGAAAGAAAATAGGGGCTGTGGGGCCAGGCCCCTTATAGTTATTTTCCTTTGTTGTTCTGGCTATTTGTGTGTGAGTAAACAATTATTTTGTGTCAAGGATTTCTCAATAGCTACTGTACCTAGAATCTTGAAATTTTGTACACATGACAAGTATGACTAGTGTTATTGTGGGAAAGAAAATAGGGCCATGGGACCAGGCCCTTAGAGTTATTTCCCTTTGTTGTTCTGGCTATTTGTGTGTGAGTTAACATTTATTTTGTGTCAAAGATTTCTCAAGAACGACTCTACCTAGAATCTTGAAATTTAGTACACTTGACAAGTAAGGGGTTGTGGGGTCAGGTCACTTAGAATTAATTCCCTTTGTTGTTCTGGCTATTTGTGTGTGAGTAAACATTTATTTTGTGTCAAAGATTTATCAAGAACTACTGTACCTAGAATCTGGAAATTTTGTACACATGACAAGTATGACTAGTTGTATTGTGGGAAAGAAAATAGGGGTTATGGGACCAGGGCCTTAGAGTTATTTCCCTTTGTTGTTCTGGCTATTTGTGTGTTAGTTAACATTTATTTTGTGTCAAAGATTTCTCAAGATCTACTACACTTAGAAACTTGAAATTAAGTACACATGACAAGTATGACTAGTTGTATTGTGGGAAAGGAAATAGGAGCCATGGGGCCAAGTCCCTCAGAGTTATTTCCCTTTGTTGTTCTGGCTATTTAATTATGTATTTTTGTTTATAACTTCTATACCTGTTTCCAGATTTTGTTTGAATTTATTATACACATGCACATTTATATACTGCGGGTGACAAGTATGACTAATTGTACTGTGGAAAGAAAGTAGGGGCCATAGGGCCAGGTCTCTTAGAGTTATTCTGTCTGTCTGCCTGTCTGTGAGTTAACATTTATTTTGTGTCAAAGATTTCTCAAGAACTACTCTACCTAGAATCTTGAAATTTAGTACACATGACAAGTATGACTAGTTGTATTGTGGGAAAGAAAATAGGGGCTGTGGGGTCAGGTCACTTAGAGTTATTTCCCTTTGTTGTTCTGGACATTTGTGTGTTATCACTGATGGCCATGGCCGGGGGTATTAGTGAGCATATGCTCACTTCATGGTCTAGTTAAATTGGTACTGTATTATTTGGCAGTGAGCATTTGGAAGAAGAGCTAGGACTGGTTACACTGGTATTGGTTTAATGTGGCTGGTGGTACTGTGACATTAATGTTTCTGGGGCATGATACTACAGTGAGGTAGCACTACAAAAGGCATTCTCACTACCAGACACCATCAAAACATGACTGATAGATTGTTAAATCTCAACTCAAAATCCTGAGCAAATAGTGTTAGATGCAGTTCAGACTGCTCCTAAAATATTTTCTCTAACAAACCAGTTCCTTCAAATAATCTTTTATGGGTGGTAAGGACCTACCATACTTGAAGCAGGTAGGTGAAGGGGCATGTTAGTATTTGTTCTTCATTGGTTAGCTCACCGGGACTATGTCCCTGGAGAGCTTATGTTGTCATCCAGTCCTTGGCGTCCGCGTCCACGTTGGCAAAATGTTTAAGTTTTCAAAGGTGTGCATAGTTTTTAGCTCAACTGAGCTATGCTCAGGATGAGCTATAATGATCACTTTTTTGGCTCACCTGAGCTCTGCTCAGGATGAGCTGTTGTGATCACTTTTCGTCCGTCGTCCGTCCGTGCGTCCGTCCGTTAACATTTTCAAACAACTTCTCCTCTGAAGCCGCTGAGCCAATTTTGCTCAAATTTCATATAGAGCCTCCTTAGGGTGGGGGAACGAAAAATTGCTAAAATGATTGCGGTCCGTTGACCAAGATGGCCGCCACGCCCATATATGGTAAAAACCTTTAAAAATCTTCTCCTCCAGAACCGAGAATGCCTTGGGGCTGAACCTTTGCAGGAATCATCGGGGACGAGAGGTCTACCAAAATTGCTAAAAGAATTGTCGTACGTTGACGTTTGACCTTTTTACGGCAAGGTCAAGTTTGCTTCCCTATGCATTTGTATGGGAAAAACCTTTAAAAATCTTCTTCAAAACCCAGCATGCCTTATGGCTGACTCTTTGCATATATCATCGGGAACAGGAGGGCTACCAAAATTGCTAAATTAATGGTTGTACATTGACATTTGACCTTTTTAGGTTAAGGTCAATTTTGCTTCCTTATGCATTTGTATGGGAAAAATGTTCAGAATTTCAAACAACTTCTCCTCTGGAGCCTCTGGGCCAATTTTGCTCAAATTTCATATGGAGCCTCCTTAGGTAGGGAGAACAAAAGACTGCTAAAATGGTCACGGTTCATTGACCAAGATGGCTGCCATGCCCATATATGGTAAAAACCTTTAAAAATCTTCTTCTCTAGAACAGAGGATGCTTTGGTGCTGAATGTTTGCATAGATCATCGGGGACAGGGGGTCTACCAAAGTTGCTAAAATAATGGTCATACATTGACATTTGACCTTTTTACGGCAAGGTCAAGTTTGCATTTGTATAGGAAAAAACATTTAAAAATCTTATTCTCCAAAACCGAAGATGGCTTGTGGCTGAATCTTTGCATGTATCATCTGGAACAGGCGGTCTACCAAAGTTGCTAAAATAATTGTCATACATTGACATTTAACCTTTTTACGGCGAGGTCAAGTTTGCTTCTGTATGCATTTGTATGGGCCCCATACATTTGTATGGAAAAAATGTTGATAATTTCAAATGGCTTTTCCTCTGAAGCCTCCGGGCCAGTGTTGCTCAAATTTCATGCGGAGCCTCCGTGGGCAGGAGAATGAAAGATTGCTAAAATGGGTATGGTCCATTGATCAAAATGGCTGCCATGCCCATATATGGTAAAAACCTTTAAAAATCTTCTTCTCCATAACCAAATAAGCCCTGGGTCCTAATCTTTGCACAAATTATGGGGGACAGGAGATCTACCCAAATTGCTAAAATGATGGTTCTATGTTGACATTTGACCTTTTTACCTCCAAGGTCAAATTTGCTTCCCCATTTGCTTCCCCATTTATATTGAAAGTATCGAAGTGACTTTTAGATCAACAGTAGTTAAAATTGTTCTGATTGGAAATCTAAGATGGCCATCATCTGGTTTATAGTTATAATATTTCCCTGCCACTGTGCTGTTTACATGTATAAAATCATGATTCTTCAGAAACCACTTAGCCAATTTCCACCAAATTTCACATTGATCCTTCTGTTGAAATGTGATTGATAGTTTATTCAAATGATCATACTCCATTGACTGTCAGGCCCATATATTCTTCTTCAAAACTAAGAACTGCTCAAATGATGATATTTTCATTAGTTGCGATGATAGGATTGGAAAAATGTTGCATAACATCTGCATGTCTGCAGTGGCTATGTCACTCAGGTGAGCGAACCGTGGCCCGTGGGCCTCTTGTTTAGGTATTATCATTATTATTTTTAATCTCAGAAAGATAAATAATAAAAAGATTCATTTTCCACTTGTACAGGATTTGTCCTGAACGTCGGGAAGACTTTAAATCCTTACCATATATTCCCTAAGGTTTGAACAACTTTATTGTATTTCCTGGTTCCGTGTCGGTAAGTGACAAGAGTGTGGATCCTGATCAGACTTGCATTATGTAGTGACAGATCTGGGTCAACACTCTTTGCTTAGACTTATCTTCCCCAATTTTAGGACAAATGCGGTACATATATACACGTATTATAATCCTAATACAAGAATGAATATACATCCTCTCTATTGCACCGTATCGCACAAACTGATCCTTTTATTCACTGAAGCATTGAGCAAAGCATATATGAATACGAGGTGGAACAGATCTTTTCCACCTTGTGTACATGTATGCTGACGCTTCAATAGGTGTGTTAGCCCATATATATCCTAATGTATGCTTTATTCTTTGTGCAGAGTCGAGCAATATATACATTGAACCGCAAAGTTATAATCTACGGTGGTAAAATTCATATATGTATCTGTGTGTCTATGCCTTGACATCTGGTCGTGGAATGTGTTATATCCAGTTAAGTTCATAAACATCAAGGGCCGTGACTGGACTGCGCAGAGGTGCAGGCTAATCAGGGTCATCGCTACCCACGTCTACCAAAGACTCTTTTTTATATTTTATACTGAGAGTCACCTACGTATTCTTGTTTGATACATAATTATACAAAAAATGATGATATAGTCAGAAAGGATAAGTGTAGGCAGCCGCTTTTGTTAAGAATATTATTATTTTGCGAGTTATTTGTTTTGTAACGAAAGCAGTGAACATATAATATCTGTCCTCCTCCTTCTCTTCTCCTCTCCGTTACTGTCATTCTGTATTCTTCTTAGTGTATGAAATATAATGAAACAGTTTCAAAATCAACTAAAATATAAATATGTCTAAGTATTGTAAATTGTAATTATTATATAAATATTTGAAATGCTTAAATAAAAATTTAAAAAAAAAAGAATGATCACTTTTTGTCCGTCCGGTTGTATGTCCATTAACACTTTCAAACGACAACTCCTCCAAAGCAATTGAAGCGATTTGTCCCTAACTTGGTAAGAATGTTGCTTGGGTAGGGGCCTTTAAAAATAGCTAAAATTATGGTGATCTGCCTTTTGGTTTGGTTGCCATGGCAACAGAAAGCTCCCATAGACTTATAATGGGAAAATGGTTAAATTGCATTTTCTCCATAACAGTGAAGTGATGTAAACCATATTTGGCTGGTATTATCATCGGATGATTGTCTACCCAGTTTATGTGCTTTATGACCAATGGCCATTTGTTTGGTTGCCATGGCAACATTAAATTTCAAAAATGGAATTTTTTAAATGACATCTCCAAAACCACTGAAGCAGTATGACTCTTATTTTGTACAAATGTTGCTTCGGTAAGGATAATTCAAAATAGCTAAAAGTATGGTGATCTGCCTTTTGATTTGGTTGCCATGGCAACAGAAAGTTACCATAGACTTATAATGGGAAAATGGTTAAATTGCATTTTCTGCATAACCAGTGAAGTGATGTGAACCATATTTGGCAGTTATGATCATTGAATGATTGTCTACCCATTTCATGTGTTTTATAACCAGTGGCCATTTTGTTTGGATGCCATGGCAACTTTAAGTTTAAAAAAAGGACTTTTTAAAATGACATCTCCTCCAAAATCACTGAAGCAGTATATCTCTAATTTTGAACAAATGTTGCTTGGACAATTCAAAATAGCTAAAATTATGGTGATCTGTCTCTTGGTTTGGTTATCATGGCAACAGAAAGCTCCCATAGACTTATAATGGGAAAATGGTTAAATTGCATTTTCTTCATAAATAGTGAAGTGATGTGAGTCATATTTGGTAGTTACGATCATTTGATGATTTTCTTCCCAGTTTGTGCATTGCATGACCATTTTGTTAGGTTTCCATGGCAACATTAAATGAAAAAAATAAGGAATTTTTTTTTCCAAAACCACTGAAGCAGTAGGACTCTTATTTGGCACAAATGTTAAATGGGTAAGGGCAGTTGAAAATTGCTATAAGTCTGCCAATCTGCTTCTTGGTATGGTTGCCATGGCAACAGAAAACTTCAGAAAAATATATGCATGCAATGACTTCAGTACCCAATTTCGTAAAATCATTCTTCGATATAAAAAGATTGGGTACAACATAAATGTTATATGACAGACTGCATGCATGGTTGTTAACCCAATCACGGTTAATAACTTTGCTTCCCTCTTTAATTGTACGCGGGTGGGTTAGGCCTCAGATTCTATGATGGTTCCAGCATAAAGGCTTACTTGAAATTTAATTTTGGGTAATGTTGGTTGGTTCTTGATGCTCGGTCTTTGGTCGGGCCCACCGGAGCCTTACTGTTGGCTTTTTTTGCTCTAGCATTTCAGTTGTTTCGTGCTGTTGAGTCCTCATCGTTGTTTCATCTCTGTAATTTGTTGATTTTTTTGTGTTCTCGGAGATGTAGCACTGATGAGTTAGGAAGCCTTCATGTGGACTGAACAAATTATATGTCCAAACTGCGGCAGAGGTAAGGGCGAGGATTGTGGCCACGTAAAATTGATTTAAGCCCTCCAGTGAAATACTTTTTACTGACCGTTCCAAAGCAGTTTTTCTGTCATGGTTTATTTTTGTTATAGTTCGTCTTTGAATGTGTGTGTCGCTTACATCTTTTTGTTTTGGATAGCCATTTGGCCACTTTGTGGGAAAGTAAATGTCCATTTGGCTTTCTGCTAGTGATTTTAACTTCATAATACATTAACCTATAGATAATGTGCTATTCTCTTCTGTTTTCACACCTTCCACAGAAAAAACGACCTTTCAGTCGTTAATTAAAGTCTTAAACCAGAAGGTCCCTTAGGCAGTTACCTGTGTGACGTAACTCTTCCCGCTCAATTGACCAAGTGTCAGTTTCTTTTCTGTGGACAAAGAAATTCAACAAGGATTATTTACCTGTGATAGAAATTTGGATTATTTCTTTCCTCACGGATAAATTTATGTATCCTTGTGTTTCTTTTGTTTATTTATCACTCCTTTCACTTTCTGTGTTATTATTTAAAATTTTCAATTTTCGATTTCATGTATTTTTTGACTGGTCTTTTTCCACATGCGTTTTCGCGACTATCGCTATTCGGCACAATGCCTGAGCGATCGGTTCGATAGTCGTGTTTATATATGCAGAATATTTTTGTTCTTTTCGTTCCAGGTTATTCAGCAATTACGATATGTTTTTCCTGGACTTTTGTTTGCAGAGATCTTCAGTTGGCTAAAGATTCTCATGGTGGAGAAGCTGATTGTAAAGAACTTGTCAACCCTTGATGGGTTATAAGACAATTCTTTACTGATGGGAGCCCCACCCCATATGGCTATACTGCCGGGGTAAGACCCATCAAGGTGGCATCTTTGGGTACTTAGTATCCGATAAAGTCTAAGTCCACCAGTCACCAGTCATCCAGTCACCAGTCACCAGTCAACCAGGCACCAGTCAATCAGCTTCACCAGTCACCAGTCAATCAGGTGCCAGTCAACCAGGCACCAGTCATCCAGGTGCCAGTCAACCAGGCACCAGTCACCAGTCACCGATCAACCAGGCACCAGTCAACTAGTCTCCAGTCAATAATTTAATTATTTTCTGGAAAGACTTAGTTTTTGACATATTTCACCGGACAAAATAGTCACGTATACTAACTTCCGGTCATTATGTCTAATTATTAAAAAAATTTTTCACTGGGCAAAGTATCAGTAATATTTCTGATACTTATACCCGGTCATATTATTATATTATTTCTGATTTTTCACCAGGCAAACTTTTACAGAAAGTGTCTGGTCAATTTTTGCCTAATAATTAATTATCTTCGGGAAAAAGTTTCGAATACTTGTGCCCGCTCAGTTTTCATATATAATCTCCCTTTTTCATCGGACTAGAGTTACGAATACTACTATCTGATCAATTTGTCAAATTACTTGTAACTTTACCGGGCAACAGTTACGAATACTAGTGTCCGGTCATTGTGTCGGGTAACTAGTGTCAAAATAATGATCACTAATTCCCGAACAATCTATTATCGTTCATAGAGCTCCATTCACGTTTAAATCAATGGATATAGGTTATTAAGTGAAATACATAATAACTTTTTATACAAAAAATTCTGTACAGTCTTTCCCGAATCAGACTAGAATCTTTAATATTCCATTGACTTATTATAGGTGTGTAATTCCATTAATATTTTAAATTAACTTATGTTTTATCTCTTTTATCCGCTAGAAAGAGTTAAACTTCCGACTATAACAAAATTCTTACCAGGCAGCAGTTCGTAGACTAGTGCCAGGTCATTCAAATTATGTTTTATCTCTTTAATTCGCTAGAAAGCGGTTAAATTCCGGCTCTAACGAAAATTTCATCGGAAGGCACTTCGTAGAGTAGTGCCAGGTCATTCTAACGAAATTCCACCGGGCAGTAGTTTCGTAGACTTTGTGTCGGATTACTAGTGTCCGAGTAGTAGTCACTAGTACTCGCTCAACATATATTTATTTAATAACCACTATATACATGTATAGTCTTGGATTATAGGTTATTGAATGACAGCGATGGGTTCTAATACCTAGTAGCTATTTATATTGTTGAATTCTGTCCAGTCACTTTTGAACTTGACTTAAATTCTATATATATATATTTATTATTGAAAATGAATTAAGAATTATCGGTTACGATCAAATTCGCAATTCATTCACTAAGTGTAGAAGATACTTCCAGCTATAATTATATCTCTTTTATTCGCTACAAAGAGATTAACTTCTTACATATTCACCTTATTCGGCTCTAGGGCAAAGGTGAACTATAAAACTATCGTTATTTATAAGAAGAAAAATAAACACGAAATCTAAAAAATTTTCTTCTTTCCTCCCCTGTTTTTCTTCTACATGCTCCGATATGTAATCAGCATATAATCTAAGGAGTAAATTGACAAGAAAGTAGCAATCGATCTTTTCTACTTTCTATTAATTTTTCATTCTTAAGGTATCGGAAATTTACACCAACCAGATAAATAAATTAACAGTTTATTTATTTATTCGCTACCTCTCTAGATTACTACGATTTAAAATTCTAGTTGAGGTATATATTTTCCTTTTGCCTTTTCTACATGGAAAATAGTTGATCCGATAAGCTATTATTCTATTTTATACTATCTTTTGATTGATTATATAAGAGTCTAGGTCAGTCGTGCTCTGTCTAAACTCTGCTATAAAATAATAAATAAGAAAAAAAAAAAAAAATCTTATATTTAGGCATAGATATAATTCGATACGTTCTTTACTTTGCCTGTTTTATTTTTTCTTCTGGATCATTTAAGACTACGATAGCAATATACCAGATATTTTTGCCTCAGTAAGAATCTATTACGCCGAAGATTCTTCATATTGGAATAAAAATTTTATTATGATTATAATTTCTAGACCCAATTAATCCTCGTATATTATAGGTCTACTTTATCTTATTGAGGAATAGTTTTGCTTCGACTAGCTCTATACCTCTAATATTTTATTTATAACTAGAGTCCATGTCAATCAAAATTTTCTTGCACTTTGGTATTGACAATGGATACATATTTAGTAAAGGCATTAATTATTCAGTACGTGACAGATTATTATTGCCTAAATTAGATATTATATACAATACTTTCCTTTTGATATTTTGTTTTATTGACTTTGTAACTATTCAGAAACTGCCAAAGTCAATCATTTCCTTCCTCTAAACTTACCGAAGCTCTAGATTATGTTGATATATATTTTTGATATATACTTAGAGGTTAATTAACGAGAGTTTACCTCATAATAGCAGATATTATTATATTTATATTAATCAATCTATAGTCTAGGCTTAGACAAAAGGGAAAACATCCTTAATTACGAGCCGGTAAAGAATTAAGACACTCTTAATTATCTCTTTACCCCTCCTTTATGTTTACATTCGTTAAAGGGATCATAGTAATTCTCGCTAAGAGTTTAAGTTCAGTTTGCGAATAATGCAAAGATTAATATCTTGATTTCCAGTCCGCATCAAAAATGGTCTATATATATAGATAAATATCTTTTCCGAAACTGGATATTTATTTATTTTTCCACACAATAAGTCATTTCAAGACGTCGATGATTTTGAAATGCACTGCTTCAATTTATAATATAAAATATGTTTATATTAACTTCACAACTTAGTAAGTGCTGCACCTACGTTCCTGGTCAGATCTTACTTTTGTGATACGTTTTTGAACATACTGAAAGTTTTCTCCGATTATACATTCGGTAAATAAACTTTCGAGTAGTATTTATGCTTTTAAACATTCAGATTATTTGATAATTGTTGGAGATAATATATTATTCCGATATTTATATATCTATCTTCATTATTTATCTTTCTCATCTTACTTTTAAATTAGATTGACCTTCTCGCTACGTTCCAGGTTTAAATCTAGCTAACATTGTGGAACAGTCACTTTTTTATTTCCTAAACAATATTTTAACATTTTTCTCAGTATTCAGAGCATAACGACTTCATGAATACTTGGAAATAATTCAATTCTACGCTTGTTAAACTGCCTAAAACAAGCCCTAGTTGTTTTAGAATGGATATTATCCTTCGATTCAGTTCATGGAGATACATCCTTTTAGATCCCATTATCTCTATTTCAATCATACAAAATTCTAATGACTAAGTACTCCTTTTCTACGTACGAATACAGAATATCGAGTCACTGTTGCTGCATATTGGTTAAAGATTAAACAAATTTTATCTTAAACCTATATGACGTTAAATCAATTATTATCTCTTTCATATTCATGTTTTTACCCTTCCGTCAAGGATCGCGGTAATAATATTATTACTCTCTATGGTTTACACATAGATCTCGAGAGTATATATATGTATTTTCTTCCTGAACTCATTTGCGAGTACGTAATTTGATATTTCAGGAATTACCAATTATGCAGACATAGATTTTATTCTATTAATATTCAATTCTAAAAATTTGATTGAATGTTTATCTATAAAATTTCCGGGCAGTAATTTTATAGAGAGTTATATGTTTAATAATTCCTTGCTTAATAAATAGTTATGTTTAACCTATTATTTATAGCGGGAATTTTGTTCAGTAGTATAATTTTAATTTAGTATTAATATTTTTCTTACTATTCTTAAATATGCGTATAGAATAGTAATACTATCTCTTAACTTAAAATTAAGTGTTTTTTGAGATTATTAATCAGTATTATTGTATAAATTTTCTTCAGAGATTATCACATTATTACTATTTCTCTGAGTGCTTCTCTTTTTATGAACATTTTGATTCGTATCAAAGTGGATTTTTTAACATTTCTTGATTTCCATGATTATTTACTCAGGAGTACTTTTCATGGCAATCTTCTGGTATAGAAAGATTCTATCCAGCTTATTTATTATTGCTTAATCTTATCAATACGGTAAGATTTAGCCAAACTATGACCATCATACAGTTTGCTGCGATCAACCTTATTCTTATCTCTCTTATTCTCTGTCAAACTCTTAAGTTATGATGTTGACAGTTTATTCTTTATTTTTTTGTCAGGACATCAAACGCTTTTATATGTCTATGACAAAACTAATTATCAATGGTTTAGGTTGTTTTTTTTGTTTTTTTTCTTCCCAGCAGTTATATGCAAACTCTGTATTATTTTATTGTTTGACTAAAAATTCGTAATACAATTAGTCTAGCAATAGTTTTAACCATTATGTTTGTCTATACCTTTTTCTTCTGATGGATAACTTAGTTATAGTTAAGTTAACTCCATCTACTTTTATTATCTCCCCTTCTTTAATTTGATCAAAGGGAAATAATTACATATTATGGTTATTTTAAGTCTGTGTCTGTTCATCGGAAACTGTCCTGTCGCTCCAATTAACAGAAGCTAATTAGTTTATAATTCTAATAGCTTAGACTATTACAATTACATAGCTTCACATATCTAGAATTTTATCCAAAATATCTACATATGTCAGTTATCTATAGGAAACTCCACCGAGTAGTTTTTTCCTTATTTATTCAAGACCCTACATAGACTACTTACAGTGTATGGTCTTGGCTTTTTGTTTTACAAATTTTGTTTTGAAAATATTTCTATATTCCTAGCTTACTTTGCGATGGAATATTTATGTTATGTCTCAATGACTCCCTTTTCTTTTTGAAGCCAATTGTTGTTTCCCAAAAAGAAAAAAAGAGGTGGGGGGGCCAATGTTAGGTCTCTGAGACTTAAGAACTGGCTTCCTCTAGAGTCTACTAATATATATAAGGTTGTTAGATCATAACACCTTAAAGATATGCTATTTTGTGAATCTAGATCATTCTTTCTATTAAATATAGAATTAGAATGTATCTGATTCCTTTGAGTTTCCTGAGTCTTAACCAGAAGTGGTGAGATATTATTGGTGTTAGAATTAGGAGAGCACCTCCCTCCTATTCTGCAAATTCTAGCACATTATCTATAGGTTAATGTATTATGAAGTTAAAATGAAGTTTTTTAAAAGTAAAACATATTTTAACGAGTAATACTTAACCTATAGATAATCAATTATCTCCCTCCGCCCACCCTCGCTTATCTCTCCTAATTGTGTCTATTGTTTTACACATAAAAGAAACTGACACGTGGTCAATTGAGCGGGAAGAGTTACGTCACACAGGTAACTGCCTAAGGGACCTTCTGGTTTAAGACTTTAATTAACGACTGAAAGGTCGTTTTTTCTGTGGAAGGTGTGAAAACAGAAGAGAATAGCACATTATCTATAGGTTAAGTATTACTCGTTAAAATATGTTTTACTTTTAAAAAACTTCATGTTTCCATTAGGGTCCAGTTATTAGCTCACCTGAGCTCTGCTCAGGATGAGCTATTGTGATCACTTTTCGTCCGTCGTCCGTGCGTCCCGTCCGTCCGTGCGTCCGTCCGTGCGTCCGTCCGTTAACATTTTCAAACGACTTCTCTTCTGAAGCCGCTGAGCCAATTTTGCTCAAATTTCATATGGAGCCTCCTTAGGGTGGGGGAACCAAAAATTGCTAAAATGGTCACGGTCCGTTGACCAAGATGGCTGCCACGCCCATATATGGTAAAAACCTTTAAAAATCTTCTCCTCCAGAACCGAGAATGCCTTGGGGCTGACCCTTTGCAGGAATCATCGGGGACGGGAGGTCTACCAAAATTGCTAAAAGAATTGTCGTACGTTGACGTTTGACCTTTTTACGGCAAGGTCAAGTTTGCTTCCCTATGCATTTGTATGGGAAAAACCTTTAAAAATCTTCTCCAAAACCGAGCATGCCTTATGGCTGAATCTTTGCATATATCTTTAGGAACAGGAGGGCTTCCAAAATTGCTAAAATAATGGTCGTACATTGACATTTGACCTTTTTACGATAAGGTCAATTTTGCTTCCTTATGCATTTGTATGGGAAAAATGTTCAGAATTTCAAACAACTTCTCCTTTGGAGCCTCTGTGCCAATTTTGCTCAAATTTCATATGGAGCCTTCTTAGATAGGGAGAACAAAAGATTGCTAAAATGGTCATGATTCGTCGACCAAGATGGCCGCCATGCCCATATATGGTAAAAACCTTTAAAAATCTTCTTCTCTAGAACCGAGGATGCTTTGGGGCTGAATGTTTGCATAAATCATCGGGGACAGGGGGTCTACCAAAGTTGCTAAAATAATGGTCATACATTGACATTTGACCTTTTTATGGCAAGGTCAAGTTTGCTTCCTTATGCATTTGTATGGGAAAAAACATTTAAAAATCTTATTCTCCAAAACCGAGGATGGCTTGTGGCTGAATCTTTGCACATATCATCTGGAACGGGCGGTCTACCAAAGTTGCTAAAATAATTGTCATACATTGACATTTAACCTTTTTACGGCGAGGTCAAGTTTGCTTCTGTATGCATTTGTATGGGCCCCATACATTTGTATGGAAAAAATGTTGATAATTTCAAATGGCTTTTCCTCTGAAGCCTCCAGGCCAGTGTTGCTCAAATTTCATATGGAGCCTCCATGGGCAGGAGAATGAAAGATTGCTAAAATGGGTATGGTCCACTGATCAAAATGGCTGCCATGCCCATATATGGTAAAAACCTTTAAAAATCTTCTTCTCCATAACCAAATAAGCCCTGGGTCCTAATCTTTGCACAATGGGGGACAGGAGATCTACCAAAATTGCTAAAATGATGGTTCTGTGTTGACATTTGACCTTTTTACCTCCAAGGTTAAATTTGCTTCCCTATTTGTATGGGCCATATACATTTATATTGAAAGTATCGAAGTGACTTGTAGATCAACAGTAGTCAAAATTGTTCTGATTGGAAATCTAAGATGGCCATCATCTGGTTTATATTTATAATATTTCCCTGCCACTGTGCTGTTTACATGTATAAAATCATGATTCTTCAGAAACCACTTAGCCAATTGCCACCAAATTTCACATTGATCCTTCTGTTGAAATGTGATTGATAGTTTATTCAAATGATCATGCTCCATTGACTGTCAGGCCCATATATTCTTCTTCAAAACTAAGAACTGCTCAAATGATGATATTTTCATTAGTTGCGATGATAGGATTGGAAAAATGTTGCATAACATCTGCATGTCTGCAGTGGCTATGTCACTCAGGTGAGCGAACCGTGGCCCGTGGGCCTCTTGTTTTGTGTTTGTGTTTCTTTCCCTTTGATGTCTCTGATGGGAGGTGTGGGATAATTGTATTGATTCCTGATCATTGTCTTCCTTTCTATTTTGGGAGTTATGATCATTGGATGATTGTCTATCCAGTTTATGTGTTTTTTTGTCCAGTGACGATTTTGTTTGGTTGCCATGGCAACATTAAGTTTTAAAAAAAAAATGATTTTTTTTAAATGACAGCTGCACCAAAACCACAGTAAGCAGTGTTGTAAATTTCATTACTGCTTAGGAAGAATCAATAAAATTGAGACTCCCATTTTCTAATCTGTTGTTTCTCAAGGCAGTCTTTTTTAAGTTTATTATATTTCCCTGACCCTGTGCTGTTTACATGTATAAAATCATGATATTGTTAAACAACTCTTCAGAAACCAATTTCCACCAAATTTCACATTGATCCTACTGTTGAAATTGATTGAGAGTTTGTTCAAATCATCACGCTCCATTGACTGCCCTGCCCATATATTCTTCTTCAAAACTAAGAACTGTTTAAATGATGATCCTTTCATTAGTTGCAATGATAGGATTGGAAAAATGTTACATAACATCTGCATATCTGCAGTGGCTGTGTCACTCAGGTGTTTAAGGTACTGCTTTCACATTTGGTGTACACCTGTCTTAGGGTAAGACCTTTCAATAGCATACACCCCCATCCCCAAGTTAGACCCTTTATGTAGGTCAAGGTCAGTTCTTACTTTGTCATTTACATCCATGTTTAAGTTTTGCGTTTAAGTTTACATAACTGCTGAAGTATTCAAGATAGAACTTTAATATTTGACCCACACCAGCATTAGGGTTAGACCTTTCAAAAGCACACACCCCTTCCTCAGTTTGACCTTCTGCCTAGCTCAAGGTCAGGTCATACTTTGTCATTTGAACCCATGTTCGAGTTCTGCATTTAAGTTTTGAAAAGTTTGTAACTGCTGAAGTATTCAAGATTCGGCTTTAATATTTGGTCCACACCAATGTTAGGGTAAGACCTTTCAAAAGCTAACATCTTTCATCAGGTTGACCTTCTGCATAGGTCAAGGGAAGGTCATACTTTGTCATTTAAACCCATGTTTGAGTTCTGTGTTTAAGTTTTGAAAAGTGTTCGTAACTGCTGAAGTATTCAAGATGCCACTTTAATATTTGGCCACACCTGCCTTAGGGTAAGACCTTTCAATAGTACACACCCCTTCCTCAGTGTCACCTTCTGCCTAGGTCAAGGTCAGGTCATACTTTGTCATTTACAGCTGTGTTTAAGTTTTGAAAAGTGTACATGACTGCTGAAGTATGTAAGATATAGCTTTCATATTTCGTCCACACCAACCTAAGGGATTCAGCATGTAAGATATAGCTTTCATATTTTGTCCACACCAACCTAAGAGAAGATGTTTCAATGGCATATACCCCTTCCCTCACTTTGACATTCTTCCGACATCAAAGTCAGGTCATACTCTGTAATTTACAGCTAGGTTTAAGTTCTGCATTTAATCTTTAATACTTAAAGACTGTTTTCTTATCAGATCAGCCCTTTACGGCGAGCTGCATTGTCTTCTGACAACTCTTGTTTGCTGTTTCCTTGAAATTCGTCTATTTCTCTCACCCCTCTCCTGTACTTGCTGTTCTGTCCCCCTTTTCTGTTTTTCTCTTGGAGATGATAAAAATCACTCTCAATGGTTGTCTAGACATTTCATAAGAACTCCATACATGTGATAACTCCCGATTTCGTGGGGATATCCCAATTTCATGCCCCTGCTCCCGTTCTCCTGCCAGACAGCCCAAATCTACTGACAAGACCATTTTCCGACAGCATTTTTTTGCCAACCGACCATGATTATAATACTCGCTGATTTACTCTTTCTGTTTTACCAAAGGTGTCATTAGTAGCCTATTTGTCTTGAGGCTATTTGAGATAATGTCCATGCACCTTTCAAATGCAATAATACGGTAGTACTTAACTTGGCTGTATACTGTCATTTTCATGTATATTGGAGACATCAGAGGAGTAATGGCAACTTCCACAACACAAATTAATTACATCATTGTCAAAACATAGCCATAAAATTAAGACTTCACTGTCCTTTTTGCAGTAAACAAGCAACTGACACAAATCACCAGTGACGGTAGTCGGATAATTAATCAGTTGTGTGATGTGTGAATTTACAGCAACTGCAAAACACTAGGTGCAGTCGGCTTGTCCAAAAGACCAAATGTTGCTTTAAATACTGAGAGTGATTAAAGAGTGCAGTGCTTGAACACACTTTTTTGTGCAACATGTTTCGCAGCTTATTGGTCCCAGATTTGATGAAATGATTTCCAAACAGAATAGATCCTGATTAGACCTTGTCTGATCTGGGTCTAACTGTTAACATTTTAGCTCACCTGAGCTCTGCTCAGGATGAGCTATTGTGATCACTTTTCGTCCGTCCGTCCGTCCGTCCGTCCGTTAACATTTTCAAACGACTTCTCCTCTGAAGCCGCTGAGCCAATTTTGCTCAAATTTCATATGGAGCCTCCTTAGGGTGGGGGAACAAAAACTTGCTAAAATGGTCGCGGTCCATTGACCAAGATGGCCGCCATGCCCATATATGGTAAAAACCTTTAAAAATCTTCTTCTCCAGAACCGAGAATGCCTTGGGGCTGAACCTTTGCAGGAATCATCGGGGACGGGAGGTCTACCAAAATGCTAAAAGAATTGTTGTACGTTGACGTTTGACCTTTTTACAGCAAGGTCAAGTTTGCTTCCCTATGCATTTGTATGGGAAAAAACCATTAAAAATCTTCTTCTCCAAAACCGAGCATGCCTTATGGCTGAATCTTTGCATATATCATCGGGAATGGAAGGGCTACCAAAATTGCTAAAATAATGGTCGTACATTGACATTTGACCTTTTTACGGTAAGGTCAATTTTGCTTCCTTATGCATTTGTATGGGGAAAATGTTCAGAATTTCAAACAACTTCTCCTCTGGAGCCTCTTGGCCAATTTTGCTCAAATTTCACATGGAGCCTCCTTAGGTAGGGAGAACAAAAGATTGCTAAAATGGTCATGGTTCGTTGACCAAGATGGCCGCCATGCCCATATATGGTAAAAACCTTTAAAAATCTTCTTCTCTAGAACCGAGGATGCTTTTGGGCTGAATCTTTGCATAAATCATCGAGGACAGGGGGTCTACCAGAGTTGCTAAAATAATGGTCGTACATTGACATTTGACCTTTTTACGGCAAGGTCAAGTTTGCTTCCCTATGCATTTGTATAGGAAAAAACATTTAAAAATCTTATTCTCTAAAATAGGATGGCTTGTGGCTGAATCTTTGCGTATATCATCTGGAACGGGCGGTCTACCAAAGTTGCTAAAATAATTGTCATACATTGACATTTAACCTTTTTACGGCGAGGTCAAGTTTGCTTCTGTATGCATTTGTATGGGCCCCATACACTTGTATGGAAAAAATGTTGATAATTTCAAATGGCTTTTCCTCTGAAGCCTCCGAGCCAGTGTTGCTCAAATTTCATGCGGAGCCTCCTTGGACAGGAGAATGAAAGATTGCTAAAATGGGCATGGTCCATTGACCAAAATGGCTGCCATGCCCATATATGGTAAAAACCTTTAAAAATCTTCTTCTCCATAACCAAATAATCCCTGGGCCCTAATCTTTGCATAAATTATAGGGGACAGGAGATCAACCAAAATTGCTAAAATGATGGTTCTATGTTGACATTTGACCTTTTTACCTCCAAGGTCAAATTTGCTTCCCCATTTGTATTGGCCATATACATTTATATCGAAAGTATCGAAGTGACTTGTAGATCAGCAAAAGTTAAAATTGTTCTGATTGGAAATCTAAGATGGCCATCATCTGGTTTATATTTATTATATTTCCCTGCCACTGTGCTGTTTAGATGTATAAAATCATGATTCTTCAGAAACCACTTAGCCAATTTCCACCAAATTTCACATTGATCCTTCTGTTGAAATGTGATTGATAGTTTATTCAAATGATCATGCTCCACTGACTGTCAGGCCCATATATTCTTTTTCAAAACTAAGAACTGCTCAAATGATATTTCATTAGTTGCGATGATAGGATTGGAAAAATGTTGCATAACATCTGCATGTCTGCAGTGGTTATGTCACTCAGGTGAGCGAACCATGGCCGGTGGGCCTCTTGTTTTTATTTTAGACTATAAAATGCGAGAATAATTCAAGGAAGATTTCAAAGTAAATTTTAGTAATGCACTACTTGCCCTAGACTAAGACTGGTGAGTGCTTAAAATATAAGCAGTCTGGTCAGACATTGAAACCTCGAAACACTGAAAAAAAGCCATCTTTTTTTTTTTTTTTTTTGACTTGATCAGGTCTATTAAAAGCTGTTTCGTTCCATCTCTCCTGTTTCCCACCACCTTAGCGCTTACACATAAAACAGAAACCAGTTGTCTATAATTATTAAGGAAAATCCTACGATCAATTCATTACGGAGGGGAAATAACATTAACAATAACGTTTCAACAATAATCTAATTGAAAACAAACATAAAATATATGCAAATACATGCAGTACATAACACCTCATGGACGGCTTATTACGTGGTCTGCGTTCATGGCTCTCGACAATTGGTAACTGCGCTCCAGTTTATTTTCTGATTATAAAAGTGGTTGACAGCAAACAGTGATTCCCTCATCAAACTGCATTTAGCAGTGTCTGATCTGGGCCTGCACAGTTTGCCAAGGACTTATTTTGGGGTTAATGAAGTACATGTGCTGTTAACAGAGACCAGAACTTTTAAGTATTTATTGATAATGTAGTATGTTACAGTTGTTGTGTATATTAACCCTTGTCCTGCTGAACCCGGATATACCCTGCCTTTGAAAACAGTGTAGATCTAGATCAGTTGGCTTCTGAAGAAGCCATCTGATCTGGATCTGCACTATTTACCATTAAGTATGTGAATCTAGATCAACAAACTTGGTCAAGTAATCTGATTGGCTGAAAATTAGAAATGGGTGTGGCTTCTTAATTTATTCAGCAGGACTAGGGTTAAAGTTATTTCATATTTAAAATCACCAAAGTCTTTCAAATCACAATAAACCCTTCTCTTGCTGAACACCTCATGCCATGTCTTAGCAAACAGTGTAGATCCAGATCAGTTCTGAAGAAGCCAACTGATCTGGATCTGAAGAAGCCAACTGATCTGGATCTGCACTGTTTGTCAATAAATATAAGAAATTCTATCAAAAACCCGGAGTAACAGTTTATCTTGTCCCCAGGGACAAAATACCATGTGGTATCTTGTCCCCCTCTGGGTTATTTTGTCCTCGGGCACAAGCTAACCAGAGATGTGTATTTTTGGCCAATATTGGATACAGTTTTTTATACCCCAACAAACAAAGTTTTTTTTTGGGGGGGGGGAGGGTTGGGGGGTGAGGGGAGGTGGGTATACTGTTTTGACACTGTCCGTCCGTCTGTCCGTCGGTATATCAGTAACACTGGTTTTTCCTTAATATCTTGATTAATACTATTAGGAATCTTATCATATTTTGCATAAATGTTGATATTCATGAGATGAGAAAAAAAGGGTCAAGGGCTCAATACTGTTATAGTTATTCCCCTTTGTAATCCTTTAAAAGTTGTCTGTGACACTTTTTGTTAGTAACAATTTGCTTTTTCCTGCATATCTTGATAAGTAATATCAGGAATCTTATCATATTTTGCATAGATGTTGATATTCATGAGATGTTGCTGCTACAGAAAAATAAGGGTCAAGGGATCAAAACTCTTGATCAATAATATAAGGAATCTTATCATATTGCATAAATGTTGATATTGATAAGATGTTGTTGCTAGGCGAACATCAGGGTCAAGGGATCAATACTAATATAGTTATTCCCCTTTGTAGTTCTTGAAAACTGGTTTTTCTGCATATCTTTATTAATAGTATTAGGAATCTGATCATTTTTTGTATATTTTGCAGGGTCAAGGGGACAATACTGTTACAATTATTCCCCTTTGTAATTCTTTAAATGTTGTCCATAACTCTTTTGTTTTCCTGTCTATCTTGCTTATTAGTTTAGGAATAATATTATATTTTGCATAAATGTTGATATTGATAAGATGTTGTTGCTAGGGCAAAATCAGGATCCAGAGATCAATACTTATATGATTATCTCCCTTTGTAGGTCTTGAAAAGTGTTTTTTATGCACCCGCCATTTTCAATGGGGGAGCATATAGTATCACTGCTGTCCGTATGTACGTCCGTCCCTTCCGTTCCATCCGTCTCGTCCATCCATCCGTCCCATATGTAACACAAATGGTTTCCGTGCGATATCTTTTGAAAGGATTGGTGTATTGGATTGAAATTTTATACACAGGTAAATAATCATAAAATGTAGGTCAATTTCGATTTAGGGTAAACTCCACCAATTATTTTGGGAGTTATGGCCCTTTTTAAACTTTGAAAAATGGTTTCCCTGCAATATCTTTTGAAAGGATTGGTGTATTGGATTGAAATTTTATACACAGGTATATAATCATAAAATATAGGTCAAGTTCGATTTAGAGTAAAATCCACTTATTATTTTGGGAGTTATGGCCCTTTTTCAACTTTGAAAAATGGTTTTCATTCCATAACTTTTGAAAAGATTAGTGAATTGGATTCATATTTTGTACACAAGCATATAATTTTAAATTATAGGTCAAGTTTGATTTAGGGTAAAATCCACCAATTATTTTTGGAGTTATGGCCCTTTTTCAACATTGAAAAATAGTTTAAGTTTGATATCTTTTGAAAACATGAATGTATTGAATTCATATTTAAACACGCAGATATATAATCATAAAATGGAGGTCAAGTTCCAATTAGGGTAAAATCAACCCATTATTATAGGAGTTATGGCCCTTTTTCACCTTCAAAAGATGTTTTCCTTCTGATATATTTTTAAAAAATTTTGATTTGAGTATTGGATTCATATTTTATACACAGGTATATAATCATAAAATCTGGTCAAGTTCGATTTAGGGAAAAAATCTGCCAGTTATTAGGAGAGTTATTTTCTGCAAAATGCCTGGGTGTGGGTGAGGATGGCCCTGGGCAAGGGCATCTGTGTCATACTGACACATTTCTAGTTTCTTAAATATCTTGATTATTAGGATTCTTATCGTATTTTGCATAAATGTTGATATTCATGAGATGTTGCTGCTACAGAAAAAGAAAGGTCAAAGGATCAGTACTGTTTTAGTTATTCTGCTCTGTAATTCTTTAATGTCCATAACACTTTTGTCTATCTTGCTTCATAATTTTAGGAATCTTGTAATATTTTGCATGAATGTTAATATTGATAAGATGTTGTTGCAATGGAATTCTTTTTAATATTCTGAAAAGAGCTGCTGTTTGTATTGACCATTTAATATCTTGTGATGGATATCTAATAAGCAGTGCTTATTCACTTTTTGCATTGCTTTTATTATGCCCCCAACTTTGAAGAAGTTGGAGGGGCATAATTGCTTCTGGGGTTTTCATCCGTTTGTCTGTCCATCTGTTCGTCACACTTTTTGATGCATAGCATAACTTAAGAACCATGCATGCTACTGTTTTGAAATTTCTTATATTGATTCTTCAAGAAAAAATAGCTGACGCATGTTTTTTTTTTTCTCGACAGGATTATGCCCCTTTCCTCAGTTATGGCCCTTTGAAAAAATATGGATGCAATTTTGTCAGCAAACTATCTCAAAAACTATTGAAGCTAGAACCTTGAAACTTAATCAATAGACTGGTAGTGATGAGTCAACGACCTGATTAACTTTTGAAGAAATTCTGAAAAATTCTTCATGAGTTATAGCCCTTTGTAATTTTGGGCATTTTTACCTTGTCAGCAAAATGTCTCAAAAGCTGTTGGAGCTAGAGCCTTGAAATGGTGAATTGATTGGTAATGATAAGTAGATGACTTGATTAACTGTTGAATAAATTCTGAAAAATATTTCATGAGTAATGGCTCTTTGTAAGTTTGGGCATTTTTCCTTTGTCAGCAAAATATCTAAAAACTACTGAAGCTAGAGTCTTGAAACTTGATGAATAGATCGGTAATGATGAGTAGATGACCTGATTATTTTTTGAGTAAATTCTAAAAATATATTTCATGAGTTATGGCCCTTTGTAAATTTGGGCATTTTTCTCTTGTCAGCAAAATATCTCAAAAACTATTGAAGCTAGAGCCTTGAAACTTGATGAATAGTTTGGTAGTGATGAGTAAACGACCTGATTAACTTTTGAATAAATTCTAAAAAATATTCCATGAGGTGTGCTCCTTTATAATTATGGGCATTTTACCTTGTCAGCAAAATATCTCAAAAGCTGTTGAAGCTAGAGCCTTGAAACTTGGTGAATTGATTGGTAATGATGAGTAGATGACCTGATTAACTTTCGAATAAATTTTGAAAAATATTTCATGAGTAATGGCCCTTTGTAAATTTTGGCATTTTTCCCTTGTCAGCAAAATATCTCAAAAGAAGCTAGAGCCTTGACACTTGATGAATAGATTGGTAGCGATGAGTAGATGACATGATTAACTTTAGAATAAATTCTGAAAAATACTTATGAGTTATGGCCCTTTGTAGATTGGGCCATTTTTACCTTGTATTATCTTTTTTCATAGCATTTATAGTTAAGAATCATGTATGCTAATGTTTTGAAATTTCACATATGGATTCCTCATGAAAAAAATAGGTGACCCGTATTTTTTTCTTATCCAAATTATCTCCCATTTTAGAGTTATTTACCTTTTACTAATAACATTGAAATCTTGTTAGCAAGATATCTCAAAAAGTATTTGAGCTAGAGCCTTGATATTTGGTATACTGATTGGTACTGAGGAGGAAATCACCTGATTAAATTTTGAACCAATTAAATGAAATGATGTTGGAGTATGACCCTTTGCAATTTCTGGCCATTTAATGTTGTTGCTTTATTGTGTATAGCATTAGTTTAGAAACATGTATGCTAATGTTTTGAAATTTCATATATGGATTCCTCATGAAAAAAATAGGTGAAACGTATTTTTTTCTTATCTGAATTATCTCCCATTTTAGAATTATTTCCCTTTTAATAAAATAACATTGAAATCTTGTATATTTGTACTGTAGTTACCGTCATGGTCAAGCAGTGTTGGAGTCAAGCAGTGTTAGAGTGTTATAGTTGGGGGCATAGTGTTTTACAAACACCAGCTCTAGTTTATACCATATATGGGTAGAATAATAATGATGAGTATAGTGAGGTGATGCGGACGATACCATACCTGTTTTATCTTGTCCCCAACCCTACAGCCATCACCCTGCATTTTGTTTGGATAAGATATTGATGGTTATGGTCAGCACTGGAGATACAGAATGTGAAATTTGCTGAAAATGGGTTTGCATAGAAATGTTGGGGGACAAGATACCATAGCTGGTTTATCTTGTCCCCACCTGCCTACTTCCACTCCCTACACTTTTGATACCTATTTGGAAAATGGTCAAAGAAATAAGACAAAACACAGCTTTTTTTTCTTATTTGGGTAAGTTCAAGCTATGTGCATGCTAACAAAGTCAATGAGATACACAATACAGTTTTGAAAATTTGTTAGAATTGGTGGGTTTGGCAAGGTAGACAAGATACCATAGCTGGTTTATTATGTCGGCCCAACAAGGGGAGTGGGACATATTGTTTTTGGTGTGGATCCCATTTGCATCAGTGTCAGCTTTAGCTTTGGCATCAGCATTTGCATCGGTGTAGCTTGTTTGAAGCACTATATCTCTTGAACCTATCTGGTGGTTGGGTGAGGCAAAGGTGCTGTGTATCTTGTGGGCATCCAACTGATATTGGCTTAAAGTTGGGCAAGGCCTGCTGTCCTTGCAGCAGGTAAGGGTTGTGGGGGAATGTTGTTATTATGCCCCCAACTTCG
The DNA here is from genome assembly GCA_964016985.1 of Anodontia alba. Classification (NCBI taxonomy): domain Eukaryota; kingdom Metazoa; phylum Mollusca; class Bivalvia; order Lucinida; family Lucinidae; genus Anodontia; species Anodontia alba. The sequence continues at coordinate 57,743,185 of OZ024821.1, read as the reverse complement.
AAGAAGTTGGAGGGGCATATTGCTTCTGGGATGTTTGTGCATCCGTCCGTGCATCCATCTGTTACGCTTTTTGATGCATAGCAGAACCTCTGAACTGTGCATGCTAGGGTTTTGAAATTTCATATATGGATTCTTCATGAAAAAATAGCTGAAACGTATTTTTTTACCCATCAGGATTATGCCTCTTTCCTGAGTTATGGCCCTTTGAAAAAATATGGATAAAATCTTATCAGTAAAATATCTCAAAAACTATTGAAGCTAGAGCCTTGAAACCTGGTGAATAGATTGATATTGATGAGTAGATGACTGATTAATTTTTTAATAAATTTTGAAAAATACTTCATGAGTTAATGCCCTTTGTAACTTTGGGCATTTTTACATTGCATGCTTTTTGATGCATAGCATAACTTGTGAACCGTGCTTGCTAGGGTTTTGAAATTTCATATATGGATTCCTCATGAAAAAATAGCTGACACGTATTTTTTTACCCATCAGGATTATGCCTCTTTCCTGAGTTATGGCCCTTTGAAAAAATATGGATAAAATCTTGTCAGTAAAATATCTCAAAAACTATTGAAGCTAGAGCCTTGAAACCTGGTGAATAGATTGATATTGATGAGTAGATGACTGATTAATTTTTTAATAAATTTTGAAAAATACTTCATGAGTTAATGCCCTTTGTAACTTTGGGCATTTTTACATTGCATGCTTTTTGATGCATAGCATAACTTGTGAACCGTGCTTGCTAGGGTTTTGAAATTTCATATATGGATTCCTCATGAAAAAATAGCTGACACTGATTTTTTTCCCCATCAGGATTATGCCTCTTTCCCGAGTTGTGGCCCTTTGAAAAAATATGGATGAAATCTTGTCAGCAAAATGTCTCATAAACTATTGACGCTAGAGTCTTGAAACCTGGTGAATTGATTGGTATTGATGAGTAGATGACCTGATTAATTTGTTAATAAATTTTGAAAATACTTCATGAGTTATAGCCCTTTGTAACTTTAGGCATTTTTACATTGCATGCTTTTTGATGCATAGCATAACTTGTGAACCGTGCTTGCTAGGGTTTTGAAATTTCATATATAGATTCCTCATGAAAAAATAGCTGACGCGTATTTTTAATCCCATCAGGATTATGCCTCTTTCCCGAGTTATGGCCCTTTGAAAAAATATGGATAAAATCTTGTCAGCAAAATATCTAAAAGATTATTGAAGCTAGAGCCTTGAAACCTGGTGAATAGAATGGCATTGATGTGAAGATGACCTGATTAACTTTTGAATAAATTCTGAAAAATACTTTATGAGTTATGGCCCTTTGTAACATTGGGCATTTTTACATTGCATGCTTTTTGAATCATAGCATAACTTTTGAACCGTGCATGCTAGGGTTTTGAAATTTCATGTATGGATTTCTCATGAAAAAATAGCTGACACATATTTTTTTCTCATCCAGATTATGCCCCTTTTCTGAGTTATGGGCCTTAGAAAAAATATGGATGAAATCATGTCAGTAAAATATCTCCAAAACCATTCAAGGTAGAGCTTTGAAACCTGATGAATAGATTGGTATTCCCTTTCCTCAGAAAAACATGTAAAGACATGTATTTATGCATCTTTACATGTAATGCCAGATAATGCGGAGTATTGGCCATTTACGGGCTTTTATGTGTTAGTACATAAAAAACAAAAAGGAGAGAACAACTGATGAGAAGACACTTGACATGTAAAATTTTACATGTAATTACATGTTTTTCCACGTAATGACATGTAATTACATGTTAATTTTCCATGAACAGGTATTTTTGACGCATTAATACATGTAGTCAAGATCACAAATTTTCAGATTCACATGTCAAATTCTACGCGTAAAATTCAACATGTAAATCTAGGAATACAATTTGGTGATTAAAGTTTACATGTAAAATTCTACACGTAAAATTCTATGCGTAAGATTCTACACATAAATTTTTATGCATAAAATTCTACACATAAAATTTCACGCATAAAATTCTACACGTAAAATTCTACATGTAATAAAACTCTACATGTAAGTGGGAAATTCATAGTAATATCAATGTAGTTGTGATACTTTTAGGTCACCTGAGCAAGAAGTGCTTATGGTGAGCTTTTGGGATATACCATGATGTTCCTCGTACCTTGGGACATCCATCCATCAGTCTGTCCATCTGTCTGTCAACTATTGCTTGCATATACACTCTAGAGGGCACAGTTTTGATCCAATCTAAATGCAACTTTCTCAGAATGTTTATCTGCTTGAAATATCTAGGCCAAGTTTGAATCTCGGTTATGTCAGGTCGGAAACTAGGTCACAAGGTCAAATCTTAGAAAAATCTTGTGTACATAATAGAGGTTTCATTTTCCATCGAATCTTTATGGAACTTTGTTTGAATGTTTGCTTGAAGACTATATATGTTAAGTTGAAATATGGGTCATGTGGATTTGCAAACTAAGTTACTAGATTAAATAATTGAAAACACCTTGTGTACACAATAGGGGCTTCATTTTTCAAGAATGTTCGCAAAAGTTTGTCAGAATGTTTGTTTTGACAGTGTTTAGGCCAATTTCAAATATGGGCCACTTCCGGTAAAAAACTAGGTCAGTAAGTGTAATCTAAGAAAAACATTGTACATACATTATAGGCTTCATTTTCCATTGAATATTTTTGAAACTTCATTCAAATGTTTCTATGAATAATATCTAGGACAAGGTCTGATACAGGTAATGTGGGTTCAAAGACTAGGTCACTAGGTCAAATCACTGAAAAACTTTGTGTACACAATACAGGCTTCATTTTTCAGTGGATGTCATGAAACTTTGTGATAAAGTTTGTTTTGACAATAATTAGGTCAAGTTCCAAACTGAATCATGTCAGGTCAAAGACTAGGTCAAATCTTTGAAAAAAAAACCATGTGTGCACAACAGAGTCCCCTCATCCAGATCTACATTATTTGCTCAGACCTATTTTTTTACATTTTTGGTGTCCAATTTTTAAGAGTTAATTAAAATAAATTAACTAAAAGCCATAGACCTGGAATAAATAATCTTTTTTTTTTTTTTTTTTTTCAAGCAGTTAATAAGCAGTATTAAAAATGTTAATATTTTCAACTGAAAACATGACATATATCAAACACCAAAGAGTAGAATAATTTTGAATGAAATTTAAAAGAAAACTGATCTACCCCGCCCACTACATGTACATCAGAAACTACCACAAGAGCTTAGCTGCCTTTTGGTGCCAGTTTATAATGCATCAAAATGGAAAACTGAGAAAGTATTAAAATAACACACATTTTTATACGCCCGTTTGAAAAATGGGATGTATTATGTTAAGGGGTCCGTCCGTAAACTTTTTCGTTTCCGGCTAACTCCTCCTACAGTTTACATCCGATCAAGCTGAAACTTGGTATATAGTTAGACCATGATGTGGCGCAGCGCATATTGTTTCGGGGTTACAGTCCACCAAATGTTTGCAGAGTTATGCCTCTTAGAAAATTTCTGTAAACTTTTCATTTCCGGTTAACTCCTCCTACATTTTACATCCAATCAAGCTGAAACTTTATATATAGTTAGACCATGATGTGGAGCAGCGCATATTGTTTCAAGGTTACAGTCCACCAAATATTAGCAGAGTTATGCCCCTTTGAAAATTTCAGTTGACTTTTCGTTTTCAGCTAACTCCTCCTACAGTTTACATCCGATCAAGCTGAAACTTGATTTGTAGTTAGACCATGATGTGGAGCAGCGCATATTATTTCAAGGTTACAGTCCACCAAATATTAGCAGAGTTATACCCCCTTTGAAGATTTATATTAATTTTTCGTTTCTGGTTAAATCCTCCTACAGTTTACATCCAATCAAGCTGAAACTTCATGTACAGTTAGACCATGATGTGGTGCAGCCAATATTGTTTCGCGGTTACAGTCCACCAAATATTAGAGTTATGCCCCTTTGAAAATTTCAGTAAACTTTTCGTTTCTGGCTAAATCCTCCTACAGTTTACATCCTATCAAGCTGAAATTTTATTTGCAGTTAGACCATGATGTGGAGTAGCGCATATTGTTTCAGGGTCACTTAGGTTACAGTTCATCAAATATCAGCAGAGATATGTCCCAATGAAATTTATTTAATTTTTTTTTTTTTTTTTTTTTGTAATTCCACTTACAGTTTATATCCGGAGCACTGAATTATACAGGAGCCAGTTTTTGTGCTACATCTTTTTACTTGCCACGGGCGTATAATGCCCCGCTTGACGGAGCTCTTGTTTCTATAAGTTATCCTCCTGTGTTCAAATATTTTGTAGCAAAATGTTTTGAAAAGAATAGCATTTTATAACTCCAGTGCTCCATGTGACTTCATGCTTTGAGACTGAATATACTAAAGTTTAAAACTGACCAATCAGATAACAGTATCTTGTACACAAAAACTCCAAAGTTCTTATTTTTACGCATTTTTTTACTTGTTGAAAATTACTAAGTCCAGAGCTGGCTTCTTTTACAGACTGTTTTTTGATAAAGTTATATAAATGCCATATTTTGCCAGGTTAATTTTTTTCTAAGTCTACAAATGACACGTAAATACATGTAAAATTTTACGCATTTTGCCATGCCTTTACAGGATTATCATGGCTTTACATGTCATTACGTGGTTTTATGCGTAGGAGTAAATTCTGAAAAATTTTGGCTGAGTTATGGCCCTTTTTTGACTCAGTTTTTATACCCCGCCACACAATAGTGGAGGGTATTATGGTTTCACGTTGGACGTCTCTGTGTGTTTCCGTCTGTCTGTCCGTCCGTCCATCGTATGTCCGTCTGTCCGTCCATTTTTCATTTCCGGATGATAACTTGCATAAACATCAATGGATTTTCATCAAACTTGGTATGTGCATTGATATTGTAGATACCTGATTTGGGATTGCTAATGTACATGCCCATATTTTCGTTTCTGGATAACTTGAGTAAATAACAAAGGATTTTAACCCAACTTGCTATATGCATTGACATTAAGGAGATCTGGTTTGGGATTGCTAATGCGCAAATTTCCTCAAATTTTTACGGAGTTATCTGCCCGAGACATGCCCATATTTTTGTTTCCGGACGATAACTTCAGTAAATAACAAGGGATTTTAATCAAACTTACTATATATATTGACATTAAGGAGATCTGGTTTGGAATTGCTAATGGGCAAATTTTGTTAAAGTTTTATGGAGTTATCTGCCCGAGACATGCCCATATTTTCGTTTCTGGATGATAAGTTGTGTAAATAACAAGGTATTTTAACCGAACTTGCTATATGCATTGACATTAAGGAGATCTGTTTTGGAATAGCTAATGGGCAAATTTCGTCAAATTTTTACAGAGTTATCTGCCCGAGACACGCCCATATTTTAGTTTCCGGACGATAACTTGAGTAAATAACAAGACCTTTTAACCAAACATGCTCAGAGGGCAAGTCAATAAGTAACCAGCCTATCCCATTTTCAATTGACCAAGACACCCAAGATTTTCATGCCTTGTTTCAATACATGTTTTAGGCCTGAGGGCAAAATTGCACCCTTATCATGTTATTCACTCATAAGATATTGAATGTCAAACATGGCTAGCGATTCAAAAGTAAGCTTTTCGTCAAAAGTTGAGTACTGTGCTGTAATTCAGTACTTGTATTTGAAAGGGAAAACAGGTCAGGAAATACATTGCGAGTTGACCAATGTTTATGGGTCTTCTGCATCATTGTATGCACAAGTTAAATTCTGGGGTGGGGAATTCAAATGCAGCAGAACGTCTTTAGAAGACGAAACCAGGTCTGGACACCCATCAGATGCCACCGATGAAGAAATGTGTAACAAAGTACGAGATCTGGTGTACTCTGATAGGTGAATTAAGGTGGAAGAAATAGTGAATGCATTACACATTTCACATGGTAGCGTTTCAACAACTTTACATGATCGCTTGGGTATGCTCAAGCTAACAGCCCGTTGGGTCCTAAAATCCCTTAGCGATGAGCAAATGGCAACCAGAGCATCAGTATACAGCGCATTGTTGAAGCGGTTTAGGTCAAAGGAAGATGATTTCCTTTCATGTCTGGTGACAGTAGATGAGACCTGGGTCCATTATTATAAGCCAGAGAATAAAGCTCAAAGTCACCAGAGTGTAGGGCCGAGGTCTCCAAGGCCAAAGAAGTTCAAAGCACAACCCTCTGCTGGCAAGGTGATGGCATCTGTATTTTGGGATGCACAAGGCATTATTATGTTGGACTTTCTAGCAAAGAAAAGTACAATAACAGTTGTGTATTATGCAAATTTGCTCGACCAACTGAGAACTGATCCGTGGAAAACGCCGAGGTAAACTCTCCAAAGGGATTCTGCTCCAACAGGACAATGCGAGAGTCCACACTTGCAAAATTGCAATGGATGCTGTTGAGCGGAATGGGTACGAGCTAATACCGCACCCCGCCTATTCTCCGGACTTAGCTCCTAGTGACTATTTCCTATTCCCAAACTTGAAAAAGGATATCCGTGGTCCAACGAAGAAGTCATGGCGGCAGTTGAGGAGTGGGTCAGAGACAAGGACCCTGGCTTCTTCAGTTCTGGGCTGATGGCACTGGAACACCGTTGGTCCAAGTGCATCATTCTAGAGGGCAATTACATCGAAAAAGAAGAGATCGATCTCACCCAGAAATAAGTTAGGTTGGTTTTTTATTGACTCGCCCTCGTATATGCATTGATATTATCAAGATCTGGTTTAGGATTGTTATCTGTCCATTGATATTATCAAGATCTGGTTGAGGATTGTTATCTGTTCCTCTGTCATTTTCTTTCCAGACATTTTCGCAACAATAACTTTAATACATAAACAAATAATCATTGTGGTGGGGTATTATGCTTGCAGTGCTTTTATTGTTGTTTGTTTCCGCTCAAAAACTTTGAAGGGATACATTGATTTCATTCAAACTTTGCAGAACTTTATATCACTGTAAAATACAGGTCAAGTTCAATATTGGTAATCATCCGCCAAATTTTGGCTGAGTTATGGCCCTTTTTTGACATATTTTGTTGCTGTGTTGATATTGGTTTCCTATCAATAACTTTTGCAGGGATGCATTGATTGTATTGAAAGTTTGCAGAAGGATATATCATTGTAAAATACAGGTCAAGTTTGATGTAAGCAATCATTTGCAAACTTTTTGGCTGAGTTATGGCCCTTTCTCGACTTAGTTTTTGTTGGTGTGTTGATATTGGTTCCCACTCAGTAACTTTTGCAGGGATGCATTGATTTTATTGAAAGTTTGCAGAAGGATATATTATTGTAAAATACAGGTCAAGCTTGATATTTGTAATCATCTGCAAAATTTTGGGCAAGTTATTGCGCTTTTTCAACTTAGTCACTTTTAGGGATAGGAGCAATTATAGGGACCAGTGTTGTTTTTTTTTCTTTTTTATATCAAGTGGTTGGCGCTTTAAGCAGGCGACACCTCCGATTCTCGGAATTCTAGTAGAGTTATTTCCCTTTAATAAAATAATATTGACATCTTGTATATTTGTACTGTTGTTACTGTCATGGGCAAGCAGTGTTGGAGTCAAGCAGTGGTAGAGTCAGGCAGTTGGGGGCATAGTGTTTTACAAACACCAGCTCTAGTTTCTTCTGTTTCTTCACTTTCATTCCTGTTTCTTCCCTGTCCCCCTCTTTCATCTCCTTTACTATCTCATTTCTACACCTCTTTCTCCTCTGTCCTTCACTTTCATCTCCTCTACTAATTTTTATTATCTTCTATAACTTCACAAAGAGACAAATTGTGATCTTCCATAGAACAATCACAAAATAAAGATTTTCTAGCTTGAAAGAAGAAAACACGTGTAACAGAACAGAAAAATTGGCACAGACAAACAAAAAAGCCGAAACAAGAGAGGGGCAAGATACTGCGGCTACGCTTATTATTAAAAATTTTTGACACCATCTATTATTTATTGTTTTCTTACCATTCTGGCAAGTCACTGTTTTACCTTACCCACTCTTACTTTGAATAATGATAGCACTTAGCCTGAACCTGCAAATATGGCAAGCCCCCAGACTTTTATTATGTAGAGTGGTTTGGGAGTAATTGAATTTATGAGAAAGATTGTGATCTGCAGAACAATAACTGAATAAAGATTTCATAATGAGGATAATAAAGGGGTATTTTTTCATTTCTCTTTAGAAACCTATATTGTGGGTACTTGTTAGAATCGCCTCATTGAGACAAATGAGACAAGTGCACATCAAATGAGCTTTTATTCAGAAATAAGAAGACTGATTCTTGAATTAAACCTGTTGAAAGAAGAAAAACTTATAATGGAACAGACAAAATAGTAGAGACAGACAAAATTAGACGTAACAAGAGAGGGGACAAGATACCGTAGGTATGGTATCTTGTCCCATGATTAAACTGTCTGATCAGAAACATTTCAATGTGTACCTAAGGGAACTATATACATTTATAAATGAAAATGTGATCTTCTGTAGAAAAAACACAAAATAAAGATGTTATAACCTAATGAAAGAAGAAAACACTCGAAATAAAACAGAATAAATAGCTTAGACAAACAAAAGTATAAATAACAAAAGGGGGACAAGATACCCTAGGTATGGTATCGTCCCCTAAAGGAAAACATTTAAATTGGAAATTAGAAAAAAAGCATGGACAAATAAAAAAAAGACATAACAACAGGGTGGGGGTGGGGAGGTTGGGGGAACAAGATACTGTGGGTACGGTATCTTGTCCCCTGATTACACCTGTCCAATCTGAGGAACATTTCAATGTGTACTTGAGTGAACTATTTAGATTTAACTTTACAAAGAGAAAAATTGTGATCTTCTATAGAACAATCACAAAATAAAGATTTTCTAACCTGTTGAAAGAAGAAAACACTTGTAACAGAACAGAAAAATTGGCATAGACAAACAAAAAAAAGCGAAACAAGAGGGGGGACAAGATACTGCTGCTATGGTATCTTGTCCCCGAGGACAAAATAACCCGGGGGGGAGGGGGGGCAAGATACCACATGGTATCTTGTCCCCCGGGGAAAAGATACAGGGGGAACAGGATAAACTGGGACACTGGATCAAGTAATCTGATTGGCTGAAAATTTGAAAAGGGCATGGCATCTTAATTTATTCAGCATGACAAGGGTTAAAAAGAAAAAAATCTATATTTTATCCCAGTTTAATTTATTCTTTAATCCAAATCATAAGATTGCTGACATTTAGTATGACAAAGGGAGACAACTATTGAGATTGAAATTTGTAGCAATTAGAACACCTTTCAGTGATTTGTAAAGTTTAAAATAAAGCTGCTTATGGTCCAATGGAGGCTTTTTTTCATGAGTTTTAGTCTGTTTTGATTTGACAGGCTTAATCACATTAAAAGAAGTCTTCACTTTGGACTTTGAACAGCTGTAGATGAACAGATGTAATTCAGAATTAAGTTCTAGGACCAACATAATTACCTAAGTTAGATTATAAGTGCTTTTAAAGTGCTTCATAAGTGAATTTTCACCATGACTTTTAACCACAGAAAAATCTCCCTATTTGATACCCCAATCTCCTATCTGAAAATCTCCCTATTTGGGACCAAGAAAATATCACATGTATGCAAACAAAATCTCTGAACATGACTGTCAGAATGAAAGTATATGCCTTGTTTTACGGGCCCCCGTAGCCTAGTGGATAAGAGAGTTGACTCTTAATCCATTAGGTTTCTCACCGCTGTGGTTCGAGCCTCGCTCGGGTCATATGTGGGAAAGCCAAGTTCTGCTTACGGATGGTCAGGTGGTTTTTCTCCGGGTTCTCCGGTTTTCGCCCACCTTCGATGAACGATCGGCTCGATATAAGTGAAATATTCTTGAAAGGGCCGTAAAACCCAAATCAAAAAAAAAAAAAAAATATGCCTTGTTTTTAGGAAATGACAGGCTAGAACTCCAAACCCTATGTTTCTCCATGTAAACATTTATTTTAAAAATTTATTCTGATATTAGGATATATCCATGAAAACATTTGAAGCTTCTCATCTTTTGTTTTCAAGGAGAAATCAGGAAACTATCAGTATGTTTTGGTTAAAATCACACATTATCTTGAACTCTGTTTCACAGATTTGTCAGTCTGGAGTCTAAGGATTGTGCTGGTGATAAATGGTGCTCTCTCATTCTTTCTCTCCAGAAAATAGGGTTTGTCAGGGTAGGAAATGTCAAGTCCTGATTTTTATCTTTACTTTATAACTATATGTAATTACTTCTGCTGATATGCTTATTACCCCTGCTGATGTGCTAATTATGGATACATTTGAATTTGAAAGATTTTGTCACCATTTAACAAAGGGATATAACTTTTGAAGACAAGAAAAAAGCCTTCTTAATATTTGAAACCTTTTGAAAATGGGGGCTACTATTTAAGGAAAGAATTTGCTCTCATTTGGGAGCAAATTCATTTCTATCTTAAATAGCAATATACCTGTATATTCTACAGAATTCTGTAATTATTTTATGGGGCAACAAAGGCCCTGATCAGATTGTGAAGATGCACTATCTAATCTAGCCACTGTCTGCATATTGCCCCAATGCACATTTTTACATGGCACTGCTCATAAGTAATACCATAAAGTAGCTTTTTCTCTGTCCCTAATTCATTTTTGTTATCTTTTTTATTCAGGTATCACCTGGGATCTCTAGCATTTGGTTCATTAATAATAGCTATTGTTCAATTAGTAAGAGTGTTCTTGGAATATCTTGACCACAAGCTCAAAGGATCTGAAAATCCAGTGGCTAAATTCTTCCTCAAGTAAGTACAACCCATTTAATCTATGTCAGAAGAATCAAGGACTTTACTGTATTTCAACTGCACAATACATTAACCTATAGATAATGTGCTATTCTATTCTGTTTTTCACACCTTCCACAGAAAAACGACCTTTCAGTTATCAATAAAAGTCTTTATCCAGAAGGTCCTTTAGGCAGTTACCTGTGTGACATAACTCTTCCCGCTTAATTGATCACGTGTCAGTTTCTTTTCTGTGGACAAAGAAAATCAACAAGGATTTTTAGCAGCAGGGAGGGCGAATGGACTTTTTTTGGGGGCCCAGAAGGGCTCCCACGTACACAAACAATTGGCAACTCTGTATGTATGTCGAGACGACTTCGCTGTACACAAACAATTGGCAACTCTGTATGTACGTCGAGACGACTTCCTCGCAGAGCTCGGCCGCGCTTCGGCTCTTCCTGAGGCCCCCAAGTGAGCATAGTGAGAGCCAGTGCCCCTGGGGACGACCCCCGCCCTCACTGGCCCAGGGACATTGCATTGCCGACACGTTTTGCTCTCCTTTTAAACATTCCCATCGACATAGGTATTGCACAGGTAGTTATGTGGCAAGATGAAAGGTCATAATCAATGCACGTGGTTAAAAGTGGATATCTGCGGGAAAAGCTGTTGCCGAATGTTTTGCAAGGTTCACTTGGCCAAACTTCGCAAAGGCCGCCCAGTTCCCGTTCCCTGTAAGTCTTGCGGGATGGGGGTTCAGAGCGAGATACATCGCTGCCGGAAGTGCGGGTGAGAAAAGGTTCGCCAGCACCATATAGGGTTGGAGAAGAAAACCAGAACACAGTTTGATTTGGTGATAGATCAGCTTATTGCAGAACGAACTCCTATTTAGACATTAAGTTGCAATAGGTATACCCACACCGCAAGATCAGCTTATTGTGAAACAAACTCCTATTTAGACATTAAGTTGCAATAGGTATACCCACGCCGCGAGATCAGCTTATTGCGAAACAAACTCCTGTTTAGACATTAAGTTGCAATAGGCATACCCACACCGCGATAGCATGGATGCCGCTATGAAGCAGCTTGCTAGACTGCCCCCGCGCGACGTTCCGTCACCCGACACGGCTGGGATGGACGCCTACATCGAGGAGATCCTTTCATAAATGCCGGGCGAGCGGCCCATCCCGGCCCCACGCCGGCGAAGGCCCATCCCGGCCCCGCACGACGTGCCGTCACCCGACACGGCTGGGATGGACGCCTACATCGAGGAGATCCTTTCATAAATGCCGGGCGAGCGGCCCATCCCGGCCCCACACAGGCGAAGGCCCATCCTCGATGAGCCCATTCCAGAAGCTGAGGAAAGACTCCTGCCCCGGCCACTTCGACCACATTGGCCATTTACCGACCTGGATGATCGTGTCCCTCATCCAGTAAGAGTCCCGGCTTACGAGCTGTGGGTCGAGATACTTAACGACGCAAAAGACGAATTCGAGGTAGATGGCGCCGCCGCGGTCTTCTCCACATGGAGGGCTGAAGGAGAAGACCCGCTGGACATCGGTGATGTCGAGATCACCGACGGCATGCATGCCAGAGCCGGCAGGTTGGCACTGGACGCTCGGATGGCCAACGTCAGGGCTACCCAACTTCTGGCGGCTCTCCCAGGGGACAAGGAGTTTATTCTGAAACTCAAGTTTCTCCGGGAGAAAGCTGAAGATGATTGGGTCCTTGAAGACAAGTTTGATCCAGTCCGGGCTGAGCGAAAGAAGGGCCGGGGGGTCATTGAGGTCGCTCGGAACACAAGCCCTGGGGTATTGACTGGAATTGACAGTGTGTTCTATCAGAATGCATACCCCGTCACTGCAGTTGTCTACGGCCTCTATCCCATCAGGGATCCAGATCCTGCCAACCTAGCTCCGTTAAGAGATGGTGACCTCAACTGTGTGGCCCAGAGAGTTGTGGAGCACTTTGAGGGCGCTTTGAGAGGCCAGGGGCTAACGCCCGCACAGCGACGGAAGCTACAAGATTGGGAGTGGAGGTCCGTGAGACTGGAGCCTCGGTTGACGCCGTGGCTGAACTGGAAAAGATCCTCAAAAGAGCAATCATCCTGAGGGACATTGCTGGTGAGGACATCTTCAACAGTGGCAAATATGGTAGAGGTGGGAATGGCGGCCATCGACCCATAGAACTCATCTACCACAACGGCCACGCCTGGTCGAAAGACCTCCACTTCCCCCAGGCCCGAGAGGTTCACATCTACGAGGGCAACGTCTGGCGCGCCATCTGGGAAGTCTCCGAGGAAGAGTCAATAGCGGTCTGGCTCCTGGGCGGTCGAGACCGACAGCTGTCTGTTGACCAGTTCGTGCTCCAGGACGGCTGCACCTTCAGGACACAAGAGGCCCATGAAAGACTTAAAGCGATCTGCCCCGAGCTTGCCGACAGAGCCTTCGGTGAAAACCACGCGTCCAGCATTATGGCAAAAGGAAAGAACGGCTGGAAGCCAACCCCAGCCATCCTCCTCCCGGACATCGAGAAGGCTTGTGTGGAGCATGGCCATGGCGGACTCTGGAACTCGATGGGTTATGCCATGAGGGAAGTCACTTCTATCGACATGAAGGCCTGCTACCCGGCCTCCTTCCAGGGCATGGGTGAAGCGAAACGGTCGAGCGGTTCGGACATCCGACTCACCCCATGACCCGTGTAGCAATCAATGGCCCTCTTCCAAAAGACATTGGCACAGGCTTCGCCGAGATTCAAGAATGGGAGTTTGATGCAACCTGTCATCCTGTCATCCCTGCCTGGTTCGGGAAGCATTTCGCCTCCAAAAGCGGCGGTTGGGCCCCGACACAGCTCCTTGCCTTCCTGACAGAGTCTGGCCTGCTGAGGTCTCTCAAAGTCAGGGAGGCGATTATCTCCTTCGAGAATTAGACTGAGGTCTGGTTGCCCGAGAGCAGGGACCAGGCCTGCTCCGTCATCGGCAAATTCACCCAAGGCAGCAAGGCAGATGGAAAAAGGCTAACAAGGAGGCTGGTGACCGACCGCGGCGAGCTCGACTATCTTGTCCGGGACACCTCTCGGGCACTTTGGTAGGAGCGCCAGTGAAGTGCGAGCTTGGTCACATCCTCACCTACTACGATGGCTCTCAACCACAGTTTGCCCATTTGAGGACCTCGATGCTGGCCTACGCTCACATCAACCTCCTCTCTATGCTTTCAAGGTTTGAACCCGACGAGGCCGTCCCAGTGGCGACCGATTCCATCTATGTAAAGAAAACGGCGCTCTGCAAGCTCGAGAGGGTCGGGGCCTACAAGCCTTATGAGGTGCACCCAAAAGGGTATTGCCGCATCTGTCTCCCCTGCCACGACGAAGCAACCCCGAGGCCACCACGGGATTGCCCCAGCCCAGTGGCGTGACAAGGGCGAGAGCCTCTACATGCCGATGGAACACGCAGCCTACCTTGCCAAGCCTGACTACATCTATTCTGAAAAGGACCTCACTCCCAGCACCGCGCCGCGCCACGACGATCCCCTGTCCCGACATCAGCTGAGCTACCTAAACGGCAGCGGGGGCAGCAGCAAAACCACGCGAGCGATCGAGCTCTTCCGTACCGGAAACCCCCTCATCTTCGCCCCGACCCACCGTCTGGCCAAAGAGATGCGGGCCAGGGGCATCCAGGCCCAGACCTATCACAGCGTCTTCCGCTGGAGTGGCCAGACAGACTGGACGCCCGAAAGGATAGGACAGAGATCCGTTCCCCGTGTGATCATCTGGGACGAGGTCTGCACAATGCCCTGCCCCATTCTTGGAACCTTCCTTGGCTGGCTCCTGGGTCGAGGCAGGAGGTTCGCGACCGGGCCCAGAGGCTGCTGTTCGAGTGCCATGAGAAGTATTTCCCGGACACCCCCGTGCCTCTACTATACCGCCCCAAAGACACTCGGCGGCAAAACATCATGGTCACCATCCTGGATGGCAGGCCAGACCAGCAGGAGCGCATCCTGAACGACGTTGTTGAGGTGCCCTTGGAATATGCCCGCGAGGTCCTCGACGGCGAGTGGGGCCAGGACTGTGCTCTTGGCTTCGCCCTCACCGTTCACCTGAGCCAGGGTCTCACCGTCGCAGACCCCCAAAAAGTCTGGATAATCGATAACTATCTTCAGTGGTCCAATCTTGCCTACCTGGCCGTATCAAGAGTGGAGTATCTCGAGCGGGTAGTCTGTCCACCAGAGGAGGGCTCTGAGGGTGGGCCACTCACAGAGCCTGATGAGCCATCGCTCCGCAAGACCATCATAAAAAAGCTGGTGGGCTACAAGCGACAGGACCAAGCCAAGGGGCTTAGGTTTGGCCTGAGGGTTGATCACATCCTAGCACTGAAGGAGGCGCAGAACAATCACTGTGCCGAATGCGGCATCGAGCTCCTATGGGCGTACCAGCCGAAGGACACCCAGCAGTTCAGCGTTGACTGATTGGACAACACCGTGGGCCACATCCGCCATAACGTCCGGCTGATCTGTCTCGAGTGCAACCGAAAAAGAGGAGCCGCTGCGCTGGAGGCGTACATTGATCATTGTGCCGCGTGCGGCATCGAGCTCTGGGCGTACCGCCGGCCGAAGGACACCCAGCAGTTCAGCATTGACCGATTGGACAACACCGTGGGCCACATCCACGATAACGTCCGGCTGTCCTGTCGAGTGCAACCGAAAAAGGGAAGCCACTGCGATGGATGCGTACATCGATGAACTGTTCAGCACTTGAGAACCCCATCCGGCGGAAGCTGAGTGTCGGGCGGCACTACGAGGAGTTCCTCCCTGACAAAGCCCCGCTGAGGCCCATCCTGCAAGTAGTAGACCACAGGCTCACTGGGCTTGGTCACTGAGCGTCCCAGTAGGTACACCTCAAGAGACCACTCGGGGTCTGTAGCGCGTCAACGGCCACCTTCCCGCCAGGCTGGTACAGATAGCGAACGCCAACTCCCGAGGGGACTTTCTGCTCCTCGAGAACAACTGGGCAGCCAGGAACTACAGAGGAGGGCTTTTGCGCCACGGTCTTGGCCTTGATGGCATCAGAGGGCTTTTTGCCGGTCAACCTGGTCACTTCGCCATTCAGAGCTGCTACGACGCCAGGCAGCCGAGCCACCCAATCTGTTGACCTCTGACCTGAAGGGAGGCGCATCTCTTGGGTGTATTGGTGCCCAAATAAGCGCTCAGCCAGGGTCCTGTTCCAGCACTCCACGACGCCTTGGTCCCTGTGAATATCAACCCGACCGCGCCGGACCTGGACAGAGTGCTTTGCCAGCAGCTGGTTCACCGCACCCATGAACTCGCGACCAGGGTCAACCTGAAGGAGCTTCGGCCACTTCGGAGTAGTGTGCATGCGGGTAGGCGCCCGAAGGCTCCATATACGTGCTCCAAGATCCGAGGCCTTGGCACCCATGGTCTAGCTTTTGTCTCCAGTCCGTTTCCAGGGACACGCCAAACTCGGCGCAGAGCTGCCTGTAGGCCCTGGCATCGAAGGTGTTCAGATACCAAGAATGAGATTTTTCTCCGGGAAGGGCGACTCGCAGCTCCTCAAGAATATGCCTAGTGGTGAAGTAAACATGGAAGCGATACAGACTCGCAAGGAGCGGATCTGTGGCTTGGAGGTGGTCCTCAACCGAGACACCACATCCGGTGGTGGCGCACCAAACCGCGAAGTTCAGTTGGCACTGCCACCAATTGAAAGGAGTGGTTTTCCAGGAATTCCAAGCCTTGTTTGCCATAGCGATATCCCCGGTGAGTGGGGGGTTCTGGTACTGGGCAAAGATGTCTGGGAAAGAGGCCTGAAAGTCACCCCCCTTGTCATCAACCATAATCTTCTGGCTGGCCAGAGAGAGCACCTGCTTCTCTTTGACATGGGCCCCCGCCCGATATGTTGCAGAGCTTTTGAACGAGTAGGCCCTCTTGTCCATGCTTTGGGTCACTATGTACGTCACACTCACCGACATTCAAAATGGGGAACCGGTCCCTCTTGCATCTCTTCCCGGCACTGCATGTGGGGGGCTGGAGGTCGCTCTCTTTGAGCTCACGTATTACCACCGCTGGCTCAACATCGGCGCCGTAGGGAATAACAAGGTCTCAGATGGGCGCACCGTGTTGGACATACCTGACGGATACTATAACGTTTGGGAGCTGGACAAAGAGGCGTTCCGGCCTTTGGGTGCTGAACTCCGTTTGCATGCCCCTACCGGTCGCTTGCAGCTGTCTGCGAAGAAATGTCTGGTCTTTAACAGCGGGCTGTCCAAACTCCTAGGGTTCTCTCGAGAGACGTTTGAGCCCGGCCAGAACCACATTGCAGACAAGCCTCATCGTCTGACCATCCATCGGTAGATCTGCATGCATCTTGCCCAGGTCAGCACTTCGGAAAACCTGCACAACGGTCGCCCCTCCACACTGCTAAGATCCGTCCCCATCGAGAACGAGAGGTGTGGGGGTGGTCGGACGGAGACCTTCCCCAGATTGCAGTACAAACGGCTGGCTTCGGGGCCTCTTTCTCAGCTGACCCTCACGGTATCAGACGTAAACGACAAAGAGTTAGACTTCGACCACTTAAGTGCAGTCCTACACATAAGAAATGGCTGACGCGGGTGGCCCTGGGAGCGCCAGAAAATGCCCCGGGCTGGCTTTGTCCGATCTGGGGGATACCGAAAGATTCGAGAAGGATGGGGAGGAGGGACAGCTGTATGGTCTCCAGCTGTCCGACGGGGTGTACAAATGAAAAAAGGTCGTCACCCAAGAGGGAGGTGGGGCGCAGAAGCTCGGAGAGTTGAGCGATGTAGATGTTTCATATGCCGCCCCCAGGTGGCTTCACACGCTGGCGTTTACTGGGAGCAGGTGGGTCGCCTTCGCGGACCCCGTTCAAGAAACGGGCTGGCTTGTGGATGTCAAAGTTTCGGCTCCTTACGTCGTGACGGGCCAGCAGCACAAGATTCGGAAGGTGATAAATGCCGGTACCCGGCTGTGTTCCTACATCCCCGGGACCAAGAACGTGGTCGTTTCCGAGCGCTATACCCTGAAGACGAGCAATAGCCGGCCTGGCGTTCTCAAAATGGTTTCTGAGTTCGACCCGGCTGGGATCATCGGCGTGGGATTGCCTACTTCCACGATCCTTCTCGAGCTAGTCCTGGGAGACTGGCCCGACGACTTTGTTGATGTCTTACCAGGCTTCACGCCCAAGTGGACCCAAGCGCAGGAGGGTAGAGACGTGGGAGCCTATATCAGTGTACAGGAGCCTCCTCAAGTGCGTTTTACACTTGTGGGGATTGGGTGTCAGGCGGATTATCGCTTATTCGATATAAGCAAGATCCATGTTGGTCCCGCAGTGGAGCTCAAAAGGCTGCGAATTATGCCCCTTGATCTCTCGTCAGATCAGAGCTCCGTGGCGTTAGGTCATTTGAACCTGTCCGACGGCGGTGATAGTTAAGCACAATGGGACTTTACCCACCTCTTGAGACGCCAGGAGACAATCATCGACTTCAGCATGTGGCTGAGGTCCGATCCCGCCTGGAGAAAGAGCGGGACTTCAGAGCCTCGCTCTACAAAAAATACCAGTGGGGGGTCTATGTCGTCGACGGACTCAACACCGCGCTTTCAGTGGCCAGCGCGGGCTTGGCTGCGTCTGGTGTCTGACTATTGACGACGATAATCGCGACGCCAGTCGCCATTAGCCTTCAAGCTGGGGCGATTGTGTGTGGGTTGCTGGGAGCGGAAAATTCATTGGTCGGAGGCTTGGAGTCAAAGCTAGGAAACATGACCAGATCCATGTCTTAGCTGAGTCAAAGCTAAACACAATCGCAGACCGCATTTCGACCGCGCTGACCGACGATAAGATCTCCGAGGAGGAGTTTCGCCTGATTCTCTCTGAGGTCGACAAGTACGACCAGATGAAGGCTGAGATTCGTCGTGGGCGTCAGAAACAGGGCGGGGGTCTAGCTGAGAACGAAAAGAAGCAGCTCATGAACCTCATGAGAGATGAGGCGATGCTAACGGCCCGTACCAAGCTCTTGGAAGAGCTCCGAGCTGCTGGAAACAGTGGCATCTCTCAATAAATATATCTTGTTCGCGGGCTTAAAAAAAAAAAGAGCGCAGGCTGGTTAGAACCCAATGAGCTGGTTCAATCCCAAACCCGCCTTTGATCACATCCTCACTTACTACGATGGTTCCCCCTCCCCCCTGTTCACCCAGTTTTACACACACTGACATCAGCCTTCTCGTCTGGTAAACAGTAATATTATCAAAGGTAGACAATCAGTGTCAAAGTATTATAACCTGTATTCCCAAAGAAAATAAACCAAAGAATTTCCTTAAGAATTGGAGACCCTTAACTTTACTAGATGTTGTATATAAGATAGCATCAGGAGCAATAGCAAACAGGTTGAAACAAGTCTTAGACATAATAATCTGTAAAGATCAAACAGGATTTATAAAGGGAAGGTACATAGGAGAAAACACACGTTTAATATACGATCTGATGAATTACACAGAGCAAAATAATATACCTGGTTTACTTTTACTCATTGATTTTGAAAAAGCATTTGATTCTTTATCTTGGTCATTCATTCAAAAAGTACTGAAATTCTTAAATTTTGGCCCATCAATATGTAGATGGATAGAGACTTTTTATAGTAACATTACATCATCAGTTATTCAATGTGGATTTATGTCAGAATCTTTTAGAATAGGACGTGGATGCCGCCAAGGTGACCCTCTTTCACCTTACATTTTCATAATATGTGCTGAGTTTTTGGCTATTAAAATCAGACAAAACAGTAAAATAAAAGGCATAAAAATTCATGACACCGAGTTCAAAATCTCACAATATGCAGATGGTACATCTATATTCTTAGATGGATCATCAGATGCCCTAAACTGTACATTAACAGAACTGGACAAGTTTGCAAATGTATCAGGTCTTAAGGTTAATTTTGATAAGACACAAGTTGTATGGATTGGCTCAAAAAAGCATAACACAAGCGCAATCAAAACTAAATGGAAACTTTCTTGGGGAAGCAGTAAATTTAAAATTTTAGGAATAATTTTTAATGTTGACCTAAACCAGATGATTAAAGAAAACTATACAATAAAAATACAACAGTTAGAAAATTTAACTAACATATGGAATAAAAGGTTGATGATGCCCTTGGGGAAAATCACAGTAATCAAAACATTCATGATATCAGTATTTAACCATTTATTTATAGCTCTTCCTAATCCAAATCAAGCAGTTGTAGATTACATTAATAACATTCTGTACAGCTTCTTGTGGAACAAAAAGCCAAGTAAAATCAAAACAACTATAGTTACAAAACAATATTGTGAAGGCGGGTTAAAAATGCTAAATTTAAATGCTTTTATGGGAGCCCTTAAATCAACATGGATCAGGAGGCTCTTACTAAGTGATTGTAAATGGCAAAATTTTATCAAATCAGAAATGGATATGAAAAACTTGGCTGCATGTGGGACTAAGTATATTGAAAAGATTATTAGTAAGATACAAAACAATTTTTGGAAAGATGTGTTGCAGTCTTTCATAAATATTAACAAGGTAAAGTATTCTAAACAGGAGCAAGTGCTAAAAAGTCCATTATTTTATAATGAAAATGTAAAAATAGGAGGGTCATATATTTATTACAGCACATGGTTTCAGATTGGAATTAAATATATAAATGATTTAATTAAAGATAATGGAGAATTTTACACCTATGAGGAGTTCCAAGACATTACAGGAATACATCCTAATACCCTCGTATATCATGGAACTATTAGGGCAATAAAATCATATCTTAAAGAAACTAAGGTCAACATAACCCATAAAGAAAAATCCCCTTTTATTCCTAGTCATGTTTCATCTTTAATACAACATAATGGATCAAAAGTAACATATGACATTTTAAATGAAAATAAAGAAGTTGCAACAGGTAAAATTTCCTGGAACAAGATATATAATTTTTCACAAGAAGACTGGAAACAGATACATGTATATAGCTTCCCTTTTACTATTACAAAATACCCAGCACTGGTTTGGTTTCAGGTCAGCATTAATCATAATATATTAATTACTAATAAACTTCTTTATCAAATGAAACTGAGAAACAATGCAACATGTTCCTTCTGTGGACAAAATAATGAAACTATAATACATTTGCTATGGCAGTGTGAATGCACCAAACAGTTTATCAAAGAGTTACTTGAATGGTTAAGGTCTTATGACTTGAATTACATTGTTACAGAGGAGTTTTTCATGTTTGGTAAACAGGGGAAGCATGTTTATCCTAAAGCAATCAAGTTCATTATTCTTTATGCCAAATATTACATATATGTATCACGCTGCAAACAGCGATCTTTGTTTCTCAATCCTTTTAAAAAACAATTGAAATTCATGTATAAAGTGCACCAGTATATTGCGACCAAAAATAATGTGTTTGATACATTTCAGAAAGAATGGAGTCAGTATGAGTTATTAATAAATGATATTATATAAATTAGAAAAAAAAAAAAATGAATACATTAGATTAAATGAACAAATATAACAACTCTAACAGTTACTGTGCAAGCAATTTCCTGACCTCATCAAATCCCACCCACTACACTTGCCATGTTCCCCTTCCGTTTGAACACCCACCCCACCCCAATCCCCCACCCCGGTTGGAATGGTTGCCAGACCAAAAATGGGAATCTAATATGTATTGTATAAGGATACCACTGTGATTACATCAGAATTTCTCAATATTTTGGAATATGGCTACAGAAAGCATACAAACAATGACAAAAAATCTCAATATAATGCACAGAGATATAAAAAAAAAATTTAAGCCAAACTTTGTATCTCTGAGGCCGATCATCTTATGGAGAGATACTGGTGTAAATATGTATAATAACAATGCTTAGAAAATCTTTATTGAAACCTAATATTTCCTTCTGTAACTTGCCATAAAATTGTAGTGCGATTGATAGTGAGAGAGGTGCACCACAAAAAATTGTAAAGGTCTTTCAACATATAATTTTTTACTTTTTTCTGTAAGACAGGCTCCAGACTGTCAGAGAGTGAATATGAATATGAGTGTGGTGCACATATGAATATATGGGAAGAATGACGTTGTATGAAAGGACTGGAGACCCTTTTGAGATTACCCGGATCTCAGAAGGTGTTTTGTAACGGGAAATTACAAAATAAAATTCAGATTCAAAAAAAAAAAAAAAAAAAAAAAACATGTCTCCACAGAGTAAGTCCACATGTATCTCCCAAACGTTATCACCACTTCATAGCATAAGCATTATGTTCACTGATTAACACAGCACACTTCTCAAAAAAAAAGGAGTCCGATTCAGCACATTTCAACAATTTACCACTCATTAAATTATAACTACTGTAGCATGAGTCCACATGTATTCCCCAAACGTTATCACCACTTCATAGCATAAGCATTATGTAATAAAAACATGTCCACTGACTAACATAGCACACGTCTTCAAAAAGGAGTCCGGTTCAGCATATTTAACAATTTACCACTTATTAAATCATAACTACTGTAGCATGAGTAACACATAAAACTAAGGCTGCAGTACATAATATGAGAATAATTGGTGAGCATATACTAGCACTGTGACATAATAAAATCTAATGCATTGAAAACATGATGGTAATGATTAACATATATACATGTACAAGTAAGGAGTGGAGGTGCACAGAAGGACCGACCAAGTCCAAGGGAGAACCAGGAAGGCCGGTAAGTACATACGGGATACATGCCTAGCACGCCTCTGGCTTAAAGCACAGGGATAGTGAGAGCCCCACAAAAAATTGATATATGGTTTCTAACTAAACTACAGAAAACTAAAAACTACTATATACAAAGGAGCGGGTGGGTGGGTAAAAATTATGACAAAACATCCACACACAATAAAATTTCTTTTAAAAGTGACGTCAACGCTCTGAGGCAACTAGAGCGTGGATTCCGTCAATGCTGATTGGTTCTAAAGACCAAAACAAAAATCTGATTGGCTGATGTCACAGGCTGCTATTGATTGAAAACAAAAACAACGCTGCTTGATATTCCGCTAAAATGATTGGACAATACTGTCATGTGACTTAAGGCAGACGGGTATCCTTGAGATAGACGGTTTTGCCATCAATGACCCAAGACAGGCCTGTTACCTCCTGGCTAGCTTTACTTAGACCAACACTCCTGTAAGCTGATTTCAGATCCACCTTTGCAAAGAAACAGCCTTCTGTCATGACTGCAGCTGCATCGTCCACACGTGCAAATTTTTGCTGCCAGTCTGTCGAACAGTAGTCGTTGACTGCCTCACCCACTGGACAAGAACAGTCATTGATCAGACGAACATCACCATCTGGTTTTGGGATTGCGGCCATCGGACTAACTATCTTGGGAGGTGTATCACACACAACATAGTGGCCATTTTGTATTTCGTTAATTACCTGGGAAGTAGCTTTTTCAAATAAGGGGCTGTTGGGTCTCGCCGAAGGGTGATTACCACAGGAAACAGGCGTAATTTCAGGATCATCGTCAATGATATCAAAACCGTTTTTAATGCCATTGAGGATAAATTGACGGTCACAGTCATCATATAATTCCTCTTCCCAAGCCGAGAAACACAAGCCCGGCAAGGGATTGACCTCAAAATCATTTTTTCATGAGCATGTGCAGTTGCTGGATGATTCTGGCCACACCCGGGAACAATGCATTTGTGCTTAAATCGACATTGTTCATAGCTGCAGCCCTTGTCAGAGTTGTAATTACAACAGACCTCAATGCTCTTGTCTGTTTTCGGATGCAGAGCAGGCTGGCTGCTACTCTTCTTCTGTCCAGTTGTCGAACTGCGAGGGGCCCAGAGCCCCCACGCATTTGGAGGAAAAGGGTGTGCAAGTGCTGTACATCAGTGCCCCAACGGAAACCCATAGTACTCTGAAGCTTCCTATATTCTCTATCGTACAGCAAAAATAGAGACAAGACTGAACCTCTGGACCAGCTGGCAAATCTTAGTGGAGTAAGACAAATAGTCCATCAGACTAGCACCCAATAATTTCCCTTCATTCGCAAGCTTATACAGAATTGCCAAATTTGCAATGGACCACTGTGATAAGGTGAGCGATTCAAGCCTTGGCTTCGTCGGCCCAGATTTGATCACTAATTGCTGATCACCTCGACCCCCAACCACCATCTCTTCTTCCAGTACATGGGGGACAAAATCACATATGTCATAATGGGTTAAAGTCGACTTACCCGTCGCTGTTGTGATATGCACCTGGGGGTCACTCCATGAGGGCTGGAGGCCCACATTGCTTCCAGTCTGTGTCATATTCACACCAGCACTTGGCTGACCAGAGAAACTCCCACTATGGGACACAGTTGCACCACTGTTTAACTGTCTTAAAGCAGACAAGTGACTCTGCTGGCTTAACAAAGTATTAAGGAGTGTCTGGCTATACACATCATGCCTCGATTGTTGTTGCTGCTGAGTGGTTGTGCAGGTTGCTGGGAGTGTCCTGTAGTAGGCTGAAGAAGGTGCCCCGGGTTGCCCATTGCTGGGGGAGCCCCAATGTTCCCCTCCGTCGCTGACGTCGTCGTACTTCCGGTTGAACTGGAAGTGGCCTCGTTAACGTTTAGCGCCTGCGCTATGTGGAATATAAGTCGCCTTTGTCCCATTGGAATGTGCTGCGAACTTAAGTCGTCAAAATTCACTAGTTTCAGGGCTCAAGGCTATTGAAGCCCCGCTTCAACAACTCATCTATGGCTACCTTGTTGACTTTATTCGTCAGACAGTACTGAATCATAATGTCTTGGTCTGACAGGTCACTTATTAACCCTATGTTGACGTTTTGGTCGGCAGCATTTGTTTCCGTCCCTGGCATTATGTGAGTTTAAAAATACAAAAGTCTTAATGTAAACAGGCTCAATTACTGCATTAGTCCCTCTTGGTATATGCGTTACACGGCGTACACAGTTTCTGAATGTCACCTTCGTAGGCAGCGCAGAAATAGCAGAATTGTTCATCACACTTTGTGGTACAATCAAGGAAGCGGAAATAATGAGCCTCCTGTGCGTTTCTGGCTTCACGAATATATTTTAACAGCTTATCCTCTTCCTGTTCACTGAGCATATACCAGTCTGATATACCAAAGGTTGCCCTGACAATTAGCCTCAAGTCAATGTCCGCCATTTTGTCCCACGATTTCACATAAAGTTTAGCTTTGAAGAATCCATTGTTCTGTCGTCAATTGTCCATTATAACGCTACCGAAACATGATTCTATCACTGAGTTAGTGTTCAACGATAACTATTTCTAGAAATTTTAATATTTCCGTATTTTTATTCCGCGAAATCTCAAAAAAATTTTGACGAAACGTCCACACACAATGAAATTTCTTTTATAAGTGACGCAAACACTCTGAGGCAACTAGAGTGTGGATTCCCTCAATGCTGATTGGTTCCAAAGACCAAAACAAAAATCTGATTGGCTGATGTCACGGGCTGCTATTGATTGAAAACAAAAACAACGCTGTGTGATATTCCGCTAAAATGATTGGACAATATGGTCATGTGACTTGCCAATCACAAAAAAACATTTTACTCTTCATAAAATTTAATTCCTACCTAATGCAAATTAAAAACCAAGGAACCCTCCTAAGACATCAGTCTGAGAAAAAAAAAACTTGCAATAAAATAATTCTTTTTCCCAAACAAAAAGTGCTGGGGACCAGCTCGGACATCACGTGACGTCCGGCTGTCATACCCCAGCTGGGTGGGGTAATGCAAACAAAAGATTGTGCTCTGTAAATTTAAAACTAGATTAACAGGTAATCTATGTAGAAAATTTCGATTGTCGATTTCTTGTATTTATTGACGGGCTTTTCATGACATGTGTTTTCACGACTCTCGCTATAATCGGCACAATGCTGGTGTGCGGTTAGTTCGGAAGTCATGTGTTTGTATCCAAAATATTAACTTGTTCTTTTTGTTCCAGGTTATTTAGCGATGCGACATGCTATAACTGGACTATTACTGGATATCTTGCAGAGAACTACGAGTTGGCTGAAGACTTCTATGGTGGAGAAGCTGATTAGTAAAGAACTTGTCAACCCTTGTGGGTTATATGACAATTTTTTACTGATGGGACACCACCCCACATGGCTATACTGCCCGGGGTAAGACCCATCAAGGTGGCATCTTTGGGTACTTAGTATCCAATAAAGTAAGTCCACCAGTCACCGGTCAACTAGTCACCGGTCAACCAGTCACTGGTCAACCAGTCACAAGTCAACCAGGTACCAGTCAATCAGCTTCACCAGTTACCGGTCAACCAGGCACTGGGCTACCAGGCACCAGTCAACCAGGCACCGGTCAACCAGGCACCGGTCAACCAGGCACCAGTCAACCAGGCACCAGTCAATAATTCACTAGTCAATTATTCACTGGATAAATTTAGTTTCTGACATAATCTCTTCGGGCAAATAGTCACGAGTACTAGTTTCTAGTCATTATGTCCATTTACTAGTAAATTTCACTAATGTCCGGCCATTATATTACATTATTAGTGACTTTCACCGGACTGGAATTACAAATACTAGTGTCCGGTCATTTTGTCCAATTATCAGTGTATTTTCATCGGGCAAAAAAAGTTACAAGTACTAGTGTCTGGTCATTATATCGCATTACTAGTGATTTTCACCGGGCAAGAGTTACGAATACTAGTGTCCGGTCATTATGTCGGGTTACTAGTGTCCGAGTAATAATCACTAGTCCCCGAACAACCTAATATTGCTCATAGAGCTTCATGGACAAGTCAAATCTTCGTTTCAGGTTATAGAATGAGAGCGATGAGTTCAAATACCTAGTAACCACCAATGTCGGATTTTTAGTGATTTTCACCGGGCACTAGTTACGTAGACTAGTGTCCGGTCATTATGTCGGATTATTAGTCAAACCTTGGGTTACAGGTTATAGAATGACAGCGATGGGTTTGAATACCTAGTAGCCACTTATATCATAGAATTCTGTCCAGTCATTTCTGAATTAGACTTAGAATTCTAGATATATATATTTATCTTTGGTAAATGAATTAGAATTATCGGTTATGATCAAAAAGGAATTCAGTGACCAAGTATAGGAGTTAGTTCTATCTATATTTAAAATAACTTATGTTTCTCTCTTTATTCACTGGAAAGAGATTAAATGCTTTAGGGTATTCACCTTATTCAGCTCCAAGGCAAAGGTGAACTCCATAAATTTATCGTTATTTTCGAAGAAGAAAAACATACACGGAATCTAATTATTTCTTCTTTTCCTCCTAAGTTTCTACATGCTCGCGATACGTATCAGCATGCAGTCTAGGGAATAAGTTAGATATAGAAAGCAGCAGTCGATCCTCTCTGCTTTCTATTAATATTACATTCATAGTGTATCAGAAATGTAGACGAATTAGATAACTGATCCTTAGTAATTAGGAATTAATTTAATAGAATTACTTTGATACTCTAATAAATTTTTCCTAGCTATATAATTGAAATGATTAAGGGATATTAATCTACAACCTCTCTAGATTACAACAATTAGTATAGAAGTCTAGTTGAGGTACATATTTCTTTTTGTTTATGTGTATGGAAAATAGCCAGTTAGTTCTGCTGTTATTCCATATTATACTATGTATTGATTAATTATGAAAAAGAGTCTAGGTCAGTCGTGCCCTGTCTGAACTCTAGAATAAAATAATTGATAAGAAGAAAATTATATATTAAGGCATATATAATTCAATACGTTCTTTACCGCTCCTTTCCTTTTCTTTCTGGATCATCTAAGACTATGATAGTAATGTTCCAGATAATTTATGTCTCAGTTATAGAATTTATTACGCTGAAGATTCTTCATCTGGGAATAATAATTTTGCTATGGTTAAACGACTGGAAATTATATAAGGAAGGTGTGAAACTTATAAACAGCTAGACCTAATCTACGTATAGTATAGGTCTACATTATCTATTATATTGAGGAATAGTTTGCTTCGACTAGCTCTAATGCCTTTATTATTTACTCTTATAACGAGGGTCCATGTCAGTTAAAGTTTGCTCAGACCCTTGGAATAGACAAATGGATTCAGTAAAGGCATTAATTTATCCAGTACGTGACTGATTATAATTGCCTTAATTACATATTATATACAGTTTGTCTACTTAATTATTTAATTGGCTATGGAACCGTTCAGAAACCGTCACAGTAGATCTAAACAGTTCGAAGGCATAGATCTTATATATAAAATGTTTAGAGGGTAATTAACGTAATGACTAGTTTACTTCAAAATAGTAGATACAATTATATTCAAATTAATCATCCCTTTGTCCTACTCTGTACGTTGAGGGTTAAGACAATGGGGAAAATATCTTATATATATAAAATGCTCAGAGGGTAATTAACGTAACAAATAGTTTACCTCAAAATAGCAGATACAATTATATTCAAATTAATCATCCCTTTGTCCTACTCTGTACATTGAAGGTTAAGACAATGGGGAAAAGATATTTAATTACAAATCTGTGACGAAATAAGAAACATTTCATTATTTCTATATATTAGGATTATACATTTATTTACTTGCCCCCCTTTTATGGTTAGATTGGTTAAAGGGATCAACAGTTCTTCTCGCTGTAAGAATTCAAGTTCAGTTTGCGAGTATTGGAAAGAATACTATCTTGATATCCTGTTCGCTTCAGGATAAAGGTCCTATATAAATAAATCTCAATTTCCGAAGCTGGATAATTATACTTTAGATACGATAGTCATTTCAAGACGTTTTGATGGGTCATGAAATGCACTGTCACAAGTCATAATAGAGAGTTTGTTTATATAAACTTCACAACGTAGTAAGTTTCGCATCTACGTTTCCGGTCAGATCTTACTATTTCGTGATACGATTTCCAACATACTGAAAGTTGTCTGATTATACATTCAGTAAATGAACTTTCGCTTAGCATTTATGCTTTAAGCCATTAAGATTATTTGACAATATTTGGAGATAATATATAATAACCAATATACATATACAATGTATCTTCATTAATTATCATGCTAAACTTGCTTTTTATGTTTAGATTGACCTTTCTCGCTAAATCTTACTAACACTATGGACCTTTCAAGTTACATTGCAGGCATAAATCTTTCCTAAAAAATTTAAACAACAATTTCTCAGTATTCAGTGCTTAACGACTATATGAATACTCAGTAGTATTTTCAACACTGCGCTTGTTAAGCTAAGCTAAAGACAAGCTTTAGTTTTTAGAATGGATACTACTCTACGATTCAGTTCAAGGAGACACAGCCATTCAGCTCCCATTACTTTTTAATTCAACCATACAATTTTAGATGACTAAGACCATATTTTTCTATCTTTGAATACAGAAATAATGAGTGGTTGTTCTTGCATATTTGGTTCAAGATGAAACGAATTACATACATGTTTAACCCTCTCATTAGGGAATGTTGGTAACACAACTGTGAATAAGAGAGTTGACTCTTAATCCATTAGGTTTCTCAGCGCTGTGGTTCGAGCCTCGCTCAGGTCACATGTGGGAAAGCCAAGTTCTGCTTATGGATGGTCAGGTGGTTTTTCTCCGAGTTCTCCTGTTTTCGCCCACCTTTGATGAACGATCGGCTTGATATAAGTGAAATATTCTTGAAAGGGCCGTAAAACCCAAGTCAAAAAAAAAAAAAAAAAAAAAAAAAGTCTGGATTTATCTGCCCCTAGCTGGCATGGCAGGGTGCACTTGGTTCCATGAAACACAACAAAACTAATTGTTTTTGTTGATAGATACCTATAATTAGTTTGTTTATAGAAATAATAGATACATACCTCTATATGTTATGATATGCATTACATGTGTATTCTTTTTCTTTAAATTTCACTTTTTTTTAAGACACTGTCTTTTCATTAATAGGACATTTTTTTTTATCTCATAATGGGGGCTGTGCTGAGGTAAGAACCTGCTGTGCTTGGTGGGGGAAGGGGTCATGCTTTTATTTAGTCTTTTTCTCCACTGTCATTTACATTTCATTCTCCACTATATATCTGTCTTTCCTCTCCTTATCTTGTCTATCCCTTTTCTCCCTATTCCTCGGAGATGATGCAAATGACCAACAAGGTTTGACATGTCGTTAAACCACAACAAACAAGTTTTCATCTCATATAGCCATATAAAAGCAACTTAGGAAGTCTTAAAATACAGAAAGTAATAATGTGACTTTTATCATAATGCGAAGCCTCCGAGTTAAAATATAATAAAAAAACAACTAGCTGTATTATTTCAACATCCAAACTATCAGATAGTTCTCTTAGAGCAGTTACCTCCCATGACAGAGGCTCTGCAGAAAGGTTTCACTTGGTTTGTACTGTTCTTAGAGCAGTTACCTCCCATGACTTTGGCTGTGTAGAGAGGTTTCACTTGGTGTGTACAATTCTTGAAGCAGTTACCTCCCATGACAGTGGCTGTGTAGAGAGGTTTCACTTGGAGTATACTGTTCTTGAAACAGTTACATAACATGACAATGGCCGTGTAGGGAGGTTTCACTTGGTGTGTGCAATTCTTGAAGCAGTTACATCGCATGACAGTGGCTGTGTAGGGAGGTTTCACTTGGTGTGTGCAATTCTTGAAGCAGTTACATCACATGACAGTGGCTGTGCAGGGAGGTTTCACTTGGTGTGTACAGTTCTTTGAGCAGTTACCTCACATGACAGTGGCTGTGTAGGGAGGTTTCACTTGGTGTGTACAATTCTTGAAGCAGTTACCTCACATGACAGTGGCTGTGTATGGAGGTTTCACTTGGTGTGTACAGTTCTTGAAGCAGTTACCTCACATGACATTGGCTGTGTAGGAAGGTTTCACTTGGTGTGTACAATTCT
Organism: Anodontia alba; assembly: GCA_964016985.1. NCBI lineage: Eukaryota > Metazoa > Mollusca > Bivalvia > Lucinida > Lucinidae > Anodontia > Anodontia alba. The sequence goes on along the minus strand of OZ024821.1, from coordinate 57,712,436 downwards.
TGGAGCAGTTACCTCACATGACAGTGGCTGTGTAGGAGGTTTCACTTGGTGTGTACAGTTCTTGGAGCTGTTACCTCATATGACAGTGGCTGTGTAGGGAAGTTTCACTTGGTGTGTACAGTTCTTGGAGCAGTTACCTCACATGACAGTGGCTGTGTAGAGAGGTTTCACCTGATATGTACAATTCTGGGAGCAGTAACATCACATGGCATTGGCTGTGTAAAGAGGTTTCACTTGGTATGTACAAGTCTTGGAGCAGTTACATCACATGACAGTGGCTGTTTAGAGAGGTTTCACTTGGTGTGTACAGTTCTTGGAGCAGTTACCTCACATGACAGTGGCTGTGCAGAGAGGTTTCACCTGGTATGTACAATTCTGGGAGCAGTAACCTCACATGGCGTTGGCTGTGTAAAGAGGTTTCACTTGGTATGTACAAGTCTTGGAGCAGTTACATCACATGACAGTGGCTGTTTAGAGAGGTTTCACTTGGTATGTAGATTTCCTGGAGCAGCTACTTCACATGACAGTGTCTGTTTAGACAGGTTTCACTTAGTGTGTACAATTCTTTGAGCATTTACATCACATGACAGTGGCTGTGTAGAGAGGCTTCACGGTGTGTACAGTTCTTGGATATGCTACTTTTCATGACAGTGGCTGTGTAGAGAGGTTTTGCATATTGTGTACAGTTCTTGGAGCAGTTACCTCTCATGACAGTGGCAGTGTAGAGAGGTTTTGCATATTGTGTACAGTTCTTGGAGCAGTTACCTCACATGACATTGGCTGTGTAGAGAGGTTTTGCATATTGTGTATAGTTCTTGGAGCAGTTACCTTACATGACATTGGCTGTGTAGAAAGGCTTCAGTTGGTGAGACAGTTCTTGGAATAGTTACATCACATGATAGTGGTTGTGTAGAGAGGTTTCACTTGGTATGTACAGTTCTTGGAGCAGTAACATCACATGGCAATGGCTATGTAGACAGGTTTCACTTCGTGTGTACAATTCTCGGAGCAGTTACCTCACATGACAGTGGCTGTGTAGAGAGGCTTCACTTAGGGGTACACAGTTCTTGGAGCAGTTACCTCACATGACAGTGGCTTTGTAGAGAGGTTTTACTTGTTGTGTACAGTTCTTGGAGCAGTTTCCTCACATGGCAGTGGCTGTATAGAGAGGTTTTACTTGTTGTGTACAGTTCTTGGAGTAGTTACCTCACATGATAGTAGAGCAGTTTCACTTGGAGTGTTCAATTCTTGTGATGCACAAGCAGACTTGCAAAAAAAACAACAAATAATAATAATGAACTAATAAAACAAAGTATAATTTGTACAAACAGAAATTGTTGTTGTTTGTTTACCTGTAGCTCTAACTGGGCAAATCAGCTCATGGTTATCCATGATTATTTACTTAAACTTCCCAGCAGATTTGACATTTCACACATATGGTTTAGGGTGCATTGGAGACAGTTTGCATGAAATTGCATATCCTGTTTTCTGGAGAAAAAAAAAGTGTTGATCATTTACATGAAATTTCAAATCCTATCTTCTGAAATGAAGAAAATAATTTAAAAAGTTCATCTTCTGAAATGGAAGAAAATATTTTAAAAAATTCATCTGCTGAAATTTTTACCGAGCATACAAAGCATTAACTTATGTGGCACAGAATAGAAGTTGCATGAAAATAAAACATTTGTCAACCAACTATTTTTAACCCATTAATTCCTAGTGTCATAAAACAGGGACCTACTCAGTTTTTGCAGAGAATGGTATCTAATCAGGATCTGCAATGTTTAACAAATTATCAATATTTACAACTGAAAGAGTAGTTAAACAGTTAATGCACTTTCTTACACTTATTGTGGAAAATCTCTGAGCAGTAATGAGTGAACATTTACTTTTTTTACAGGTGCCTGAAGTGCTGTTTTTGGTGCCTTGAAAAATTCCTAAGATTTCTCAACAGAAATGCTTACATTATGGTAAGTTCAGAATATATTGGATTATAAGCATTGTTCATTGTAGATTAAAAAATTGTCTGCATAGCAGATGATTCACATAATTCACAAGAAATGTCATGCCTTATTATCTCTGAAAAATAATAAAGAGAAAAAATTAGATTGACATCTGCTACAATTTTGCTTGACACTTTAAGGCTTAATTAGTCTTAGGAAACCAGATTGATATCCTTACTATCCAGGTTAGCTTGACATAATCATTAAGCCAATATTGTACACAAAACATTTATGTGACCGTGTTAGGTATATACAACCAAAAAAAAAAAAAAATAGTTCTCAAGTCTGGTCGTATCATCATCATAATCGGATTTTTGATTAACGTGCAGGTACAGGGGCAACATCCACATCACTGGGCCCCCTTCCAGATAGCTGGCTTGCTGCACACATGGCAGATCTCACACCAGATCTCCAGGTATAGCTATCATGAGGGTTGATAGCTGAGAGCTTCCACTCTCTGCAATCCCTCTATGTCAGCTGCTTCCATGTCATCTTGGGCCTCCCAGGCTCACCTTTCCATCAACCTGTATGTCAAAGGCTGTCTTGACTGCACCATTGGAGTGTTCCACATGTCCATACCATCGGAGTCTTCTCTCCTTCAGAATGAGGTCCAGATCCTCAATGCCAAGCTGCGCAAGTAGCTCATTGGACCTGGTGGTGACAATGTCTTGCGGCCTGACATTACAGATCTGTCTGATCATTGCCCTGTCATTTCACTGCAGACGCTGGAGGTTTGGCTTTGTCAATGACCAAGTCTCGCTGGCATGGAGCATTGCGCTCCGCACACAAGAGTTGTACACATGGCCATGTGTTTTGAAAGAGAGGTGGCCTGAAGAGAGAACTGGAACTTCTTCCAGGCGGTTTTCACACGTATTGTGGTTGAAAGTTCGCAGCCACCTGCTGCTGAGAGCATGTCTCCTAAGTAGCAAAAGGAAGCTACCACCTCAAGCTTGTCAGGTCCGACCTGGACTTCCTTCTGTGGTCTGCCATCCAAGGGGCGTGCAGTTCCCCAGCACCTTGTACATCTGTAGTCAGGGATTTTTGTCAAGCGCTTGAGCCCACTGCATTTCTTGTGCACCCAGTGCTTGCAGCCATTGCAGAAGATGCTGTTGCTGCCCACTCCAGTGCGACAGATGAAGAGAAGTTGGATCAAAAAGGTGTGGATCAAGTATCTGATTCATGAGACAGTTATGATCTCACAATCAGCATCAAAAAGACTGAGGTAGTATATCAGCCAGCACCTGGAAAGCCTTACAAGGAGCCTACCATCACAGTGAAAGGTCAACGACTGCAAGTGGTAGACAAGTTCACCTACCTTGGAAGCACATTGTCTAGAGTTGTGCACATTGATGTTGAAGTCAGTGCTAGGATTGCCAAAGCTAGTGCAGCATTTGGCCGGCTACGTGGAAGTATTTGGGACCGAAGTGGAATCAGACTTGACACAAAGCTGAAAGTATACAGATTGGTGGTACTGCCAACACTATTATACGCATGCGCAACTTGGACAGTTTACCAGCAGCATGCCAAAAGACTGAACCACTTCCATACAAGCTGTCTTAGAAAACTTCTAAAGATCAAGTGGCAAGACAGGATTCCAGACACAGAAGTCCTGAAAAGGGCAGGGATGCAGAGTGTACATAATCTTCTGAAATTGGCACAGTTAAGATGGACAGGCCATGTTTCCAGAATGCCTGATGAATGTTTGCCAAAGAAAATCCTCTATGGAGAACTACAAGTTGGAAAACGCTCCCTATGATGGCGGTCAGAAGAAGCGATACAAGGACACCCTGAAAGCCTCCTTAAAGATTTCAGCATACCAACAGAGTCGTGGGAACAGATTGCACAGGATCGAACAAAGTGGCGAGGCCTCATAAGAAGGGGAGCTGGTGAATACGAAGCAAAAAGAATCAGCGAAGCTGAGCAGAAACGTGCACAGCGGAAAGCCAGAGCTAAGGCATCACCAACAGAGCTTTCTTCCTCAAACCTCTCTTGTTCTATCTGCAACAGGCAGTTTAGGGCTAAGATTGGTCTCATCAGCCATCTTAGAACACACAAATAATAACACATCACACAGTTGATTAGGATTGGTCATTGTCAGTAATGACAGATGAACTATGATGCGACAGACGGCGCATGGAAACTCACCTGAACTCTGCAGGAGGTCCAGTCCTGTACTGCAGATCATATTCTTTGTCTTTCCTGCATTTACTCTCAGTCTTTTCTTCTCCATTGCTTCTTTCCCAGTCAAGAGCCTCCTGACACATTCCTCGAGTGATTCAGCGATGATGACAAGGTCATCAGCATAGAGGTCCTCCCAGGGGACCCCAGAGCGGAACTCGCGTGATAAGGCTTCAAGCACAATGATGAAGAGCAGCAGGCTGAGTACTGATCCTTGGTGAACACCAACCTTCACTTGAAACTCTTCACTTTACCCCTCACCAACACGGATACGGCTCCGTGCATTTGCATACATCCGCTGCATCAGTCGCACAATCCACTCCTCCACACCAAGTTTTCTCAGCACCCACCAGATGACCTTCCGAGGTACTCAATCAAACGCCTTCTCTAGGTCTACGAAAGCCATGTAGAGTCTTTTGTTGACAGCTAGATACTTCTCTTGCAGCTGCCTGACTACAAAGATAGCGTCTGTAGTGCCTCTGCCTGGGACGAAGCCAAACTGGGAATCGTTGATTGACACCAACTGTCTGATGAGGCCATCCACAATCCTCGCCAGGATTTTCATAACCTGCTCTGTCAGCTTGAGACCGTGGTAGTTGCCCCTTTCCAATGCATCCTGCTTTCCCTTGTAGAGGCAGACAGTGAAACTCTGCTCCCAGTCAGAGGGTACCTTGCCATCATGAATGATTGCAGCTGCGAGGTCATGAATCATGGAGGCGCCCATGTCACCGGCTGCTGGTATCATCTCCACCACTATGCCTGATGGGCCCCAGTGCTTTGCCAGCCTTCATATGTGAGATAGCCTTCTTAACCATATAAATTGTGATTGAGCGGGCCTTCCACTGGTGGTTGATAAGACAGGTGGTCTGGGTCCCAGTCAAACTCAACGTTGAGAAGCCTTTGGTAGTGCTCTAGCCAGGCCTTCTGCTTTGAGTCTTCGCTCATTGACATCTCTCCTGCATCATTCTTCACAGGTTTGTCACCAACAACATCAGTGTTCTCTCTTCTAAACTGGTTAGCAAGGCGGTAGACTTCTGAAGACTTGGGGTCAATATTCTCGTAGACCTTGTCAGCTTCTTGACGAGCATCGTGCACTGCATGTCTGGCATTTCGTTTGGCTGTATCGTATGATGCCCTAGTGCCTTTACAAGCCTTCCAGGCCTTGAGAGCTTTCCACTTGGCAGCAATGACCTTTTCCACGTGTTTATTCCACCTCCAGGTTTCATGACACCAACGGTGTGGCTGAGTTGTGCCACACACCTCCTTAGTTGTCTTGAGCAGTCCAGTCTTGATGTTGTTCCAGATATCCTCAGTGGCCCCATCAGCTACACCTGCAGATGTGCTCACATGCAAGTTGAAGACCTCCTGGAAATGATTGCTTGTCTAAGGGTCTTTAAGCTTCCAAACTTTGAGGCCAGGGGTGAACTTGCACTTGGATTTTGGTGGCACATCAATCCTTATGTCGCGTACAAGAAGTTGATGTTGAAGAGCTACTTCCTCGCCAGGGATCACTTTTACATCTGTGACAAGTTTGCGCATGGTCCTACGGAAAAGGATGAAGTCTATCTGTGTGGCTATGTTTCCCGACTTGTACGTGATGAGATGGCTGTCACGTTTCTTGAAACATGTGTTCCCAAGAAGCAGGTCAAATGCTAGGGCATACTCTAGGATTCTCTCACCTTCAACATCTGGTTCCGGCCTGCCATACCCCATCCCACCATGCACTTCCCTGTATCCAGTGCCTGCATGGCCTACATGGCCGTTCCAATCTCCACATGGGATCAGAAATTCTGGTCTATCCAGGAATTGAACCCAGGCTGCCTGACTGACAATGGAGCAGTCTATCATATTGCTATAAAAACTGACTTGGACTGCATTGCAGTACAAGCCTCGTATATACCTATCAGTGATATCTAAATACCTGAAGTTTTTTTTATTGAAAAAAAAAGTGAGTAGTTTTAACTGCACAATACATTAACCTATAGATAATGTGCTATTCTATTCTGCTTTCACACCTTCAACAGAAAAAATGACCGTACAGTCATCCCATACAGTCTTAATCCAGAAGGCCCCTTAGGCAGTCACCTGTGTGATGTCACTCTTCCCTCTCATTTGATCACGCGTCAGTTTCTTTTCTGTGGACAAGAAAGTAAACAAGGATTTTTTTCTCTGGTTTTCTTCCTTTTTCTATGGTAGAATTTCTAATCTTTGTTTTTTCTCATGTTCCTTTATCATACCTTTCACTATTCATCCTATCTTTTGTTGTAAATCAATTTTCGATTTCTTGTATTTATTCATCGCTCGTTCATTCTAATGAGTTTTTGCGACTTTCATGACAATTCTTCATTGTGAATGTGGTCATATAAAATTGCATTGGGATAATCATGATAAATGCATAAAATGCTCTTCTTGTTCCAGGGAATCAACCTGCTCAACGTGTAGTTCCTGGACAGGTAAGACCTGGAAACTTGCCGAGAAAAGAAGGACTTAAGCTTCTAGAAAGTGGGTCATAGCTAGAAAGAAGAATAAGAAGCAGATAGCCATGTCTGATTCATCAGACGAAGGAAAAATGAATGGGATCACCACCCCACATGGCCCTGCTGCCCAGGGTAGGACCCATCCAGGTGGCAACCAAGGGTACTTGTACCCAGAGGAGTATGAGTCCACCGGCCACCGGTCAAATAACCACTGGACAAGAAGACATCACAGACCAGTCATCAGTCAACAAGGTATTACACAGAATATTACAAGTCAGTCAATCACTGGTCACAGGCCATCCAGCCACCGGTATTGGACTTAAAAAATATTCACCCAAGGGAAAGTCAATATTCACCAGCCACTGGTCAACCGGCCACCGGCCACCAGTTGTCAGACTTTATACCAATCTATATTTGGTGATAATCATGCCATGGGCATGGAGTTCACTTCTAATAGACCAAACTTGGGTTCTGAACATTTATACAGACATGAAGTTCAGAACCCAACTAATAACTCAAAAAGAGTTCTTTTACACCTGGAACCAGACTTTAGTAGTATGTCTGATCCCAGTGTTGTCATCGAGCCGTCTGACAACAACTGGAAATCAGACAACAGACAAATCTCAAAGACTTCCCTCTCTGGACATATTTCCAGAAGGGACCAGTCTAGATAAGACATAAGTCCAAGAAGAGGAGGAGACATAGATCGTCTTCTACATCCTCTTCTTCTAGGTCTGCATCTTCAGACTCTCGCAGAAGAAGCAGAAAGTCAAAAAAATCTAAACATTCTCACAAGAAAAGAAGAAGAAGATCTACATCTTCTTCTTCTTCTTCTTCTTCATTATCTGATAATTAGTCCCATGATTATGGCAGATACAAAAGAAGTAGACAAAGTCTGCAGGCTGCAGAGAATCCTAGTATGCTACAGCCTGCGGAAATAACTAATGTCTCGACAATACATCAACCTGAACATACATTACAACGCTCTACAAAGGACTCAGGTTCCAACTCCAAAATGGAAACCTGGTCCTTTAATAGGGCAATAAATGAGGTTTTCAGGCTTTTGCCTCCGGAATTATGCCCAAGGCCAACCGAGTAGCATATTCCGGCAAAGCCTTTATCTGGCATTGAACATCTAATGGAGTCGCATGCGACTCCATTATTAGTATTGCCACAGTCCAAGCTAATTATAAGTATTGCCACAGTCCAAGCTAGTAGAAAATACTGCCAGATTTCTCCAGAGCAAAATCGACATGGAGAAATGTGGCAGAGATTGGATATGCTCCCAAAATTTAGTATCTTCCCTGACACAGACTAAATTTTATAAGAGCCAGAATCAGTATTTCCTGACAGATAACATTCCTCCTTTAGAATCGGAGGCTTCCCTGCTGGATTTATCCAGCAAGGGAAAATGCTCTATTCCAATGAGAAACATTGAAATATGGGAAAAAAGAGCACGCAAACTTATAGAGATAAACTCGCATGCGGATCTATTCTCTTCTGCTGCATACTTATATATGCAGCAGAGACAGTGTCCGTGCCAGCTCTTTCCAGACTGCTTGAAGTCGTAGCTAAAAAGTCAATAAAACATGCTACATGTCAATAAAACGTGGAGATCTTTCAAGCTAGACATGATGCTGTGCTGGCCATGTCTAAGCTTTTATTGGAGAATTCCAAGTATGAGCTGCGAAACGCTCCAATAAATTCAAACACCTTATTTGGTAACAAGATTAAGGAAATTGCCAAGGGCAATTTTGAGGCCCAACAACAAAGGTTCTTGGCAACTTCCTCGGTTGCTGCTACCATGCAATAACAACAAAATGTGACTTATCCAGCTCCTCCGGTCTTTAAGAGACCAAAGCAGCCGACTAAACCTTCCAGGCCTAAGCAAACACAGTCTTATAGGCCTAAAATTCAGACACAGTCATATCCATCAAGTAGAAAAGAATATGCTAAGAGAAGTGGAAATCAGAATCAGTTCCCCTCCTCTAAGCAAGCCTCATCCTCCACAAAATTCTGAAGTCCAACCCTTTCCACTGCCAGTCCTACCACATCCAGACATTCCAGTGGGAGGAAGGTTGGCCCATTTTGTGGGACAATTGAAAGAATTGACAGACAGCAAGTGGGTCCTCTCTATCATCCAAAACGGGTTCAAGATCCCATTCAAGTCAGTTCCTCTCCTATCGGTAGTTCAGATAAATCTTAGTCAATCTTCCTCCCTGTTATTACGAGAAGAGATCGGAGAACTTCTCAAGAAACAGGCAGTGGAAAGGGTATGGAATCCGGGAACTCCCGGTTTTTATTCCTGGCTATTTCTAGTGCCAAAAAAGAACGGAAAGTTATGCCCAGTAATAGATCTTTCTTTACTAAATCAGTATATAAACAAACAGCATTTCAAGATGGAGACAGTCAAGTCAGTAAGACAATCGATAATGGCCAACGACTGGGCTGTCTCCATAGATCTGACGGATGTATATCTTCATGTTCCGATACATCCGAGATCCAGAAAATACCTTCGGTTCGTCTACGAACATCAGGTCTTTCAGTTCACGGCCTTACCTTTCAGTATGTCCCTAAGTCAGTGGATTTTCATAAAGTAAATGAATGTGATAGCAGCACACTTACGACTACGTGCCGTATCTCTCTTCCCATACCTAGACGATTGGCTAATAAGAGATCTGATTGGCAATTGACTTATCTCTCCCACAAAATACACTCTTCAAATGGTACAAGATCTAGGTTTCATACCAAATCTAAAGAAGTCAGATTTGATACCAACACAAAAATTCACCTTTATAGGTATGGAATTTCCAACTCAACAGAATACAGTCAGAGTACCAGTGAACTGAGTAGAAACTCTTATTCTGACTATCAAAACAATTTTTTCTCGAACTCAAGTTTCGGCACGAACTTTTCTTTCTCTTTTGGGCAAACTCGATGCAGCAGCAGATTTAATTCTTCTAGGCAGACTGCATTTATGACCTCTGCAAATGTGCCTATTATGGGTTTGGAAACCTCATATTCTTCCATTAGATCATCAGGTTACGATCAACTGTATGATCAAATCCCATTTGAAATGGTGGATGGACACCAATCGCTTCGTTCAAGGAATGCCTATTCACCCTCCAGATCCAAATGTATTCCTTTATACGGATGCCAGTCAGTGCGGATGGGAAGCTCATCTGGAACCGATGAGTCTATCCTTTCATGGTCGCTGGTCAGAAGACCAATCCCAGCTCCATATCAACATGTTGGAAATAATGGCCATTTGTTTCGCACTGATAAGAGCCTTAAAAAAATATATTCACCATTCTTCTGTCATGTTTTCTACTGACAACACAACAGTGGTCTCATATATCAAAAAGCAAGGAGGAACACATTCTCCCAACCTCTGCGTAGAGGTATGGAAGATTCTCCATTGGTGCCTAAAACATCATATAGTCATTAGGATTCGTCACATCCCAGGCAAATTCAATGTTTTGGCAGACAGGTTATCGAGAATCGACAAAATCATCAAAACAGAATGGGCATTGGATCAGTCGATAGCGAATTCAATTTTCCAAATGTTCAATTATCCCAATCTGGATCTGTTTGTGACAGGTTTCAATCACAAACTTCCACATTATGTGTCCCCAGTTCTGGACAATCAAGCCTTCGCAATAGACTTCAAGTACTCAACCTTCATGCCTGGGAGTTATCAATCAGTTAGAGATAAAAAAAAATTTGCAAAACGTTGCAAATTTTGTCTCCAAATCAAGACGAACCTCAACTCAGAAGGTCTATGATGCGAAATAGATCGTATTTACCCATGGGTGTCATAGAAGGAAGGTTAATCCTGTCTCGGCCTCTCTTACTGTTATAGCCGATTTCCTCATTTACCTTTCCTCTGAGAAAATGTATCAAATTAGCACTATTAAGGGATATAGATCTATGATAGCTAATACTCTTAAATTTAAGACTGGTAATAGAATCGGGTCTAACCCTGTCTTATCAGAATTAATAAGATCTTTTGAATTACAACACCCTGTAGAAAGATCTCTTACTCCTAAATGGGATTTATCTTGGGTCTTAGTCTGTCTACAGAAAACCCCATATGAACCTTTACATAAGGCTTCTAAACTCCATGTAACGTTAAAGACAGCCTTTCTCTTAGCTCTTGCTACTGCCAAAAGATGTAGCAAGATTCATGCCCTGGCAATGGATTCAAACCATTTAAGATTCAATCAATCTGATGGATCAGTATCTCTTATAGTTCAAACTGGGTTTCTGGCTAAGAATCAGCTTCCGTCCATTTGCCTAGACCCCATCATTATCCCTAATTTAGCCCGTATATGTAAAAGGGAACACGCGGATAGACTTTTATGCCCAATAAGAGCCTTAAAGTTCTATCTTAAAATGACTAGACCTTACCATCAAAATAGAACTAGACTATTTCTACCAATTAAAGGCAAACAAGATATTTCTAAATCCTCTGTCTCGAGATGGATATCTTATACTATTAAACTTGCCTATAGGAAACTCACCCGTAAAGACTTTCCCTTCTTAAAGATTAAAGCCCATGAAGTTAGGGCTCTATCTTCCTCTTGGGCCTTTTTCGATAAGGTTCTGCTCAATGAACTACTCAAAGCAGCAGTGTGGAATCAATCTTCTTCCTTTGCTAAGTTCTATCTAAGGGATATGTCTCAGCAACTCCAAAACCTTCATAATTTTGGCCCAGTTGTGGTGGCCCAAAAGGTGGTGGGGGCCAAGTAAACAGTGCATTGGATGCCTGAAGAAGAGTGACAGCCTCCAAAGCCTACAGTACATATATTAAGGTAATTAATATCATATATATATGTTGGAATTGGCTTATTCTTAAGATTTATATCAAGAATAAGCTTATTCTAAGAGTTTCCTGAGCCTTAATCCAGAAGTGGAGGGATCTGCTTGTTAAGTGTTAGAATTGGGAGCTCCTTCCCACCTTTTTATGCTAATTCTAGCACATTATTAAAGATTAATGTATTGTGCAGTTAAAATGAAGTTTAACATATTTTAACAAGCAATACTTAACCTATAGATAAGACAATCCTGCCTCCCTATCCCCGTTTAGCTCTACCCTGTAGGGCTTTACCTTCAAAGAAACTGACACGTGATCAAAAGAGTGGGAAGAGTGATGTCACACAGGTGACTACCTACGGGGCCTTCTGGATTAAGACTGTATGGGTCGTTTTTTTTGTGGAAGGTGTGAAAGCAGAATAGAATAGCACATTATCTATAGGTTAAGTTTTGCTTCTTAAAATACGTTTTATTTTTAAAAACTTCATTTTAGCACTACAAAAGCAGGTCACATTTTTTTTGTCCAAAAATAGCGCAATATTTAAAAGTATTTCATTTCTACATATAATATTACAATAATTCATCAGCTGTTGAAAGAAAATACACATATAAAAATATTAAACTAATAGAAAATAAAGTTTGTGAAGTTGAGCAGTTTGATGCAGAATTTAAGAAAATCAGTTGAGAAATAAGAATAGAAAATCCTAACTGCCATATCAAATGTACAATAATTAAATAAAAGTCAAAAAGGATTGCCTTTGGAATCAAAGAACACACAAAATCACAAAAATAAGGTTGGTTTGATTGAGTCTCGTCATATGCAACACTGTAGTTTGCAAGGCTGCAAATGCATCCTAGCGCTGGTTTAAGCGGTATTGGATTTTCAAAATAACCAGGATGAGCCAATGATCCCAAAGGAAATAAAATATGTATATAACCTGCACTATGATGATGTACAGTAATATCTACTCATCTCGAAGGTACATTTTCCCAGATTGCTGCTCAAATGTATGTATTGTTTGTAGCAGAATCATAAAATTATAATCTTATCTTATTAACTCACCTGGAGCATAGCTCCAAGTCAGCTGATGCCATCCGTTGTTGTCTGCCATCTGTCTATCCATCAGTTAGCTTTTTACATTTTCAACAATTCCTCACATACTTTGGAACAGATTGACTCTAAGTTTGGGGCATTGGGGTGACTGGTAGATAAAAAATAGCAAAGTCCAATTTGATTCAAAATCCAAGATGGCCACAATCTTTAAAATGTATTTTGAACTTCTTTTGAACCAAGAGGCCAAATGATGGGAAACTTGGTAGTATAAGGGCCACTTGAAGTATCGACTTACAGGATCAGGAATGGCCAAAATTTTGATCAGAAATCAGCTGCCAGGAGCACCATCTTGAACATTTTTCTCCTGAACCGGAAGGCCAATTATCTGGAAACTTAGTAGGATGTATTGACTTGTAGATTAAATTAGAAATGTGTCAATATGATACGGATGCCCCCGCCAAGGGCCATAATCATCCACAAAAAATGAAGTTAAAAAAAAGGCCATAACTCTCAAAATAATTGGCAGATTTTACCCTAAATCGAACGACCTATATTTTATGATTATATACCTGTGTATAAAATATAAATCCAATACACCAAACTTTTTTAAAATAAGCCTGTGACCTTGACCCTTAGGTCATGGGCATGGGCCGGGGTATCAGTGAATAGAACTGTGAACCTGTATTTATCTTCATACCAAATATGAACCAAATCTATCATATGGTTCGGAAAATATGAGCTTTTAAAATGTTTACAATCAAAATTTGTAAGACTATGACCTTGACCTTGAGGTCATAGGCATGGACGGGGGTATTGCTGAATAAAACCTTTGACCTGTATCTATTTTTTTTTTTTTTTAATCTTGTTCAATTTATTCTGTATTATGCCTGTTACATATTACCTCTGGAAACCAGGCATTTCCAAAGGTATTTTCCAGACAACCACTCTGTCTTAACATAATGTCTTAACATAATGAGCACCCTTCAGCAGCATTCTCCCTGACAGTCTGGATCCTGTCGTACATGTTATACATATATAATAAATTTATGTGTAAAATATAAGGGTGCTCCTTTCTCTCACAATTACCTCTCACACAGAAATTAGCTGTGATAGTGGCATATATATACACATTTATCCGTAATACTACAGACAAATAGGGAACAAGACTTTTTTGGGTGAATATACTTAACTGTGTTCCAAAGGACTGTCCTGGCATACATTTTACAGAACCAGTAATTAAGTTATCTGTATATTTAACTGTTAAACACTGGGGTAAAGGGGTTTAGTGTGTAGAGTCCAAGCATTCCTGGTTTTTGAATATGTATGCCATCAGGCTTTTAATTATTGCAAATGATTTCAGTATTCTGAACAACCATCACAGATGGGTCAGGCTTTGACTGTATAGACTGTTGGGTTGGCAAATATTTAAGTTTCTATTTTACCTATATCATTCAGTAGCATTTGATATGGATACCAGTCTTTCTGGAATTCAGTTAACTCATTTTTTGACAGAGAAATTTCCATAAGTGTTTTATACAATAAAAGTAATTTCTTCTTAAATACTTCAAGGAGCAGTTGTCGCTTGTTACAGCGAGTAATGTATATAAAGTATTTGGAATAGAGAAAAATTATATTAAGTGGCTTTGGAATGTGGTTGTTTCTGTCTAGACCAAACATAAACAATTCTTCCTCTATGTTGCATTGTATGCCTTTATTTTTCAGCCACTGTGACAATTTATTAAGAAATAACTGGATCTTTTCACAGGTCCAGAAAAGATGATGTATTGTTTCATCGTGAGAATGGCAGTAATAACATTGTGAATCATTTTTAAGCTTCATTTTAACTAAAAGAGTATTTGTCACCAAAATATTATGATTAATGCTTGTCTGAAACCATTGTATAGCAGGATATTTTATTATACTAAATGGGTAATTGTATATTTTCTCCCATTCTTGATCTGTAAACTTATACTTCTCATTCCATGTTTTCTTGCCTGTTGGTTGTTCTGAATTTTTATTCAGCATATTATACATTGCTTGCGCCCCTGATTTTTGCTGGAGGAAGATTTGGATATGACTTGGTATGAATGGGTTTTCTAATTTTCTTGTTATTCTCATATTTAACCTTATTAAATAAGATTTTACTGAATCTATTATTCCTTGATATTCCAAAAAGTTCAAATGACTTCCCGTATGTATCCTGATTTCCTGATAACTGTAGAACTTTCCATTTTCATTTACTAAGTCATTGACAAATCTGATACCTTTATTGTGTAGAGTTTTATGAAAAACATGCTTTTTGCCTATTGTAATATTTTTATTATAAAATATTGGACTTTTCAAAATGTGTTCTTCATCTTTTTCCATTTTATAGTTTATATCAATAACCGCTTTTAATACATCTTTCCAAAACTGATTTTTAATTGTATTGTAAATATCTGTAATGTATTCTATGTTACATGTTGTCAACTTCTCCAAATTAATATGTAATTTTATTGACTCTTGCCATTTATTTTCGCTTAAAAGAAGTCTTCTTATCCATGTAGATTTTAATGCTTTTACAAAAGCATTAAGATTAGTCATTTTGAGTCCTCCTTCTGCATACTGTTTTACAATAACAGATTTTTTAATTTTTGGATTGTTATTCCATAAGAAGTCAGAAAGAGTGTTATTGATTTTTTCACTTGTAATGGCATCTGGATTTGGTAAAGATATAAACAGAAGATTAAATAGTGGTATAATTAGTGTTTTAATAACTGTAATTTTTCCTATAGGTGATAAGCTCCGTCTGTTCCATTGTTTCAGTACTTTTTCCATTTGTGTTATTTTTGGAATATAATTTTCTTTCATCATTTTTCCTAAATCTGTATTAAAGTGAATTCCTAATAATTTGAATTTATTATTACCCCATAATAGTTTCCACTTTGTTTTTATTGATCGTGTACTAAATTTTTCTGAACCAATCCAAACTAACTGTGTCTTATCTAAGTTGATATTTAAACCTGATATTTTTGAAAACTTTAAAAGTTCCTCCAGTGTTTGGTTAAGCGATGTTTCTGTACCATCTAAGATAGCTGATGTGTCATCTGCATACTGTGAAATCTTAAGTTCTACATTATTGATATTTATGCCTTTTATGTTTTCATTTTTCCTTATCTTTGTTGCAAGGAACTCTGCACAAATTACAAACAGGTAAGGGGAGAGTGGGTCCCCTTGACGACAGCCGCGCTCTATGTTGAAAAAAGAAGATAAATGTCCTGACAGAATTACTGCAGATGTAATATTATTATAAAAAACTTTAACCCATTTCCTGATTGATTCGCCAAAATTTAGATGTTCCAGTGCTTTATATAGGAAATCCCATGATAAAGAGTCAAAAGCCTTTTCAAAATCTATAAGTAATAATAATCCTGGAATATGGTGATCCTCAGTGAATTTCATTGTATCATATATCACTCGTATGTTTTCTACAATAGATCTACCTTTTATAAAGCCAGTTTGATCGTTGTTTATTATTAAGTCTAAAACTGTTTTAATTCGATTGGCAATGGCCCCAGATGCAAGTTTATACACTGTGTCCAAAAGTGTTAATGGTCGCCAGTTTTTCAAAAATATTTTTGGTTTATTGTCTTTTGGAATGCAGGTAATAATGCCTTGCTTTTGTGTTATTGACAATTCCCCTATTTTATAGCCATAGTTTAAAGATCTCAGTATAAATGTCCCTAGCTGTTTCCAAAAAACTTTAAAAAATTCAGCTGAAAATCCACTTAAACCTGGACTTTTACCATTTTTCATGTTTTTCAGTGTATTTGAAATTTCATGTAGTGTTAAAAGACCTTCTAGTTTTTCTGCTTGCTCATCAGTAATTTTTTTCATACTATGCCCTACATATTTGTTTAAGTTTATATTTTCTAACTCTGTCTCCCTGCTGGAGTACAAATTCTTATAAAATAATTCTGTTTCTTTTAAAATGATTTCCTGGTCTATTAAAACTGTTCCGTCATCTTTCTGTAATTGCTGCATTGTTTTTATAACATAATTATGTTTTTCTAGACCACAAAAGTATTTGGTTGGTCTTTCACCTTTGTCTATATATTCAGCCCGTGATCTTATCAAATTACCTTTTAATTTTTCTTGTCTTAGCTCGTAGAGATCTGTTTTTAATATATCAAGTTCTAATATCTTATTTTCATTTAAGTTATTTTCTAGTAGTGTGATTTTATTTATAAGTTCTTTTTCTAAGTTATTTTTTTGTTTATTTTTATAACTGGCATAGGAGATTGACTGTCCTCTTAATTCCATCAATAGCACATCTAAAAACAATTGATCATTTATGTTAAACTGTAAATCCATGTCCGGAGTTCTTTCTATTTCATCAATATTGTATACTGGTAAGGCATACTGTTTCTTAACTTCTGTAATTTTTGTGTTCATAGTTTTTAAATATTCGAGATCAGTAAGCAAAGAATTGTTATGCTTCCAGTAGGATTTCCCATGATTTATGTCATTAAAACTTAATTCCAATGTTACCAGTGAATGATCTGATCTATAACTTGTTCCTACTTTATTATGTTTAACGTACTGATACATACCCTCAGAGGTTAAAAAAAAATCTAATCTTGCCTGTTTTAGTGGACTTCTTTTCCTCCAAGTATAACGTTTAAGTTGTGGATGGAGTTCACGAAATGAATCAATAATGTCATTAATTTCCATATATTCTAAAAGGGTGTCTCTGGCTTTAGGATTATTTATGTTTTTGTAATTCGAGCAATCCATATATGGGTCAAGTACTAAGTTGAAATCACCACATATAATATATTCACTATTATCTATCTCTTCAATATGTTGAAATATTTTCTGGTAAAAGCTAGGACTATCGGTATTTGGGCCATAAATGTTAATTAAAGTGAATCTTTTGCTTTGTGCTGTTATATCTACAACAAGAAAGTTTCCTTCATTATCTGTTATCTTTTTGTGAACTTTATATTCCATATTTTTACCAAACAAAATTGCAACTCCCCTAGCATTTGATCTGTAGTTGTTGAAAAGACATTCGCCATTCCATGAATTCAGTATTAATTTTTCCTCTCTATCAGTAAAATGTGTTTCCTGTAGACAGTAAATGTCAAAATTTGTGTTTTTTAAGAAATCAAAAACATCTGTTCTTTTACTGATATCCCCTAAACCCTGAACATTGTAGGACAATATTTTTAATTCAGCCATGTTTATACACAGAAACACTTAATTCATCATTTTTCCAATAAAATCCCGCCAGGCCAGCACATTGGAACAAAGTAAAATATATATGATCACAATAAGAAAACAAACAAAATACAAACATAAAGAAATAGGGATATTGAATCTCTTGGATTTATACTTAAAAAAAACTTTTCTGATGATTAAACATATTCTTAGATATAACCCATTAAATCTTGGATAAATTTTGTACTTATCCGCTTTTATTTGAACATTGCACCCATTTTGCTTTTTCGTTTTGTAAGAATTTTGCCTTTTTCTTTGAGCATGGTGTATTTCATTTTGCACATTTTTATTACAGGCTCACCTTGAACTGTCACATTGACCCTAAAAACTCATGGCTATTCACGCCACTAGACATCTGACCCCATGGCTGTAAAAAATCCTTCCGATCGCAACTAAAATGAGCAAAGAACTTTATCTTTTCATAAATATTAAAAACTGTCAGAATCAATGGAATTTTTTATGCTCAAATCGCCCAAGCCAATCAGTTATCCAGCTCACAATAGTTGGCATTCTAACACCAATGCACTGGAGCAGACTTCATGCTCCATCGAGTCAAGCATTAAAAAAAAAAAAAAAAAAGGTGCCACAGCCTCGGGGACCTGGTAAAACAGGAAAATGCTAGCAGCTTAATTTGTAACAGTAATACTTTTCAGTAATATAGTGGTTCAAACTCAAATAGTGTGCAATGAGCATGTGAAGGTCATAACGGCAGTTCAATGTGTGCCATATGTATCTTTTCAAAATCATTTTTTTTTTTTTTTTTTTTTTTCCTTTTTACCATCAAGTTAAAACCATTTTGTAATGCAACATTACCGGGGCCTACAAATATATATACATGTATATATAATAGGAAGGCATACTGACTGTGCCTTACACCAGTTTGTCTTAAACCATATAAACGTTTAGTTCATAATATTACAGAACTTATACAAATTTACTACCCTTTTGAGTCCAAATGTTCAAAACAGTTTCATCCAGACAAAATATTTCAGACCCCATTCAGTTTGCTCCTGAAGGAGTAATCTGATCTGGATCTATACTACTTGCCATTCAGTTCATGATTTAACACATGTCTACAATGATACCATCTAGACACCCTGGCACGTGTCATATATGTTTTTGTATGTGTCCATATTTTTAGGATTCCTCTTGTACACATGAAACCCCTCTATAGCACGGTGTTATAACAAAGTTTTTAATATAACAAGGTTCAAAGATGGCTCCAAAAAATGTGAAGATTACACAGAAAAATTACCATAACTGGTCATTCTTCTGCCCAATACACACATTTTTGTTCAGATATAACATGATTATTTAAAAAGTAACATGGTTTATCTGCTCCGTGTCAAAAAATGGTTGTTGTGTACATCATGGCAAAACCCATATATAACCATCACTAGCATTTGCTAATTTGACCTGTATCTAGCATCAAACAAAATATGAAGGAAATGCATTGTATGGTTTGGAAAATATGAGCTCTTGAAAACTTTAACATATAAGTCTGTGACCTTGACCTTGAGGTCAGGGTCGGAGGTATGCCTGAATAAAACTTTGGATCTGTAACTATCATCCTACCAATTATGAAGCAAATCCATTATATGGTTTGGAAAATATGAGCTCTACACATACTTTAAATTTAAAATTTCTATGTGTGTGACCTTGACCTTGAGGCATGGGTGGGGGTATTACTGATATCACTTTGAACCTGTATCTATGAAATATATCTATCAAATATAAACCCAATTCATCGTATGGTTTGGAAAATATGAACTCTTAAAAACATTAGCGTTAAAAATTTCTAGGTCTGAGACCTTGACCTTGAAGTCATAAGCATGGGTGGGGGTATTGTCGAATAAACCTTTGGACCTGTATCTATCATCATAGCAAATATAAAGCAAATCCATCATATGGTTTGGAAAATATGAGCTCTTTAAAAAGTTTAATATTAAAAAATTTCCAAGTCTGTGACCTTGACCTTGAGGTCATAGGCATGGACGAGTGTATTACTGAATATCACTTAGGAGCCGGTATCTATCATCATAACAAATATGAACCAAATAAATCATAAAAGTTCAGGTTCTACCTGGTACAAATACCTTAACCCGAGTCTTTAACATTAAAAATTTCTAAGTCCATGACCTTGACCTTTAGGTCATGGGCATGGGTGGGGGTATTGCTGAATGAAACTTTGGATCTATACCTATCATCAAACCAAATATGAACCAAATGTATCAGATGGTTTGGAAAATATGAGCTGTTAAAAGTTCAGGTTCTACCTGGTACAAATGCCTTAACCTGAGTCTAACAGGATCACATATGTACGTACATACCCACATTCGTACAGATGGACGTACATTCGTATGCACATACCCACGTACGCACGTAAGAAAAACCAGAAAATCATCATCCATCATCCGATGCGGGGGCATAAAAATAACTAAATCATTCCCATCTGAAATCCAAAATGGCCGTCATGGCCACCATCTAGAAAAACTATTTAGAACTTCATCAGAACCAAAAGGCAAAATGACTCGAAACTTGATAAGGAGTATCTGTGTTACTTTTAGATCAAAACTAGCTTAGCTTATTCTAATTGGAAATCCAAGATGGCTGTCATAGTAGATAAAAAGTAGCTAAAATAGTTCAGATTGGAAATCCAAGATGGCTCCCATGGCAGCCACAGCCACCTTCTTGAAAATCCATTTGAGCTTCTCCTCCTGAACCCAAAGGGGAACTGACTCGAAACTTAGTAGAAAGTACCAGGGCAACTACTGGATCGAAAATATCCAAAATCAGTCTGAGCATAAATCCAAGATGACTTCCATGTCTGCCAAATTGAAAATCTTCTTTGAGCTGCTTCTCCTGAACTAAAAGGAGGATTGACCTGAAACTTTGTGAGAATTATTGAGGAAGAAATTTGTTCTTGGTGCAGATGTTAATTTATATCCAGTATGACCATCATGCAAAAAAAAAATAAAAACAAAGAAATGTTGACCTTTTTAGAAGTAAATCCTTTCTTGATATGGGCAAGTTGTTCAGGTGAGTAATCTTTGGCCCTAAGGGTCGCTAGTCTTATCTTATCAAAACAATATTTTGTTGTTGTATACCTGTAAATGTATCATTTGCATGTAAAATATCAACTAGCTTACATGAGCAATATTTACCTGTCAACAGGCAGTTTTTATTTGTGTCTTACAAAATGTCAAATACTTTTGAACTGACTTTGATCACATTTTTGCTTAAATGTTTATATTTGAAAGCAGGATATTTGTAAACACCTTATAATGAAATATTTATGCATGTGTAAATCATCCAAAACAAGATCAATATTATTTTGATTCCTGCTATGAGAAATATATTAGTAGTACTGACAGTAAAGTACTTATTCCACATAACAAACAAACAAACAACAAAATGATAAACAAACAAAAAGAAAAGGAAACAAATAAACAAACAAAAGAAAAAGAAAAAGAAATGCTAGAGTGTTTTTATACCCATACAAGAGGCTCTAGCCACTTGCAGTGTGTAAAGTTTCTTATAGAGAAGTTTGAGTAATGAGAACAATTTACCAAGAAACTATATTTCAATTTATCTCAATTCCAATGTACATGATTCCTCATGCCATTCTTTCTTTACCTTTTTCAGATTGCTATACATGGGAAAAATTTCTGTGTATCTGCAAAGAAAGCCTTTATGCTTATTCTTCGTAACGTTGTGAGGTTTGTATACATTAGAAGTTAAAAACGAACAAATGAGTTTTTTTGTTTGTTTTTTTTTTTTGTTTTTTTGCAATACCATTGCTTAACATTTCATTCAGATTGCCTTTTGTTTGAGGCAGTTTCAACCTTATGGAAAATATATACACTTCCAGGGGAGGCAGCTTTGTCAGAATAAAAAAAAGGATCTATTGTGAAAGGAAAGACTTTGCTCCCTGGGGGATGTTTTATATCTGCTGGAAACAACTTAATCAGCTCACCTGAGCCTTTAGGCTCATGGTGAGCTTATAGTATAGGCAGGCTTTACCGTCTGTCCTCTTCAACACTCTTTAAATATCTTCTCCTCCGAAACCACTGGGCCAATCAAAGCCAAATTTCATAAGGAATCTTCATGTGCCTGGGAAACAAAACTTTGTTTGCCACATCTGGGTCACATAATCAACATGGTTCCCACACCCATTTATGGTAAAGATCCTCTAAAAGTTTTTGGAAACCCTTTAAAAATCTCTGGAACCAAAGGGCCAATGGCCCTGGGGCTTATTATGCATCATTAGGGACATGGGCCCAATTAAGTGGGGAGTGGGGGGGGGGGGGGGGGGGGGGCAAGTTCATCCCTTCTCCTTCTCCGTAGATGCATGTTTGTGCACTCCATAACTTTGATACCCTTAAAGGTATTTTGATAATATTTTGTAGGAATGAAGAAGAGGTAGGTGTGTCATGTGCAAGAGACAACTTTCACTTTCTTTGTTATGTACTTACCTCTCCTAGAGCCCAAATCTTGCACATGGTAAAAACTCCCATACTGATTGAGATAATTTGATAACATTTGGTGGAGACATACCAGGCCAAGTGGACATATATCAGGAGGTGGAGGGTGGGGGGGGCGGGGGTGGGGTCTGTCCATTCTTCGTAGACACATGCTTGTGCGCTCCATAACTTTGATACCCTTAGAGGTATTTTGATAATATTTGGTAGGTTGAAGAAGAGGACCAGGAGTGTTGCATGCAAGAAGGACAACTCTTGCTGTTCAAATTCTTTCTCCCCTGAAGGAATTTCTAAGCCAAATTCTTGTGCATTCTATAACTTCTTAATGGTTTGAAATATTTGGTAGAGGCATAGGTAAGGACCAGCAGTCTTGTCACATGCAAGAAAGACAACTCTCACTTTCTTCATTATGTACTTATGTCCCTCTGAAGTTGAAATTTTGTGCATGCCATAACTCTCATACTATTTGAGATAATTTGATAATATTTGGTAGGAACGTTTATCAGGTCAAGTAAGAGAATCACAGGCAGGAGGGACAACTCTTGCTTTGATCTTCTGGTTATCTCTCCTGAACAAATGTCTGTGCCAAATTCTTCTGTGCACCATAATTTCTTACTGGTCTGAAATATTTTGATAATGTTTGGTAGAAGCATAAGTAAGGACCTGTGAGCATGCCGCATGCAAGAGAAACATTTTTCACTTATTTTGTTTTTTACTTATGTCCCCTGAAGCTGAAATATTGTGCAGGCCATAACTCCAATACTGTTTGAGATAACTTGAAAATATTGGGAAGGGACATATATCAGGTCATGTAGAAGTGTCACATGCAAGGACAACTCTTGCTTTGTTCTTTTTCTAGTAATTTTCTCTGAACGAATTTCCAAGCCAAATTCTTGTGCACTCCATAACTTAAATGTTTTTAATATTTTAATAATATTTGTTAGAGACCTAGGGACTAGTAGGGATGTTGTGTGCAAGAGAAGTTTCACTTTCTTCATTTTGTACTTATCTCCCCTGAAGCCATTATCTTGTGCAGGCCATACCTCCCATACTGTTTGAGATATCTTGATAATTTTTGGTAGGGACATATATCAGGTCAGGTAGGAGTGTTGCATGCAAGAAGGACAACTTTTGCTCTGTTGATTTCCCCATAAGTCAAAATCTTGTGCAGGCCAAAACTCCATACTGTTTGAGATAATTTGATAATAATTGATAGGAACATATGTCAAGCAGGATTGCTGCTTGCAAGATAGATACCTCTTGCTTTGCTCATTTTCTTTTATCTCTGAATGAATTTCAAAGTCAAAGTCTTTTGGGCACCATAACACACCCTGGACTTTTCTTGTACCTTTTTAGCTGACCTGAGCTATGCTCAGGATGAGCTATAGTGATCACTTTTTGTCCGTCGTCTTTCCGTCCCACGTCTGTCTGTGCATCTGTCTGTTAACATTTTCAAACTTCTCCTCTGAAGCCGCTGAGCCAATTTTGCTCAAATTTCATATGGAGCCTCCTTAGGTTGGGGGAACGACAATTGTTAAAATGGTCGCGGTTCGTTGACTAAGATGGCCTCCATGCCCATATATGGTAAACACCTTTTAAAATCTTCTTCTCCAGAACCGAGGACGCGTTGGGGCTGAATCTTTGCACAAATCATCGGATATGGGAGGTCTACCAGAGTTGCTAAATGATGGTTGTACATTTACATTTGATTTTTTTAAGGTGAGGTCAAGTTTGCTTCCCTATGCATTTGTATGGGCCCATACATTTTTATGGTAAAAATGTTGAGAATTTCGAACGACTTCTCCTCTGAAGCCTTTGGACCAATGTTGCTCAAATTTTAATTGGAGAGTCCTTGGGGCAGGGGAATGAAAGATAATCACGGTCTATTCACCAAGATGGCCGCCATGCCCATATATGGTAAAAAGCTTTAAAAAATCTTCTTCTCAGGAATTAAATAAGCCCTGGGGCCTAATCTTTGCACAAGTCATTGGGGTCTACCAAAATTGCTAAAATGGATGGTGGTATGTTGACGTTTGACCTTTTTACAGCAAGGTCAAAGTTGCTTCCCCATGCATTTGTATGGGCCTTATACATTTATAGGGGTAAAATGTTGAGAACTCTAAAGACTATGATCTAATTGAGTTGAAACTTGATGAGGAGCATCAGGGTGCCTAGTAGACACAAAATAGCTAAAATTGAGCCGATCAAAGATCCAAGATGGCCGCAACAGCCGCCATCTTGAAAATCGATTTTCGACATCTCTTCCCAAACTTTTGGTCAGTTTGAGCTGAAACTTGCTCTGTAGCAACAGGACAACTTCTGGATCAAAATGAGCTAAAATTGTGTCATTCGGAAATCCAAGATGACTGCCGCAGCCACCATCTTGAACATCTGTTTTGGACATCTCTCGCAAACCACAAGGCGAATTAAGTTGAAACCTACAATGTAGCAACAGGTTAGATTAAACGTGTAAATGAAAAATAACTCAAATCATGCCAATTGGAAATCCAGAATGGCTGCCATCTTGAAAATCAATTTTTGACTTCTCCACACAAACCGTTGGGTGATTTTAATTGTAACACACTGTTGCAACAGGGTGACCTCTAGATCGAAAATAGCTATATTGTAAAAAGAATGACCCGTAAGAGCAATGAACACACACAAAGACAAAATAGCTGAAGTGTCTAAAACTTACAATATATGATGGAAGTAGCAAAAGCTTTAAGTTACAATCAACTTAAAGCAATTTTACAATTTTACAATTTTATTCTGCGAGGTTTATCTTCCCTTGCCCCTATGCTGTATACATCTAGAAAATCATGATATTGTTAAACACTTTCTCTTCAGAAATCAGTTGGCCGATTTCTACCAAGTTTCATGTCCATCCTACTGTTGAAACGGGATTGAAAGTTTGCTCAAATGGTCCCGCTCCATTGACTGTCATGCCCATATATGGTAAAATGATGATAATATAAAAAAAAACACCTTCTTCTTCATAACCAAGAATTGCTCAGATGATGATCCTTTCATTAGTTGCAATGACAGGATTGGAAGAATGTTGCATAACATCTGCATATTTGCAGTGGCTATTTCACTCAGGTGAGCGAGCCATGGCCCATGGGCCTCTTGTTTTCTTTATGATTTGAAATATTTTATCAATATGTGGTAAAGACATAGATGAGGATCTGTAGGTGTGTCAAGAGTAAGAATAACAACTCTCATCTTTTTAGCTCACCTGAGCCAAAGGCTCAGGATGAGCTATTGTGATCACTCCTTGTCCATTGTCTCTCATTAGTTGCCATCCATCTATCTGTCTGTTCACACATTTGAGCCATTTCTTCTATCAAACCCTTGGGCCAAATTTCTTCAAACTTTTTATGGAGTTATCTGTTAAAGGAGGATTAAAAATTGTAAAAATTGTCACAGTCTGTAAATCAAGATGGCTGCTATACCCATATATGGTAAAAACACTTAAAAATCTTCTTCTCCAGAACCGAGAAATCTTTAGGGCTGAATCTTAATACATGTACTAAGCATCGAGGACTTGAGATCTACCAAGTTTTTTCAAATGATGACCCTAGGTTGACCTTTGACCTTTTTAAGGCAAGGTCAGTTTTGGGTCCCTATACAATTGTAAGGGAAAAATGTTGAAAAGTCCCTTTTTCATAATGTTTTAAAGACTAATAGCTAAAACAATGTCTGATTAAAGAAGTGAGACTTTTTAGTTACAGCCAAAAATTTTGTCCCCTGGGGGTTATCTGCCCCTGACCCATAGGCTATATACATGTATAAAATTGTGTAATTTTTAAACGTCTTCTTCTCTGAAATCACTTGAGAAATTTTCACCAGATTTCACCTGGGCCTTCTGTCAAAGGGGTACTGGCCAATAGTTAAAATGGTTCCGCATCATTGAACAAGATGGCTGCCCTGCCCTTATATGGCAAAAACACTTAAAAATCTTCTTCTCCAGAACCAAGAAAATTTTCAGGCTGAATCTTGGTATATAGCATTGAGGACTCAAGTTCTACCAAGTTTATTCAAATGATGATCGTAGGTTGACCTTTGACAGTTTTAAGGAAGGCCAAATTTGCACCCCCATGTATTTGTATGGGGACAAAGCTGAAAAATCATTTTCTCAATATGTATTAAAGACTAATGGCTGAAACATACAACATATTCATATTGAGAACATGTCTTATCTTTTTGGACCCCGAATAGCCTTTCACTGTGCCTGAAATGGAAGGAAAGTTGGGTCCAGGTGGTGCAAATTATACGGCTGTAAAAAAAATTAGGATCTGCCTTGCATTATCTTTCGATTGCACAGTTTTCTGGCAGTGACTAATTGTTTTCTCTTGTTCTAGTTATTAAGGAATAGAGTTAAAAATCAAACATGTTAATATTCAACATACCTCAAATTCGATATCTATGCAAAATTTTGATTGAAATTGATGTTTTGATCTGTTTTCTACGTGTGATATTAATGATTTTTTGTCACAAAGAAAATAATGGCGAGACGGGAACCAGCTAGGAAAATAGATGTTGATAAGCCAAATCACTCCATCGGCTGTAGTCAAAATATAGTCCCACTGATTTCTAATTATTATTTGTTCCAAGTCTCAAATTATGAACAGTTAAAAAAAATACAAATTTTATATAATTCTAAATGGAGAATAGAAGCAATATACAAAGTTTAAATGAGTTTTATTTAATTGACTTGTAAATACGTCGTCGCATATTGATACAATTATTTTGGCCTAAAGCATGTGCCTAAAACCGCCATACTTACATTAGTATTTCGAGAAGTGAAAGAACAGCAAATTGTATTTGAAAACATCGGGGGAAGTCAAGGCTGTGGACAAGCTTGGAAGCTGGGAAGAGATACATTAAAAGTGCTCTCCATCATCGGATTCCTGGTGAACTTTGTTGGATGGGGAAAGGAATTCGAAAGAGAAGTCGGCCATTCTAGATTAGCATGTGCATCTATGCATTCTGATCTGGTTTGTTGTTTCATCCATACATTGTTTCATTCAAAACGATCTGCCGTTTCTTAAATAAAGTGTGCTATAAATGTGAAATTCTAGATTAGCATGTGCATCCGCGCATTAAAATCTGGTTCTTTGCTGTTCTTCTGTACATTATTATTATTTTTTTTTTTTTCGATACAATCTGCTGTTACTCCGGCGATGTGCCAGAGTAGCAGCAGATTGTATCAAATAAAACAGTGTACAGACAAACAGCAATGAACCAGATCAGATTGCATGGATCACATGCTGATCTAGAATTTTCTAATATTTCATTTTCTGTTATTTAAATACAGCGTGCTATAAAAGCGAAACTTTAGATTAGCATGTGCATCCACATATTCTGATCTGAATAACTGCTGCTCATCCACATATTTGTTTCATTCGATACGATACTAAAGGTTAGGCAAATTATTTGCCGACTGACCACGTAATTATCATGATGTGCATGGTATTTGAAAGGTAATGATCCCAACAAGTAAAAATGAACCTATTCATATTTTACAAATCTGATCAGTTTGTGCATAAACTGAAGACTGTGCAATTCATGTATTACAGTTTGTTATACCAATGAATCCTAATCAGCGAATTGAGTGGACACCATTCTTCACAAGACTGTTTAACGCACTCTGATCTGAGTTACACATATGCACAAAGGGACATTTTCACTGGATAATGATCTAATGAAAGCATTAGTATTAACAACATATAATTCTTGCAGTGGATTTTGAACACTGAAGTAGATCATCTGTAGATCATCTGTTCCAGCACCATTTTCTAAACAACAGTGCATATTTTAGTTTTAATAAAGGAAAGAAACATTACTCAAAACAATAATAGCAATTTACAGGATTGAAGTAGTTCAGTTTGGCTGAGAGCAAAAATCTCTTATCTTGATCAGGCTGCCTGGATGCGCAAGCTGATCTGGTTTGGTCCACACTGGTCGTATATATAAAGCTTTTGAATAATTATAAGAAACGACCTTATGACATTTGAGACCAGCTTAGACCAAGGTCAACCTGTGCTGTCTGATCTGGGTCTGCGTATATCCACGAACCGTGTAAACTCTGCACTTAAAAAAAAAAAAAAAGTCCACTACATTAAGTATTCGATGTAGTGGTATGTTTCAATCTTGTTAAAAGTTACAATTATTTAATAGTGTTCGTAGCAAATACTACATTCTGCATTAATTTAAATTATTCACCATAACATGTATTTTGTTCAAAATTTATGGGAGACAGATTCATATAAGTCTTTGACTTTTTTCTGAATCCCAGTTGAAATATGTTTATGTTGACATGTATTGTATCTGCATTTATAAATAAAATATGTTTAAACTAAGTATTCGATTCGGCAGAAGTCTAATAAGCCTGTGCTTTTCATATTAAAACTCACAACAAAATCATTCAGCTGACAACATACACAACGTTACTTAAACACTGACCGGACGTACTTCACCATTGAGGAAAGGGACCTTGTATGTTATGTAGTAACTCAAACAAGAACAACCGTTTGGTACTCTATTGAAGTATTTTGGTCAGCTTGTGTGTCTCAACTAAATCATAAGTGGAGAGGGCAACCTATCTGTTGTTGGTGAATTTTCCCGTGGCGTCTAACGGAATAAAATTATGCATTTTCCGAACTCTGTGCAATGGACTAAACTCTGAGGGACTAAACCAACTTACCCTAAGAAAGTGGCACCATCCCGGCGATCCAAATAAACATTAGTTGTGTTAAGTATTGTAGGGGATAAGGAAATTTAATTCGACATAGAATTAATTGGACTTAATTGAAAACAAACATCAGTGAATTGTAATTTTTTAAATTTCTCATGCCATTTCAAATGAACTTTATCAAATAAGAAACCCTTTCGTCGCTTATGTTCTTTTTCTTATGTCGTTCGGATGCCTTGAAACGTCCGATAGCCAAGCTAGTTTTGGCAGTCAATGCTGCTGTCCTTAAATTTTTAACAGTAATTTTTTAAGCAAATCATGATTCCTAAAATTTCAAGCAGCAAAAACAATAATTATTAAATTTTGTTCGAAATCTTAGAACATTTACTGTATGTCCGCTTCTCTAAATGTGAGCGATGAAATCGCGCAGCTTTGCAGCATGTTTTCTCCCTGCATACTTATATATTTTTTTTTTCACATTAAAACAACAACATTTAAACTAATCATGGATCAAGGAGCCAATATATCAACTGTCACTGATCAACCCACAATGGGCTCATTAGAATCTCCACAATGATGTTATCAGGCAAGTGGAAGTCAGTACTTCCTGCTTCAGAAAGCTAGTGCAAGCACCCGTCACTTGTGATTATGCACATTAGACCTATGAATGATCATGAAGCAACCATGCTGATAAAGATAATACTTAGCAACTTTGCCCATTGCTTTTTTTTTTTTCTCTTGCAAATTTTAATGATTTAACAATTGTTGTTAACCATATTTTATTTTCTGCCGTGACAAAAGATTATTCTTGGCCTATTATTATTGATAACAAGAGCGTGTGATGTGCTACTTGTTGATAACTGATAATGGTAGTCATGGAAACCTCAGGCACATTACTTGGAGCAGGGAACCAGTCTTAATAGAAAAAGTAGTCCCTTAACTGGCTTTATGTACCTCATGCTGTGTGCTGCAAGAGCAGCAAAGTTTTATTACAAAGTTTAGGGTCATAAACAAGCTGTAATTTCATGGTTAGGGGAAGGAAAAGGAAACATTTTTTAGATAAGACATGTTCTCGATATGGAAGTAGTAAAACATTATAGTAAGGATAAAAAATTTACCCCCTCCCCTTTCCCCAAGGTGTTATCTGCCCTAGTAGCCTCTTTGAGGCTGAAGTGTGATACATTTGTATATAGTAAAGAGGACTCAATGTCTACTAAGTTTATTCAAATGAGGATCCTAAGATAACTTTGACCTTTTTATGGCAAGGTCAGGTTTGCATCCCCATACGTTTGTTTGGGAAAAAAGTTGAAAAGTCATTTTCTCAAAATATATTGAAGGCTAATGGCTGAAACTTACAATGTATGATTGAAGTAGTAAAACTGTTAAATTACCTTCAAAATTTTGGGGGTTATCTGCCCTTGCGGTGGTCTATATACATGTATAAAATCATGACATCTTTAAAGGTCTTCTTCTCTGAAACCGCTTCATCAATTCACATGGGGCCTTCTCATGAAGATATTGATAATTTGTTCAAATGGTTCTGCACTATTGAACAAGATGGCTGGCTGTCATGCCCATATTTTATATGAGGCCTTCTGTGAAAAGGGTTTTTACTATTTGTTCAATTTGTTTTGTGCCATTGAACAAGATGGCAGCCATGCCCATATATGGTAAAAACCTTTAAAAATCTTCTCTAGAACTAAGAAAGTTTTGAGGCTGAATCTTGATATACAGCATCTGGAACTCAAGGTCTATCAGGTTTGTTCAAATGATGAGACTAGGATGTCCTTTGATCTTTTTACGGTATGGTCAAATTAGTGTCCCAGTTGCTGTAGCAATACTGGAAAAATGTTGCATGGCATTTGCAGATATGCTATTTTTTATCAGGTGATCAAAATGTGGCCCATGGGCCTCATGTTTGGTAATGAGTTATGTTTTCTGAAAGTCACTAGAGGTCAGGATTCAAAAATTGCAAAACAGTACCTGTTGCTCAAAAATGTATGTATCCACCACTATAAATGATGCACTCTTTCAGTCGATTTTGCATAAAAACACCAGTCTTCTTATTTGTTGTTGAGGAATCAAGCCCCACTCTTGGTGTAGCAGCCTGGGTAAGTCAGCTAGCCTGGTCTGCTGGGTGATTCACTTGTTAATGGTTCACCAAAGAATGTCCCACAGATGTTCAGTGCGGGCTAAGTCAGGTGACATAGGTGGCTACTCAGTTCTCGCAATTCCTTTCAGCATTAAAAAGTCATCAACAGTCCGAACATGATGTTGTCTCGCATTGTTGTCTTGCAAGATGGAATTTTGACCCATTCATAAAAGATACAGTATTACATGAGGTTCATCAATGTATCAATGTCTATTTAGACTACCAGGAATGATAACTAGGTCAGTCTTGCAGTTGGTGCTGATGTCAGCCTATACCATTACTCTGCCACCCATACATTTGTTTGGAAAAAGTTGAAAAATCATGCACTATGACCTGGTGCCCTTGACCTTAATTTCGTACTTTAGTGACTTTGTCATGATTTTACGTGGATTCTAGCACTAAAGTGTGTCTCTGTGAAGTGGTGATAGCTGCGAGTGTCAAACCTTGCTTAGTAATTGTCCTTGACATACTCTTCAAGCACACACTATGACCCTTGACCTAGGCTTTGCCCTTCAGTGACTTTGTCATGATTTACCACCAAGTCTATAATTAAAGTGCATTGCTATGTAGCGGTGATAGCTACGAGTGTCAACCCTTGTATAGTAATTGTCTTTGACATACTTTTAAAGCATACTTTTAAAGCATGCACTATGACCCTGTGCCCTTGACCTGGATTTCAAGCTCCAGTGACTTTGCCCAATGCAGGTGTGAGATTAACTTCTGCGGGATTCTTGTAGTTAATATCAGTTTGAAACTGTTATTTTTTATATCAGAAGGTCAGCTTTTAGTTTGTTGTTGAATATAGCAGGGTAAAAACAAAATAGAAAAGGTATATAACTTTCTCCAAACAATTGTACATGTATTATATCAACAACTCCCTACCACAGCCTCCCATATTTGGACCCTTGTTATATGGACTTGGCCTAGGTGGGACTTTTATGTGAGAAAATTGAATGATTTCAAGTTTTATAATTAAATTTGACAGATGTTGTGACTCATCCAGTTCTTTTGTTTTCTCATTGTATTTGTTTAAATATTGCAGGGTGTTGGTGGTAGATAAAGTCACAGATTTCCTCTTGTTGATAGGAAAACTCCTTGTAGTTGGTGCTATTGGTAAGTATAGAATATATTGGCCAGTCTTGGAAAACTAGCATTTTCATCTACTCTAATTCCTTGTTAGCCTGTACTGTACTTGTAAAATTTACCACTGCCTGAGCTAATTCAGCAGATGACAGAGTGATGATTTTTTTTCTTATTTTTCCCAGAAATAAGTTATGATGGAAACTTTCTCCAAAGGAGACAGTAGACATGAAATGCCTAACCTATTTTCTGGAAAACTAAAAAAAGATAAAAATGTTGTTGCTAAAAATTTTAACACAGCATGCTAAGCATTAAACAAGTCCATTTCGGCACCTGGTGATGTGTTTAAATTGTGCAGGTGGAATGGCACTTGCAAGAGCAGTTTGACTTGGGTCTAAACTAGGCAAAAAATAAGTTTTTTGTAAAACACGCTAGTGGTGAGCTAGACATGGTTGTACAGTGAAACCTCTGTTAAGCAGCTACCCAGGGACTCAGGGGAATGGCCCATTTTGGCTGCTAAAGGGAGGTGGCTGCTCAGCAGAGGTACTCACTTAAGGGTAATTTTGAGACAGCTGTAGACTGATATAGCCCAAACGGTGGGCTGTAGGTGAAAAAAAAAACAACAAAAAAAACTTTGATTATGATAGCTCCTTCAGCATAATGATACCCATCTATCTATTTATTTACATGTCGAAATTGTCCAAAATACCAATTACATATATTGTTCATTCGGATCAATTTTTAGAGAAAAAATCACTGTTTACTCAGATTCATACTAAATACTATACCATAATTACACTAAATATTGGGACAGATTGGCCTTTGCAAACAGTGTAGACCCAGATCAGAATGCGGCATCTGATCAGGGTCTACAAGGTTTGCCATATTTCAATATTTCTTGGAATTGTGTACGACCCACACCACACTCTTCTGCGATTTTTCTGCCCGATTCTACCAGCTTAATTGCTTTGCCACATTTGTCTGGAGTCTTTTCCAAGCTATGTTTACAAGTGAGTCAATTGAATAGTAATAGCAAAACTGAAAGTAGAGTTGTTTATTTAATCGAAAGACACAGGTGTCAGTTGTTTTGAGCAATTCACATACAGTGATTTGACTATCCTAATATCCTACAGGTTTTAACATCAATGGTCAAGCATCAATAGTCCTTTAAATCAATTAATCCGGTTTTAATTGTTCGATAAACACAAGCCATGAGCTTGTAATTGACACCAGTCTATCATGCCGTGACCTATGGAGGTCAATGTCATGTAGTACTTGAAAAAAAGAATTTATGACTGTGTAACAAATGAAGTATTCTGCTTATTACATATTTTTTTAAAAAAAGATAGATACCAAAACAATTAACTGATTATCTTTTCTTTTTTTTTAATAAACAAACATGTTTTTCTATCTTTCTTTTTTATACCCACCAGACAATAGTGGCGGGTCATTATGGTTTCACGTTGGACTTCTGTGTGTCTGTCCGTCCGTCAGTCATACATCAGTTTTTCGTTTCCAGATGATAACTTTAGTAAACATCAATGGATTTTCACCAAACGTGGTATGTGCATTGATATTGTGGAGATCTGCTTTGGGATTGCTAATGGACAAATTTCGTCAAATTTTTACTTAGTTATCTGCCCGCGACACAATAATGGTGGGGTATTACAGTTTAACGTTTTTATTTATTTTTTTGATGCCAGAAGCGATTTCTATGATTTTTTTTACCTACTTTTGATTTCTATGTCGATGGAATATCCGATCCTCTGTCGTTTTGACCCTTTAACGGAGGCAATTTAGCCATAAAATCATAAATTATTATGGCCGCTGACCAGAGGAGGGAGGCAACCTGTTATCAGAGGTAGGGGGGATAAAACTGGCCATTAATGGGAGGTGACCGCTTATTGGTGGTGGCGGTAAGAGGAGGTTCCACTGTAATTTGGTTTCATGCATCTTCTCTCTCTGCCCATTAGCTGTTATGAGAGGTACAACGTGGGTTAAGTTCATGTACAACAATGGGCTTATTTCATAGCTTTTTGGCTAAACCAGCAATATGATTTGAATCTGATGTGTGGAAAAGCATTAGGAGTTTACAGAATGTTCTTTTTCTCTTAAGACACATGCTAGTTATACAGTTAGTGAACCCCATAGTGATAGTTACTAACCTCACAAACACCAGCTGATCAGTTTTTGAACACCAGTATGCACAATCTGAATGATGCAAAAGCAGGGGAGAAGTATAATTCTGGAGAATTCTTGTTCCTGGAGGTGGTTGGTATGAACCATAGCATGCGGAAAAAAGCCCTTATAGTCTAAGCAGACAAGGAAATCCCAGTTCAGTTGGTGCATTGAACAATGTGATCTAGGCCCTCCCTTGCAGAATCATGGCAGTAATACACAAGGTCATACCAATGACGTTTCTATGTTGCTAAGTTCTGGTGATGTCATGGGATGTTGAAGCAGCAATGTGTATCTGCTGGGATTAGATATCACATTTCTCTTAAGTATTTGTACAGACGGACCTCAGCAAACAGTTAAGACCCAGTTCAGATGCTGTCTGGGTCTATACTGTCTGCCACTCATCTAGAATTTTTTGACAAATTATTACGTACCTATTAGTCAAATTTCTATTTTCACCTTATCTCCTTATACTTGTGTTAAGAGTTTATATAGTAATGTGGAATACATGTATATTGAATATGAATTTGAAATTGTATTTGATGAATTATTAAAGTTTTCATCAGATTGCACAAAAACTACAGGAGTTGTTGATGGGAACACAAGTTGTATGGTACATTTTCTCATGCTCTCTATAGTATTGTTTCTTCTTTATTTCAGCTTCATCCTCCTATTTCTTCTTCAGTGGTGATATCACATTTTTGAATACCTACAAACCTTCTCTGAATTTCTACATGGTACCAGTTGTGGTAAGTGAACCAAACTTTTTGTGGGTACATGTACAGACATGTTAAGTTGCCAAAATAAAAATTAGTGAGGTTCTGGAAAACAGTGAAGTCATTATTTTCCATTAAATAAAGATGGAAATTTTTAATATGTTTAGGTAGACAGCACATAAAAGTGGGTTTTTGGAGCAAAACATTAGTAAGTCTCACTAAAACAGGACATTTAACATCTCTGCATTTACAAGTATGATTTACAACATGAGCAAAGAGCCCACACTGCTTCAGATAAAAATGATTTTTCCAGCTGAAAAGTACTAATATTGTTTTTCATTTCATCATAAGAAAATTTCCCTAAATATATATTTTCTTGAAATTGGAAGAATTTTGTAGGGACTGAAAAACGTTTGAATCATCAAAGGTAAATGAGCCATCGGTGTTCAAGTCATTAAAGTTTTACCATGTAATCTTATACTCATTAGAAGTGCTGGTGGATTATATCTCTAAGACTATTTGATAGAGAAATCTCAAACCTTGGATATTAGTTCCATATGACATGAAGACTGACAAGACTCAATGGTACAGTTGCAATTTATACCAACATATAAATAAGGAAGAACTACATCAGAGGAGCCTCCTTGAAATGGTCAACAGAACAAATACAGGAGTCTAGTTTTACTCAATTGAAACAGTATTCATCATGTGTGTGTGTGTGTGTGTGTGTTGGGGGTGGAGGGGGGAATTTGACAGTTCTATGCAGTTCATGGTTCTCTCTCCTCTCCAACTAGTGTTGTATATAGCCTAAAGATGGGCAGAATAAGGTGATAATAATGAGTGTGTTTTACTTTTGTTTGAATGGGATTTTAGTTAATTATATTGAGATGATGGGTGATACTGAAAGGCTGTTATCAGTGAAGTACAATACAGGCATTTGTCGTATTTAAATTGTGTGTGAAGCGAGGGCCCTGAAGTTGGGAGTGCTAGCTGCTGGTATTTGTGGATGCATTTACAGCATTTCACACCTTTTTCCCTCTCTCAGTCACAACAGGTATTGTTCCCTATCTTTATAGGTTATTTCAGGTACAATTTTTGGAATGTTAAGGATATATTTATTTCATTTTTTTTTTTTGTATAGCTACAATCTAAGCACTAAATTTCCTTTTGAAACATATATGTTTAACCATATACCTCCATCACAGGGACTTGAACACTATGCTAGCATTTTGTGGCCATGACCCAGATAGGTATATCATAGTGCAATGACTATCAATTTTACATGAATTTTCAACTACATGTATATATAATACTGACATCTACCAGCAGGTGTAACTGCTTTCTGTGGAATTCTTGTTTTCATTTACTTATCAAAATATGCTGTTGATAACATCATAGTCTACATTACATGTTTGTTATATTTCATTTTCTATTGCTCACTGCAGCTGGTGACAGTAGGTGCCTATGTGATAGCTTCTTGTTTCTTCAGTGTGTACCACATGGCAGTAGATACACTCTTCCTTTGTTTCTGTAAGTATTATATGTGTAAATCATACCAGCCATCTCAATACCTATAACATAGCAGTGATAACATCTCAGTAAATATCATATGGCATTTGATAACATCTCCATAGATGTCATGTGATAGTTGATAACATCTCCATATTTATCACATAGCAGTTGATGACATCTCACTAAGTATACTACAGTTGATAACATCTCCATATGTATCACATACGAGGGTCCTGCAAAAAGTTCTGTCACTAATAGGCTTCCTTGGTTTTATCCCAGGTATATTTTAAAATGCTTCACTGCACTTGAATGGTGTGTTGAATAGCTAACAATTCCAGTTTATTTCGTTCAAATTGCTTTCCAAATGACCGAGTTATTCCAAATTGAAATAGATGCAGTCATATACGCTGACCAATTTACTTGTTACAATAAGAAACGACCAAGCAAAGGATGGTCAGGAGTCCACCTTTTACATGACAATGCCTCCTCTCATAAGTGTGAGGTTGTTAAGTCTTTTTTGGCTTCTGAAAAGGTGAAAGTTTTAAACCATCCACCTTATTCACCTGACCTGAATCCCTGTGACTTCTTTTTATTTCCAAGGATTAAGAAAATGCTTTCTGGAAATAAGTATACGTCTAGTTCTCTTGGCAGTGCTATTTATCAGTGTCTCCAACAGATACCAAAAGAAGACTATTTATCTGCTTTTCACGACTGGGTAAAAAGGTTACAAAAATGTGTTTCAGTAAAGGGGGAATACTTTGAAGGTTTGTTACACAGTAATAAAAATATGTTTGATAAAAC
Organism: Anodontia alba; assembly: GCA_964016985.1. Taxonomy (NCBI): domain Eukaryota; kingdom Metazoa; phylum Mollusca; class Bivalvia; order Lucinida; family Lucinidae; genus Anodontia; species Anodontia alba. The sequence goes on along the minus strand of OZ024821.1, from coordinate 57,675,033 downwards.
GTAGCACTGAAGTAATCCGAACCCAGTGACAAAACTTTTTGCAGGACCCTCGTAGCATGCGATAAACAGCACCATAAATCTTGCTGGTGGTGTTGTGTGCTTTTCATGTATGCAGATTGTGCAGATAAACAGTATTTTTAGCTTACTTGAGCATGAAGTGCTCAGGGTGAACTGTTGTCATCAGTCAGTGTCCCTAATCAGTCGTATGTTATCTGACGTGCTGTGTCAACAATTTGCTTTACATGACTACTTCTACACCTCTCAACCAATAAGACCCAAAGGTAGGAAGTATTGGGGTGTCCTGTAGATCAAAAATAGACAAAAATTGTCCGGATCAGAAATCTAAGATGGCAGGGCTCTAGAAATTCTGAAATCTGAATCAGTCCAGCCGATGATGATGACGTCATCAACGAGCCAATTTCTAAAGTGAAAATATAATATCACCTGTCACGAAAACTAAAGACTATTTGCAAAGTCCTATAAATCCTTTTTAATAATACACCTTAACCCCTTTATAACACGGAAGTCCAGGTCCAAGCATCGGACCATGTTAGTTAACTGAACCATGCAATTTAACGAGGAACATCAAAGCTGGCATCTGCTCAGGTTAACATGTTTGTTTATACATGAAATAAGTAATTTCATGCTTTAAATGCACATACCTATATTTAATGCTGTTTTGTTATGTGTGTATAGTTAGTCAGTAAAGTTCCTACATTATAGTGTCATCAATTAATGTTCAAAAAGAAAAAATACGGATGATTTTCTTGTTATTCCACCCCCATAATGAATATTGACCGCAGGGTTTTCTTAGATAACTATTTATAGACAACTGGATCCCATCTTGTGTAAGCACGAAGATGGCAGGAAACAGGAGAGATGGAACGAAAAGACTTTTATGGGCCTAATCAAGTCTAATAAAAAAGGCTTGCACCATGGGCGGTTTTGCAGTTTTCGATGTTCAGGATCTGATCAGACTGCTTAAATTTTAAGCACTGACCAATTTTTGCCTTGCGCAAGTGGTGCATTACTTATTTTTTACTGTGAAATCTACCTTGAATTATATTCGCATGTTACAGCCATCAAAAAATAAAAAAAGCAAACAATATGACCCAGATCAGAGGCTGTTGTATGCAAAGTCTGATCAGGACCTACACAGTTTGGGAATTAATTTATCAAATCTGGGACCAACAAACCGCAAACCATGTTGGAAACAAAAATAAAGAAGAAATAGGTGCATTCAAGCGGTGCATTCTTAAATCACTTTCATTTGGGATTAAAGCGACCTTTGATCTTTTGGACATGCCGACCGCACCTGGTGTTTTGCAGTCGCAGTGTATTAACAGGTGTCACACAAACAGATTAATTATCAGACTACCATCACTGATGATTCGTGGTAATCGCTTGTTTACCGCAAAAAGGACAGTGAAGTGTTGATTTTCTGACAGTGTTTGGAAAATGACGTAATAATTTGTGTTGCTGTAAGTTGCCCTCTCCAATATACATGAAAATGACCGTTTAGAGCCATTTAACAACCATAATATCGCACTTAAAAGATGCCTGGGCATTATCAGTTTGGGAAGATTGACCATTTGTGATTGTTTGGACAGCATTGATTTGTGAAAATTGGTTGGTTGGGTTCAAAGCACGACCTGTTGAACCCAATTATTAGCGTTTTTGGGTATTTAAAACCAGTCCGGGATTCTTATTTTCGGTCCAGACCGGCTATTTTCTGGTTTTCTAGAGCCCTGCAAGATGGCCATTTTGGCCGTCATCTTGAAAATGTATTTTGATTTGCTTCTCCTGAACTGAAAGGCCAATTGACTTTTAGATCACTTGAAACTTGATAGGAAATATCTGGTGACTTTTAGATAAAAAATTACTAGACCTTGGTGGCTCAGTTGGATGTGCCGTCCAACTGGAGACCAGGAGGTCGCGGGTTCAACCCCTGCCGAGGTCGGCAACATTCTTTCATGGAGATTAACCGCTTAGAGGACTAAGCCTGCCCAGTAAACCTGTGGCTAGGTAAACTGACCGCGCTCGACATGACCCAATTGGGTTGACTGGGCCGTAAAACCTCAACACAAACAAAATACTAAACCGTTCTGATCAGAAATCCAAGACGGCTTCCATCTTGAAAACCTATTTTGAACTTCTTGTGTACATAAAGGCCAATTGAATAGAAACTTGGTAGGAAGTAGCAGGGTGACTTGTTGATCAAAAATAGCTATAATCATTCCAATTGGAAGTCCAAGATGGCTACAGCAGTGGCCATTTGAAAATCTATTTTGAACTTCCTCTCTTGAAAAAGAAAGGCTAATCAACTTGAAACTTGATAGGGAATATCGTCTTGTAGATCAAAAAATAGCTAAACTCATTCAGACCAGGAACCCAAGATGGCCTCCTTGGCCACCATCTTGAAAATTTATTTTGAACTTCTTTTCCTGAACAGAAAGGCCAACTGACTCAAAACTTGGTAGGAAGTATTGGGAGAACTGTAGATCAAAAATGGCTGAATTATTCCAGTATGAATTCAAAGATGGCTGGCATGGCCACCATCTTGAAAGTGTTTTGAACTTCTTCTAAACAGAAAGTTCCATTGACTCGAAACTTGGTAGGAAGTATCAGAGCATCTTGTTGATCAAGAAAAGCAAAAATTGTTTTGATCAGATATTCAAGAAGACTGCCACAGCTACCATCTTGAAAATCTATTTTGAACTTACTCTCTTGAACCAGAAGGCCAGTTGACTGGAAACTTGGTAGTAAGTATCGGGGTCAAAAAAAAGGTTAACATCATTTCAATCATAAATCCAAACTTTGCAGGAAGTATCGAGGAAACTTGTAGATAAAAAATAGATCAAAAATACCAAAAACTGTTTAGATTGGAAATCCAAGATGGCCACCATCTTGAAAATCTATTTTGAACTTCTCCTGAACCAAAGGCCAGTAGACTCCAGATTTGGTAGGCAGTATCAGGGCAACTTGTAGATAAAGAATAGCTAAAATCATTCCGATTGGATATCCAAGATAGTGGCCATGGCAGTCATCTTGAAGTTCTCCTGAATGCAAATGCCAGTTGCCTCGAAACTTGATAGGAAGTATCAGAGTGACTTGTACAAAAAAAAATAATTAAAATCATTTTGATCAGAAATCCAAGGTTGCTGCCAATTTGCAAATCTATTTGAAATACTTATCCTGAACAAAAAAGCCAATGGACTGGAAGATCAGGATGATATGTAAATCAAAAAATAGGTAGAATCATTCTAGTCAGAAATCCAACTTGGCCACCACAGCCGCCATCTTAAAAAAATCTATTTTGAACTTCTCCTGAACCGTAAGTCCAATTGACTTGAATGTTGTCTGGTACTGAGGTGAGCAATACATTTTGGCCCTCTTTTGAAAATCTATATTGAACTTTCTCTACTGAACTGAAAGACCAGTTGACTCGAAACTTGATAGGAAGTATCAGAGTGACTTGAAAATCCAAACCAGCTAAATTATTACAGATCAGAAGTCCAAGATGGCAGTTGCCATCTTGAAAATCTATTTTGAACTTCTGAACCAAAAGGCCAATTGACTAGATTCTTGGGAAGATGTAATAGGGCCACTTGTAGAACAAAGTTAGCTCAAATCATTCTAATCAAAAATCCAAGATGGATGCCATCTTACCAGCCTCAGTTGTTCAGTTGGATGCCCATCAGACTGGTGATCAGGAGGTTGTGGGTTCAGTTCCTGCCAGGTCCTACAACTTTCTATCGCAGAGATTCTCTCCTGTCCACTGATTCAAGAAGGGCAGTTGTCAGTTTCTGGTGAAAGAATGTGCACAAATACTGGTTAACCACTTAGAGGACTATGCCTCTCCAGGCAAAAATGTGGTTAGGTAAACTAACCGTCTCGACAATACCCTAATTGGTTGACTGGGAAGTAAAATGTCAATTCATTTAAATGGCCGCTCATCTTGAACCTCTTTTCCTGAAGTGAAAGGCCAGTTGCCTCGAAACTTGATAGGAAGTATCAGAGCAACTTGTAGAGCAAAAATAGCTAAAATCATTTCGTTCAGAAAGCCAAGATGGCTACCATCTTGAAAATCCATTTTGAACTTCTCCTGAGCCGAAATGCCAATTGACTCAAAACTTGTCTGGTACTCAGGTGAGTGATACAGGGCTATCCTGGCCCTTTGGTACATGTAATAAACCTAAATATTCATATACTTTGATTTTTTTACCTTAGCTCTCCTTCAATTTGAAGAAGTTCATTTGACTGTCTGGTTATGTTTACAATATCCTAGCGGAATGGCAAACTGTGCAGACTCCTCGAACTCCTCATATTATTATTTTATTGGTTACACACTGTTGATAGCTATAGGTTTATGAACATGCACTGGGTCTGAATTGTCAGGGCATATTTGTAAGTTAGACTATTTAGATACTACATACTTTTATACCCCTGCACACAATAACAGTCTTGATCAAACTATGATGATGTGTGCTGTAACTGGCCTCCATTTTGTTGTTTGCATAGAATATTACAAACTCTACCTTTTCAATGGTAGAAAATAAGATGCAGCATTTCACACAATCCTTATTTTCTATGAAAAATAAGAAATGTACAATTTATTTGTCATCTGATGAATTTGTCTAAAGATTACAAAAGATGAAAATGTATATGTGAGATGGAATGTGTAAAAAGCAGCATTGCACCAGTTATATGGATATGGTATTTACCCCCAATGATTGGACAATTAATCCTTAGTAGTCATAAATTAAACTACTTCCTGATGTGACTTAAACCAGGAAACCTGCTGAACTTTTTTAAATTGCCTCCCTGAAACAATTCTAACTGGTTTCCAAGATGACTGCTCCTAAATAACAGATTATGACAAGGCAATTCTAGCTAGTACTCACAATGTATGTTTTTAGCTCGCCTGTAGGAGAGCTGTTGTAGTCACTGTGTCATTCCCATGGGCATGGGCATTTGTGTTCCTGTTCCCGACACACTCAGTCAAACTTGTGACATTGCTTTAAGTGTCATTGGGTGAATGTCATGATGACCTACATTTCACAGTCCAATGATCTTTAGTTCATGGTCCATTGATTGTGCATTGTATCTCTAAGACTTTTTGATGGAGAAATGTCATACCTTGAATATTAGTCCCTACCTTGGATATTAGTTCCATATGACATGAAGAATGGCCTCAAAATATAAATAGGTCAGTGTGACCTATATTTCATGGTCCAGTGATTATGCCTCATATCTCAAAGACTATTTGATTGAGAAATGTCATACCTTGGATATTAGTTTTATGTTACACTTAAAGTGACCTCAAAAAATATGAAGGTCAATTTGGCCTATATTTCATGGTCAAGTGATTATGCCTAATATCTTGAAGACTATTTGATAGAGAAATATCATATCTAGTATATTAGTTCCATACGACACTAAGAGTGACTTCTAAATATATATCAGTTTGACCTATATTTCACGGACCAGTGATTATGCCTTATAACTCAAAGACAATTTGATAGAGAAATGTCGTACGTTAGGTATTAGTTCCATGTGACAGGAAGAGTGACCTCAATATATATGTAGGTCAATGTGACCTGTATTTCATGGTCCAGTGATTATGCCTCATATCTCCATGACTGTTTGATATGAGAAATGTCATACCTTGGATATTAGTTCCATGTGACACTAAGACTGACCTCAAAATATATGCATGTCAGTGTGACCTATATTTCATGATTCAGTGATTTTTCCTTATATTTCAAAGACTATTTGATGGAGAAATATCATATAATATTAGTTACATGTGATACTAAAAGTAACTTAAAAATATATGTAGGTTATTGTGACTTACATTTCACAGTCCAGTGAATTTACCTTATATCTTGAAGACTATTTCATTCTGAAATGTCATACCTTGGGTATGCCAGTGTGACCTATATTTCATGGTCCAGTGATTTTGTCTTGTATCTCAAAGACAATTTGATGGAGAAATGTCATACCTTGGATATTAGTGTCATTTTACATGAAGAGTGACCTCAGAATATATCTACATCAATGTGTCCTATATTTCATGGTTCAGTGATTTTGTCTGATAACTAGAAGATTATTTGCTGGAGAAATTTCATACCTGCATTATAAATCATGTGACCCATTGATTGATCTCAAAATATATTTAGGTCAGTGTGACCTATATTTCATGGTTCAGTGATTTTTGCCCTAGAATCTGGGTCAGTGTGACTCAGCATGACCTATATTTAATCATTCATTGATTTTGCCTAATAACCGGAAGACTATTTGATGGAGAAATTTCATACCAGGAACATTAGTTCCATGTGATGCAATGATCAACCTCAATATATATATATAGGTCAGTGTTCCATGTAACACATAGATTTACAAGATTTATAGAGGGATGTGTGATCAGACACACAAGACTTATTTACAACCACACAACCAGCAGTTTAGCAATAGGACAGCTGCTGTCTGTTCATTAAAGGGCAAATACTTCAAAACACGCCGACATGCTACAGAAGAAAGTTTGTCAAAGTACAAAGTAACCCCAATCCATATTTAGCATCACCATTCAATACCGTTAACCCAGTCTTCACACAGAAGAGGGCGGTGCTAAGCGATTGTCAAAAATCTATACTACTGCAATCCCGCCGTCTTCAGATTTTGCACTGCATATTTAATATTGGTCATGTTTGAAACTGTTTAAAAAATTACTTTTTGTATTCATTTGTGGTAGTGGACTTACAGCCGTGAAAATAGCAGGTTAGAAATAGACATACCACAGGACATTTCACACTCATTTAAATTTAGGGACTGACCATTTATTTACTGGGAGGTTGAGGGGCTCTGTGTGTGTGTGTGATGGGGAGGGGGGGAGGGGGGGGGGCCTGTTTGTTTTTTTTCTGGAGCCACTCATTTTATTTTCTGCGGCCATAAAGCCAGAGAATTTTATTCCACAGCCAGAAAGCCAAAATATTTTTTTCAAACAAGCTAGAACAATTTTTTTTTCTTTACGTCCTACTAACAGCTAGGTCATACAGAGATGAGTGCCTTGGTTTAAAATTTAATATGAAAGACTGGAGAAGCCTGGGATTGAACTCATGACCCTTGGGTTACAAGGAGAGCAGCTTTACCTCTACACCATGAAGGCACCCTTTTCCGTTTTTTCATACTGTTAAATATTATAAAGGGAATTTTCAGTAATAATCTTAATAATGAGGGGGTTCTGGGGGCTTGCTGCCCAGAAGCTAGCTATGTGTCGCCTGCCTAGCTAAAATCGTTCCGATCTGAAATCCAAGATGGCCGCCATGGCAGCCATCTTGAAAATCTATTTTTCACTTCTTCTCCGGAACAGAAAGGCCAATTGATTCCAAACTTGGTAGGAAGCATCGGGGTGACTTGTAGATCAAAAATAGCTAAAATCGTGCTGATCAGAAGTCCAAGATGGCCCCTATGGTGGCCATCTTGAAAATCTATTTTTCGCTTCTTCTCCTAAACCCAAAAGCCAATTGACGAAACTTGGTAGGAAGCATCGGGATGAATTATAGATAAAAAATGGCTAAAATCATTTAGATTGGAAATCCAAGATGGCCACGATGGCAGCCATCTTGAAAATATATTTTTCACTTCTTCTCCTGAACCCAAAGGCTTATTGACTTTAAACTCAGTAGGAAGCATCGGGTGACCTGTAGATCAAAAAAAGACATAGATCAAAAAAAGCTAAAGTTGTCCCTTTCGGAAATCCAAGATGGCCACCATGACAGCCATCTTGAAAATCTATTTTTCGCTTCTTCTCCTGAACTGCAAGGCTAATTGACTCGAAACTTGGTAGGAAGCATTAGAGTGACTTGTAGATTTAAAATAGCTTAAATTGTTCGGATCGGAAATCCAAGATGGCGGCCATCTTGAAACTCTTTTTTTCGCTTATTTTCCTGAACCAAAGGGCCAACTGATTTGAAACTTGGTAGGAAGCATTGGGATGACTTGTACATCAAAAATAGCTAAAATCATACCGATGAAATCCAAGATGGCGGCCATCTTGAAAATCTGTTTTTCGCTTCTTCTTCTGAACTGAAAGGCCAGTTGACTCGAAACTTGGTAGGAAGCATTGGGGTGACTTGTAAATCAAAAATAGCTCAAATCTTCCGATAGGAAATCCCAAATTGCGGCCATGGTGGCCATCTTGAAAATCTGTTTTGAACTTTTTCTCCGGAACCGAAAGGGCAATTGACTCAAAGTTCATTGGAAGTATTGAGGTGACTTGTAGATCAACAGTAGCTAAAATCATTCTGATTGGAAATCCAAGATGGCTGCCATCTTGTTTATGTTTATTATATTTCCCTGCCACTGTGCTGTTTACATGTATAAAATCATGATTTTTCAGAAACCACATAGCCAATTGCCACCAAATTTCACATTGATCCTACTGTTGAAATGTGATTGAGAGTTTGTTCAAATGATCACGCTCCATTAACTGTCATGCCATAAATATTCTTCTTCAAAATTAAGAATTGCTTAAATGATGATCTTTTCATTAGTTGCGATGACAGGATTTGAAAAATGTTGCATAACATCTGCATATCTGCAGTGGCTGTGTCACTCAGGTGAGGGACCCGTGGCTTGTGGGCCTCTTGTTTGACTTAGTTTTTGTTGTTCATTTCCGCTCAATAACTTTTGAAGGGATGCATTGATTTCATTCAAACTTTGCAGAACTTAATGTCACTGAAAAATACAGGTTAAGCTAGATATTGGTAATCATCTGCCAAATTTTGGCTGAGTTATGGCCCTTTTTTGACTTAGTTTTTGTTGGTGTGATAATATTGGTTTCCGATCAATAACTTTTGCAGGGATGCAATGGTTTTATTGAAAGTTTGCAGAAGGATATATCATTATAAAATACAGGTCAAGTTCAATATTAGTTACCAGTCCGCAAAATTTTGGTTGAGATATGGCCCTTTTTTGACTTAGTTTTTGTTGGTGTGTTGATATTGGTTTCCACTCAATAACTTTTGCAGGAATGCATTGATTTTATTGAAAGTTTGCAAAAGGATATATTATTGTAAAATACATCCCCTTACCAAGGGAAATCACTGCAAGTTTACCATACAATCCCATTTAAAACTTAACATGTGAAACTAGCTATGATCTATCAAGATAAAACAACCACTGCTGCATGCAGAGATTGTGTTATGGTTATCTCCTTATGCAGCACAATTGTTCCTCTGGACAAACCAGCAGCATTCTGAACAAGAGTGAATTCCCCTGGTAAATATAATCATAAGCATTTAGGATGGTTGCAAGATCATAAGAAAGAGTTTTTCTTTTCATCCAGCATGCAGTCATATGAATTGGACACCCTGTAAATGGAGAAAAAATTAAACTCCTCCTCCCCCCCCACCCCCACCCCCTCCCCCACCTTTTTTGAACATGAACTTACAACTGTCTTATTAGCTCACCTGGAGCTTTGCTCTAGGTCAGCTTATGCAATGGCCTGTTGTCCGTCCGTCCTTCGTTAGCTTTTCACATTTTCGACATCTCCTCCAGAACCATAAGTTGGATTGAGCTGAAACTTAGTAGGAGGCATTGTGGCAACATGGAGATTCAATATTGCTAAAATCTTTCCATTCCAATATCCAAGATGGCCGCCACGGCAGCCGTCTTGAAATTCTTCAAACGACATCTCCTCCCAAACTCTGTCTGATTGAGCTGAAACTTGATGGGAGGCATCACAGTGACACAGAGATTCAAAATTGCTAAAATCATTCTGTTCCGGTATCCAAAATGGCTGCCAGGGCCGCCTTCTTGAAATTCTTCAAAAGACATCTCCTCCTAAACCCTAGGTTCCATTGAGCTGAAACTTGATGGGAGTCATCACAGTGGCAAAGAGATTCAAAATTGCTAAAATCGTTCTGTTCTGATATACAAGATGGCCACCAGGGCGGCCATCTTGAAATTCTTCAAATGACACCTCCTCCTAAACCCAAAGTCCGATTAAGCTGAAACTTGATGGGAGGCATCACAGTGACACAAAGATTTAAAATTGCTAAAATCGTTCCATTCTGATATCCAAGATGGCCCCCACGGCGGCCATCTTGAAATTCTTCAAACGACATCTCCTCCCAAACCCTAAATCCGATTGAGCTGAAACTTGATGGGAGGCATCACAGTGACACAGAGATTCAGGATTGCTAAAATCGTTCCATTCCAATATCCAAGGTGGCCGCCACAGAAATTCTTCAAACGACATCTCCCAAAGCTTAAGTCAGATTGAGTCTGAACTAGATGGGAGGCATCACAATGACAGTTGTCAGAGATTCAGAATTGCTAAAATTGTTCTGTTCCGATATCCTAGATGGCCACCACTGCGGCCATCTTGAAATTCTTCAAACGACATCTCCTCCCAAATCGTAAGTTGGATTGAGCCAAAACTTGATGGGAAGCATCACAGTGACACAGAGATTCAGAATTGCTAAAATTGTTCCGTTCCGATAAGGCAGCCATCTTGAAATTCTTCAAACGATATCTCCTCCAAAACCATATGTCAGATTGAGCCGAAACTTTATGGGAGGCATTGTAGCGACATAGAGAGTCAGAATTGCTAAGATTGTTCCGTTCTGATATCCAAGATGGCCGCCATGGCCATCTTGAAATTCTTCAAACGATATCTCCTCCCAAACCAAAAGTTGGATTGAGCCAAAACTTGATAAGAAGCATCACAGTGACACAGAGATTCAGAATTGCTAAAATCGTTACGTTCAGATATCCCAAGATGACCGCCATGGCGGCCATCTTGAAATTCTTCAAATGACATCTAATCCCAAACAATAAGTCAGATTGAACTGAACCTTGATGGGAGGCTTTAGAGAGTTATAAAGACTCAGGATTTGCTAAAATTATTCTTTTCCCATATCCAAGATGGACGCCATCTTGAAATTCTTCAGATGATTGGATTGAGCCAAAACTTGATGGGAAGCATCACAATGACACAGAGATTCAGAATTGCTAAAATCCTTCTGTTCAGATATCCAAGATGGCCACCATGGTGGCCATCTTGAAATTCTTCAAACGACATCTCCTCCCAAACCATAGGTCTGATTGAGTCAAAACTGGATTGGAGGCATAGAAGCGACATAGAGATTCAGAATTGCTAAAATTATCAGCCTTCTTGAAAATCTTCGAACAACATCTCTGGCAGCATGGAGATTTAGAATTGCTAGATTCCGTTCTGATATCCAAGATGGCCACCATGGCAGCCATCTTGAAAAATCTTGAAATCACATCTGCTACCAAAGGGTAAGTCTGATTGAGCGTAAACATGATGGGAGGCATTGGGATGATATGGAAATTCAGAATTGCTAAAATCCTTCTGTTCAAGATGGCCACCATCTTGAAATTCTTCAAATCATGTCTCCTCCTAAACAGTAAGTCAGGTTGAGCCGAAACTTGATGGGAGGCATCGGGGTGAAATGGAGATTCAGAATTGCTGAATCATTCAGTTCCAGTATCCAAGATGACGGCCATTGTGGCAGTCTTGAAACTCTTCAAACAACATCAAACAATATCAGATTCTGAATTGCTAAAGGCAATCTGATCTGATAGCCAAGATGGCCACCATGGCACAGTGTAACATAACATAATCAGCCTAATCCAGCTGAGCGATTTCTGGCCCACTTGGGCCTCTAATTGTTGTATTTGTCATCCGCAACGGGCTTATTGTTGTATTGGTCTACCTAACCTAATACAATGTACATTTAATTATAGCCTTTATTATGAAATACATGTACAGTTGACTCTCGTTATCTCGACCCCTCTTATCTCGATCCTATCACTTATGTCGAATTGATTTCTAAGTCCCGATTATTTTCCCTATGTATTTATTGTATTTCAGCTTCGCGTATGTTGAACTACTTTTATGTCAACACTTCGGCTATCTCGTCCATCATTTTCAGTCCCTGAATATATTTTTCACAGTTTTTACTACATTGTATCTCGAACTCGGACCATGACGAAGGAAAAAAAAATGTAAGATGCGGCGCCACCGGTCTCTCAGTTAATCATAATAGGCCATTGATAAATCAATATTTTAATTTTCTCCTTTGTCCAGGTAATTACAAACAACCCAAACAGTGTCTAAAATCTGTAATTATGAAATCACGTGTGTGTCCAGTCGGGTTTGACATGCGGCGCTCAACACCGTCTTGTGTCATTGATTTGTAAGATAAAAAGCGGCTCAGAATAGTGTTATGGAAGATTAATTAACGAAGTTTCTTTAATTTATTGTTTAGATATGCTCTTCACTATTGAGTACTGTCCATCTGAATGATATAGCGTCTTCAAGAAAAGCCAGTGCCGGACAGGTTCTGACTCAGATCAGCCTGTATTGATCAGGCTAGCTAAGTCTGAATCTTCGCTTGTTACTCTTTGGTCAGGCGGTGCTCTTTGGTAAGCCCAGATAAGGCTCAACCAGTCAACTCTTTATCGAGTCATCTGTGCGAAGGGAGCTAATCTAAACCAGTTCATAACATATAGCTAACACAACCCGGAAACCAGTAATTTATTTATAGCTCATATGGAAATCCAAATTTGCAGGAGTATTAAAAGACAACAAGAGACGTTTGAAATTTATTATTATTAACATTTATTGATGATATTATTCCAAGAGAACAATTGCATCTCCTAAAACAAACAGTAACAATGCAAACTGAAGTACGCGTAAATTATTTAAATTGCCATATACATGTGCCTTCCAAGCACGTTTTGGCGAACAGAGAGGCAAACAGTCGTCATACCTATGACGTCACAATTTGGTTGTCTCGAACTACTGATAACTCAAAATTTTTATCAGGTCCCGTGAAGTTCGAGAGTCGACTGTATTTTTAATAATGTTCAAATGCACTTTATGAGGATCCTGCTTTGGGACTGAGATGAGTTCTGTATTCATAAGGGCCTTACTTGGAGGTCGAGTGAGACTCGTCCAAATTCAGTATACTTGAAATTGCTGTCCCACGGATGGACTCTGTAAAGATGCAAAACAGCATTATTTAATGTGCTGGAAAACAGCATTTATATTAAGCGTTAAACGTTACGTAACGTTTGTTACGTGTGGTTTCTGCATTAAACGTCATCATTTATTGTTGTTTTCAATATGTTTTTCTGATGATCAGCATTAGCTGTGGAAGTGCTCACAAAAAATTAAACAACAAAATTTACTCTACTTCTGTTCATTGTCTCTAATTTGATATTTTTACTATATATAATATTGAGTGGGGTTGGCAGGGGGGATGGGGGTAGGTGCCTCATTTTAGAAAATCAAATAAAATAGAAGCAATTCTTTCATATTGAGCCAGAATATTTTTTATACGCCCATTTGAAAAAACTGACATATTATGCATGGTGCTGTCCGTCCATCCATCAACAGTCTTGTATGCTCCAAAACTCGGTTACCGTTCAGGATATCTTCATGCAATTTTAAAGGAATATGTATTAGGTCAGGATGATGTGTAGTGCACAAAAATGATTTCTTAGTTTCCGAGTTGAATAATTTTTTTCCAAACATTCTTGTATGCACCATAACTCAGTAACAGTTAGGGATATCTTCATGCAACTTTATTTATAGGAACATGTATTAGGTCACAACAATGTGTTGTGCACAAGAATGATTGTTCCCCCTTTCTTTTTTTCCAAGTTATGCCCCTTTGATTAATTTTTCCAAACATTCTTGTACAATCCATAATTCAGTAACAATTTAGAATATCTTCATGCAATTTTATAGAAATATGTATTAGGTCAGGACGATGTGTCACACACAAGAATGATTGTTCTCCCATTCTTAGTTTCCAAGTTATGCCTCTTTGATAATTTTTTTCCAGAATTGTTGTATGTGACATAACTCAGTAACCATTAGGGATACCTTCATGCAACTTTATAAGAATATGTATTAGGTCAAGATGATGTGTCAGGCACAAGAATGATTGTTCCCCCTTTCTTAGTTTCCAAGTTATGCCTCTTTGATTATTTTTTTAAACAATCTTGTAAGTGCCATAACTCAGTAACTGTTCAGGATATCTTCATGCAATTTTATAGGAACATGTATTACATGAGGAAAATGAGTCAGGTACAAGAATGACTACTCCCCCTTTTCTAGTTTCCAAGTTATGGCCCTTTGTTTATTTTTTCCAAACATTCTTGTATGCACCATAACTCAGTAACGGTTGGGGATATCCATACAATTCAATGTCAGCATACATCACCTCAAGATATTATAAGCCTTATTTGAGCGGTTCACCGCGAGATCGACCTTCAAAAGAAAGACAACTAGGAAAAAAAAATTGTTTGAAACAGACTATAGCTCGTCCTAGTTGTCCCCCCTACCAAGCGTCCTGTTTCTAGGTGACCAAGGTCGGGTACCAGTTATGCACTGGTTCCCTTCCGTCCACGCCACCGTAAGCAACCAATCAGGACGCGCCAGGTATATTCCCGCCAAAGCACGCACCAAGCGTGCGGCACGCCTAACACATGCGGTAGACATTGTTACTATAAAGGGTAGACGCAAGGTAGAAAACATCACTATTTTTTGGTCGCTTGCGAGGTCAGCACCTTCTGTATAGATTACGACGTTTGGATTTGGAAAGAAGTATTTTTCGCTAACAGATAAGTCTGTATCTTTATTTTCACTAAAGCTTTTCTTTGTAGCCCATATCAGTAGTAAGATGTTGTGCATTAATTGCAAGCAAACTAAACTTCCGGCAGACAGCCATGTTTTATGCGTTAGATGTTGCGGGTGTTCGCAGCTATCTCCTTGTGCCAGGTCTGCCAGTTGGGCTTCAGAGATCTGGGAAGAATTATCCCACTTCCCCTCTTATGTATCTTCTGGTCGGGAGCGGGCTCAGGGATTCCCTTCTAGTACTCTGGTGAATAATTTTCAATTGAACTCTGGGCCTGCTCCAGATTTGGAAAACAGACGTAGGGGACCCCAGGTCGCCGTTACCGTCACTGGTAATGAATGCTTGACTAGGGGACCTCGCCCCGCCCCCAGCGATGCTTCCCGACGGAAGGCAACGCAGGGGGCGCTGGCGAACCCCTGTTCCGGCGGAAATTCCGAACCTAGGTACCTGCCGGGTTATCGTACACCTTATAGGTATGTTAACTCGGCGGCCTTTAATACGGCGGGCAGATTCCCAAGTAATGTTACTGTACCTTCCTCTCAATTTTCTTGGCAGGAAGGCGCAGATCAGGGGGCCTTTTATTGGCCATATTTTTATCCCTGGGGTTCTTGGGGTGGCTTTAGTGGGTATGATTATTACCCCAACTTATATTTGCCCTGTCCCGAAGCCATTCCAAGCTCGTCCAGTTCAATTACTAAGACTGTTTCCCAGGAGAATGGTTCTCTCCCTTTAGTTGCTGGCATTCGTACCACACCAAATATCCAGGTTACAGGATCTGTTTCTCATACTACTCCTGCGGTGAGTTCATTTAGGAATCCAAAACCTATTCAAAGTGGTATGGCCAAAGTATCTCTTTCCACTGTGCCTACTATTAGTAAGGCTTCTCAACATAATAATACTAGAGCCATTCCGACTTGTTCGGGTATTATTTTTCAGGAAGGTTCATTTTCAGATTCCTTAATAGCGGAACCAGTTATTGGTACTACCAACTTGGGTAGAAGTAGAAATAGTAAGAATAGACTGGGTACCTCCTCCACATCATCTGCTCTTCCTTCAGTCAGGGTAAGTCATAATGTTAATGAAGCCTTCGGGCATTTGTATACGGAGGTACAGAATAGCAGCAGGGTTCCATTGGCTGACTATTCTTATGTAGGCGCACTGGGATCTGTAGAGGACGATGTCCCTATAGGTCCTAGTGTTTCCGCAGTCAGACCTTCTGTGACTATCCCTGCTTTGAGCAGGGATAGTTCTTTAGGTCTTACAGCTACGCCATTGAGGGTAACCAACCCCTCACGTAGCACCCCTGACATTGCCTCAGCCATATCCCAGGCAGTATTGAGGACTCTATCAGGGTTGGGCAACTTGGCTTCGTCAGTGGATCTCCCTTCTGTTGCTGAAGAAGGGGAGGGGCAAACTTTCACGGGTCAGTCTGGATCCACTGGCAATGGTCGCGACCATGTTCGGACCATTAGCCAAGACCCCCGGGCTCCATATCATGAATGTGATTATGTCCCGGACCAGGCTCTGTCAGAGAGTTCATTAAGTCCTTCTCAAAAGAGCCAGTCTCATGAGCCTGCCACAAACTACCATGAGACACTGGAGGAAGTTTACTCCCTTTTGGGAGACCTTTGCCCCAAGGCTGACCAAACTCAAGACAGTGCGCGAGTCCAATCCCTGCTTGAGTCTATTTTGGACCAGCCTACTTCCTCCAGGTCAACACTTCCACAATCCTCAACAGTGAATCAGTTGATGGGGAAGCTGTTTGACAACACCGCAGAGGCTAGAAACAATCCAAACTGGCATGTACCTAAGAAAACAATTGATTACCTTACTCGACCTCATTCTTACGCTTGTCATACGGAATTTTGGCCGAGTAAGATACCCACCCTTGATGCCGACGCTGGCAGGCTAGGCATCTCAGTGGGCAGATTCGCCTCTTTACCAGTGGCTCATTTAGAGTACCTGGAGCGGTTAGCAAGGAGAGCGGTGGCCATCAGTTCACATTGTGATTTTTTTGGTTCGGCTGCATTTCAGGCCCTCTGCGCAGAACATGTTGACCCGGATGTTCTGCGTAGTCTACTTCTAGCAGTGAACCGCTCTGCTAAGCACATCATGGCCCTAGGCCTATCTATGTCTGCTGTACTACTGCATCAGCGCCGTAACGCTGCTCTAAATACATCTAATTTACTTTTATCTCATAACAAGGACAGTCTTAGAGCAGCTCCTCTGAATTCTTCCTCTCTTTTTGGGGGTAAAATAGAGGAAGTTTTCAGAGCTAATCTAGACGATAGACATCATTCCCTCCTGAGAGCAAATTATTCAGGAGTATCGGCCAATAGAAAGAGACCTTCCTCCTCTTCTTTTAATTCAAATCCAGCGAAGAAGTCTAGGTGGGAACCAAAAGCTAGCCGGGTTCCCACCTCCACTTCTTCGTCTGCTGTCTCTTTCAATCGGTTTCGATCCACCAGAGGGGGCCGTGGTGGATCATCTTCTTTCAGGAGGGGCCCTGCTAGGAGGAGTAAATGACATCATCAGGGCCCTTCCATCTGCACCTCATCCCTCTCTTCCGGTGGGAGCTCGTTTGTTAAGTTTTGTGGAGGCTTGGTCAGCCATAACTCAGGATTCCTGGGCCCTTTCTATTCTCCGGAAGGGCTACAGGATTCCTTTTGCAAGGGAACCTCCACTATCGTTGTCTCCAATTCTGTTCCCTGTAGCTCATCAACATTTAAATCACTTGAGGGAGGAGGTGCAGATTCTACTGGAAAAGAAGGCTGTGGAAATTGTGAGAGATACTTCCTCTCCGGGTTTCTACAGCCGGATTTTCTTAGTGAAGAAGAAAACCGGCCGTTATCGTCTTATCATAGACCTATCATCGCTAAACAAAATGATGAAGGTAGATCACTTTCAGATGGAAACTGCGGCCTCCATTCGGAGAGCTATTCCTCCAGGGGCTTGGGCGGTTTCTATAGACCTTATGGACGCATACCTCCATATTCCTATTCATCCAGCGTCTCGCAAGTACCTGAGATTTTCCCTAGAAGGCACTATATACCAATTTCGGGCGCTTCCATTCGGAATCTCAACAGCGCCTTTCGTTTTTACAAACTTGATGGAGATTGTGGCGGGACATATTCGATCTCTAGGACCCAACATTCACCAATATTTCGACGATTGGCTTGTCCATCGTCTTTCACAGGAGTCCCTACTGTCCGACCTTTCACTAGCTTGGGAAATCATTACAAGTCTGGGTCTAATACCAAATCCCCTGAAATCAGACCTAGTTCCATCTCAGGACTTCGTGTATGTAGGAATGAGGTTCCTGACTCACATTGGCATTGTCAGAGTGCCAGAAGAGAGAGTCAACAAAATTCTTGTCCTGCTATTTCGGGTTCTACAGGCTCAATTCATTACCGCCCGAGAATTTTTGTCCATGTTGGGATCACTCAATGCAGCAGCAGATTTAATTCAGTTAGGTCGCCTTCATATGAGACCTCTTCAGTTCCATCTTCTGGCCAATTGGAAACCTCACCGCGACAGTTTGGTCCAATCTATACCAATATCCCATTCATGTCGTGTAGCAATCAAATGGTGGATGAATCCTTCCATTTATGTGGCTGGAATTCCCCTTGTTATACCAACCCCAGATTTCCATCTGTTTTCAGATGCCAGCCATTCGGGCTGGGGCGCTCATTTAGAACCCCTAGGTCTAGAGGTTCAGGGACTGTGGGATATTGCTTCCCAAGACCTTCACATCAACAATTTGGAGTTACGAGCAGTTTTCCTAGCACTCCAACATTTTCAGAGTCACATTTACAATTCATGCGTGATGGTAGCATCAGACAATTCATCAGTAGTGGCTTACCTCAAGAAACAAGGGGGGACCCACTCTCCATCTCTGTGCATGCTAGTTTGGGATCTTCTTTACTGGTGTCATCATCGGAATATTCACATTCAAGTCAGGCATATTCCAGGGAAATTGAATGTTTTGGCAGACAGCCTGTCTCGCCCAGACCGAATTCTCCCCACCGAATGGTCTCTAGATCGGGAGATAGCTCACCAAATTTTCAGTCTTTGGGGTACTCCTCAGTTAGATCTTTTCGCCACCAGATTAAACCATCTTCTGCCCCTGTTCGTTTCTCCAGTACCGGACCACAGGGCTTGTGCAGTGGATGCTATGTCACTAGAATGGAAAAACCTATTCGCATACGCATTTCCTCCATTCAAACTTGTTCCCCTGGTTCTAAACAAGATAAGGGATTCCAACAGTCGGTTCATTCTCATAGCCCCGTGTTGGCCTCAGAGGAGCTGGTTTTCAGTCATTCTGAGTCTCATAATAGACTTTCCCAGGGAACTTCCGGTTCATCGGGGTTTGGTATCACAACATCAGGGAAAAGTACTCCATCAGAATCCAGCTATGTTGCATCTTCACGCTTGGAAGTTGTCAGGAGTCAAATCAGAGGTAGACACATTTCTGAATTCGCTACCCAGTGTATCTCTCAATCCCGCAGAGAGTCTACGCTCAAGGTCTACTCTGCGAGGTGGAAGATATTCTCGGATTGGTGTTTGCAAAGGGAAGTTAATCCTGTCGATCCCGCTTTAAATGATTTGGTAGATTTTTTTTGCTACCTTTTTGACACCCTGAAATTATCGGTAGCTTCTATTAAAGGCTACCGCTCCGCCATTTCAAATACACTGAAATTTTCCAAATCAGCAGACTGTACGGCGGACCCAATCATTTCAGATCTTATTAAAGGTTTTTCCCTGAGAAAACCGGTTTCCAGATCTCTTACGCCCAAATGGAATTTGACTTGTGTTCTTTGGTCTCTTAATAAAGCTCCTTATGAACCGCTAAAGACTGCTGACATCAAATACATCACGCTTAAAGCAGTGTTTCTTCTTACTTTTGCGGCTGCTAGAAGAAGAAGTGAGATTCATGCTCTGTCAATTGAGGAAGGCTGTTTTAGGTATGACCGCAACTCGGATTCCATTACCCTCCTCACACAACCTGGGTTTTTAGCAAAAAACCAGCTTCCAGAGTCATTACCAGAACCTATTGTTATTCCAGGTCTTTCTCAGTTTTGTGGTTCTGATACGGATGATAGGCTTTTGTGTCCGGTCAGAGCTCTTAGAGCTTATTTGTCCAGAGTGAAAGCTAAGAGATTGGGAAGGAAGAGACTGTTTTTACCACTGAAGGGCTCTAAAGATATTTCACCTTCCACTATTTCTCGTTGGATCTGTGACGTTATCAAACTAGCTTATGCAGATTTATCATCTTCGGATCTGTCATTCATGAAAATCTCAGCTCATGAAGTTAGAGCTTTGTCTTCGTCTTGGGCTTATTGGAATTCTGTCGCCCTTGAGGATGTGGTAAGGGCTGCATATTGGCGTTCAAATAGTACCTTTTCTTCATTTTACCTTAGAGATTTGGCCCCAATTAGGCAGGATACATCGTCATTGGGACCTCTCGTGGCGGCGCAGTCTATTACTGGCTGCCATCGTTCTGTATCTTAAGTCTCTTCACAGTATTTTAAGCCTGCTTGAATCCGGTGTGAAACTTTTCTTCAAAGGGTCTGTCTTTTTCTTCTCCATCAATGGATATTGGATTTCGACCCGCAAGCATACCTACAATGTAAATATATTCCCCTAAAAAATACTATGAATTACCAGGGGACTGCTGAACTTCACCGGATTCCAACATGGGTGAGTAGAGATTTATACTATTTTTATTATTACCTACCCACCTATGCTTATTATTCAGGCTTATAATATCTTGAGGTGATGTATGCTGACATTGAAATGAAATTTTTAAAGTAAAATTAATTTCAATTAAAGCATACTCACCTCAAGATATTATCAAATGTCCCTCCTCCCACCCCGCTTTCATTGTTAAATTTTATTGCTCCCAAAAAATAGGGATGTTTTCTACCTTGCGTCTACCCTTTATAGTAACAATGTCTACCGCATGTGTTAGGCGTGCCGCACGCTTGGTGCGTGCTTTGGCGGGAATATACCTGGCGCGTCCTGATTGGTTGCTTACGGTGGCGTGGACGGAAGGGAACCAGTGCATAACTGGTACCCGACCTTGGTCACCTAGAAACAGGACGCTTGGTAGGGGGGACAACTAGGACGAGCTATAGTCTGTTTCAAACAATTTTTTTTTCCTAGTTGTCTTTCTTTTGAAGGTCGATCTCGCGGTGAACCGCTCAAATAAGGCTTATAATATCTTGAGGTGAGTATGCTTTAATTGAAATTAATTTTACTTTAAAAATTTCATTTTTATAGGAATATGTATTAGGTCAGGATGATGTGTCGCATACAATAATGATTGCTCCCTCTTTCTAGTTACCAGAGGTCGTAGCTCTTAATTATTATTCCATAACTACCCATAAGCAGATTAATTGTTTAGGCTATTCTCATTCAATCCATAATGCCATAACCCTTTGAAATATTTTAATGAAGTTTTGTAGGAATGTATATAATAATGGGGCAATGTATAATGAGCAAGAACCACAACTCTGGCTTACTTAATGTGCTAAATTCTTTGCCCTATAATTAAATTTTCTTTTCCTTCTCAAATTCCTCAACCATTTTAAAATGTTTAATGAAACTTAATGGTGGTGTGTATATTGCCAAGGTAATACATAAGAACCAAGAATGGTAACTCTAGTGTACTTAGTTTATAAATTATTTCCCTTGTTTGACTTATGCATTTCTCAACATTTGTGCCACTTCATCCTGGAAGCTTTTTTTTTATTTATACTAACAGTATTTAATATGTTGATTGTTTTAATATTGGTGCAATCATTGATTACAGAGTTGCTATTCCTGTTTGTCTGCCTGTTCATCTTTCAGCCATACACATGTAGCTATACATTGGTTATAATTCCCTTAAAAATGTTGGCCCCCACTGTCTTAACAAACTGGTATATAATGCTCCACTTGCAAAAGTTCTTGTTTTTTGTTTTGTTTTTTGTTTTGTTTTTTGAGACCATAATATTTTTTAATACCCACTTCAGAACCAGTTTTTTTTTTTTTTGCATATCAGCAATCATAATATTGTGTGTGTGTGTGTGGAGGTTGGGGGGGGGGGGGATGGTTGGAGGGGAAACAAAAAAAAAAACAGCCCCCACCTCCCCCCACCCACTCCCCACAAGATCTTCAAATGGGTGGTCCCTTAAACTTGACTGACTCCTGGCATGATGGACAAGTAGACGTGTCCACTAAACGTTGCCTTATTGTTAATGATTGGCCGAAATTTCAGATGCTGACCTACTGCAGGTAGGCTATTGTTGACAACCGTGCCATTAATTATTTAGGGAATATTGTGTTGGTAATATTGCACATTTGGTTTCGCCATTTTTTCAATAAGGAGATTAAATAAGGGAATGGTACATTTGACATTAAAGTTCATTACCAGTATCACAGAACGAAAAATGTGGATTTGTAGACATAATGTTCAGGTTTCTCTATGGGATGGATTATGATTTCTTCGTGCCATTCCTCAAAGATGTCATTCCACAGTTGATTCATTTGGATACCTTAAGAATATGTTTCCAATATATTGGACACATATTCTTAAGGTATCCAAATTGGGTTACCCTCTTCCCCCCCCCACCCCCCCCACTCCCATCTCCCACCACCCCACTTTGAACAATCAAACCTACAGAGTGGGTCTTACCCCCCATTATCGGTATTATTAGTTAAGTTACTCTTTTTACATGTTATACATTTAGAATATTATAATTACTGTCATCAGAACTTAAATCAGTTTTTCATTTTCAGTGGTCTGTGTTTTGTTTCTTCAGCGTCATTCTGTATTCAAAACCAAGACCATAATGTACTTAACGATATAGATTAGTTTGATCAGGGGCTTCACTATCTGCCAAACCTGGCATCATCATGGAATCGCTAAGTCTGTCAAGGAATATACAACCAGCGGAGACCAAGTGCAACCTGCTACGGTTGTTAAGCCACAGTTTTCAATATTAATTCTGTCTCGTGTTTTTGTAATGCTAACCTGATCACAAGCAAAATTTTCTTTAGTATAATTTTTCCGAGAAAAAATGGGTAGACTAACCATAAAGCTAAATGTATATATCCTCTAAAAATAAATAAATAAATTAATTAATTAATTAATTAACCGGTAATAAATAAATAAGAGGCTTGACATTCCATTTGAACCATCTGAAACGTCAAACCTTATTTTTTGTCTAAAAAAAAACAAACATACAAAAACTAAATAAATAAATAAATATAAGAAAAAATCATCTGCTGAAGTTGCTACTAGCGCTTTAAAGGATAATATATTAATAATGTAAACTACCCTATTTTCCCTCAATATCAGCAAATGGTACATACCAGATCAAATGTTTCCTATAGATTAGTTTGATTAGGTCTTCACTATCCGCCATTCAGCTGAAACATTTAATTCGAATTGATTTATTCAAAGTTCATAAGTGCTGTACCAAAGAAATTAATGTCCAAATAAGTAAGGTAATAATGGTAGTCTGTCTTTCATGGCTATTGGTAAATGATCTGTAAGGCCGTCACTGCTGACGCTTTCATAAGTGGGTTAGTCTTTCAGTACATAGGCAAGGAACAGCAAAGATCCTGCTTTTTGTCTGTATGCATATAGGCAAGTAGTTTGTGTCTTTGTTATGTTCGATTTTATGAATATCTCGGCATTTTGGCGGTATTTTTTATGCTGAGAAATAATAATACAAATGATAATAAATACTTCGAATTTTAAATTCCAGGCGCTTTTTTTCTTTTTTTTTTTCCTCTTATGGTGGTAAGCAAAGAAAAAAAAAGTTGAGACAGGAAGACCATCCAGGGTTTTAACCAGAAATAATTATATGCACCACTTCGCATATCCACGCTTATGCAGATTAAGTCTTTAAAAGTCGCCCATTCAGTAGAAGCAAAGAATTAAGTACACGGTCACAGTTAAATAAAAATAGCACAGCTGATGTGGGAAGCTCGTATCCCAGCTCGGCAACATTACTTTGGTCGCAATTGATTATGAAATCATTTTTATGGTCATTGTCCCCCTTCTGGGCAGTCGTCAGTACTGGTGAAAGAATGTGCACAAATACTGATTAATCGCTTAGAGGACTAAGCCTGTGTGGTAAAAGTACGAGTAGGGTAACTGACCCGCTCGACATGACCTTTACAGCATTGACTTGGCCGTAAAACTCTAACTCAGCTTCAAATTCGGAAGTTCAGAGGTGCCGTTTTACATGAACTGAATAAGTAAATCCCACAAGATCTAGATAAAATCGCATAAGAGACTATTTCACCATGTTTCACATTTAAAACCAGTGTTTTGAGTAGAGGTTTTACGGCCCAGTCAACCTAATGGGGTCATGTCCAGCGCGGTCAGTTTACCTAACCACACTTTTACTGGGCAGGCTTAGTCCTCTAAGCAGTTAAAAACAGTATTGTGCACATTCTTTTGCCAGAAACTGACAACTGCCCTTCTTGAATCAGCGGAAGGGAGAAAATGACCATAGAAAATATTTCACGATCAATCTCCACGAAAGAATGTTGCCGACCTCGGTGGGGGTTGAACCCACGACCTCCTGGTCTCCAGTCAGACGGCGCATCCAACTGAGCCACAGAGGCCGGCATTAAAACGAGTGTATTTGTTTTGCAATGAATATTTTGTTTCAAATTCAAATTGCTTCAAAGCCATCTCGTAAATAATGAAGAAGGTGGAGTCTGTGAATGACAAGTACATTATCTGACAACCCTAATGATTCCTGCCCATATACCCGTTGAACCATACTGCCAGGATGTTTGAAGCTATGGCAAGCAGCTTCTTTATGTCTGGATTAAGCTGTCAGTTTTGATTGCAAAGCTTGTTCAGCACATTTTACATTCTTGACAGGTTTGTCATTCAGTGAATTGATGAAAGTAACCATATTGCTAAACTGCTGGTTGTGTGGTTGTATGTCTTATTTTATTTGATTGACACGCACAAGTTCAGGCGAGCTATCCTGTCTGGTGACAGGTCTTATTTAATCGGCCGGGCCTCTGTGGCTCAATTGGACGCAGGTTGGGCTGGTCACGGATCAGGAGGTCTGCGTTTGATCCCCAAGGGGTCCGGTAACATTCTTTCATGGAGATTGATCATAATATATTTTCTATGGTCATTTTATCCCTTCCGCTGATTTAAGAAGGGCAGTTGTCAGTTTTTGGTGTAAGACTGTGCACAAGTACTGGTTAACCTTTAGAAGACTAAGCCTGCCCAGGAAAAGTGTGGTTAAGTAAATTGACCTTCTCAACATGACCCTTGTGGGTTGACTGGGTGGTAAAACCTCAACTAAATCAACTAAAAAAAAATATATATATATTTTTTTTTATGGCTAAATAACAAAAACTATTTTAGAATTATCACCAGATACTTCTCGTTGTCAAGTTATCTATTTGTTATTTTGTTGTTTTTTTTTGTTTTGTTTTTTCAGAATATAAAAAGTAAGGTTATAATACTGTAAATAGCTGAGGTGTCAGTCTTTAATACTTTCTGTTGTTTTACAGTGGAAGACTTAGAAAGGAATGATGGGTCCAATGAAAAACCGTACTATATGTCAAAGAAACTAATGAAGATCCTTGGGAAAAAGAACAAAGAGTCAGCAGGCGACAAATAATACTTCCTCTACAAACTATGAGAATGAGCCCAGGAACACAGAAATACACAGGACTTAGTGAAATGTATGGTGACATGAAAGGGTCAAAATCTTTCATTATTGATGCTTCATAATGATGAAATAAGTGCAGCCATCCATTTAGTTTGATCAGGTCCTAAAGTCAATTTTAACCATTACAAGATATGAGCTGAGGAACAGTGAATGAAATAAATAGCACTTTCTAACATGTCTAGTGTACTGAAAGGGTCAACACCCTTCATATTGATGCACTGATAAAATATAATTAGTCATCCTTTTATTTGACAAGGGTCTAAAGTCAATTTTTAACCTTTAAAAGATATGGGTGTAGGAAGGCTGAAATATATAGCATGTTGTGACCATGTATCATTACGAAAACACGCCTATTCAAATATATTGAAAATTTCACCTCCAAAAACTGACAATTTTCAGACAAAAAACTCTGATATTTTTCATATTTCTGCTCAAAACATAGATTGTGGGTATTCGTTAGAACCGCCTTGAGGAGGCGGTTCTAACGAGTACCCACAATCTGTATTTTTGAGCAGAAATAAGAAAAATAATGTATACCCCTGTAAACCCCAGTTTTACTATATAAAAGGGGGGTTTAAGGGGGTCAGAATTATATAGGTATGTTTTCGTAATGGTGTACTGAAAGGGTGAAAAGCCTTCCTATTGAGCACTGATAAAATACTAGTACAGCCATCAACTGATCTGACTAGGACCTAACTTGTTTGCCCATCAGGCCCTGCGTAAGGTATATTGATATTTTTCTTATATCACCAAAAAAAAGACATGTTTGTTGAGAAAACTCATAAGAATGAATACCGACAGCATCTGTTTTATTGAAGACAAATGACCATCTAGATACTCATTTTCTCTAGAGCTCTCCCCATAAGCCATTATACCCTGTAGAACTTTAACAGGCAGTAAGCTGCTATTTTGGTTTTGGTAATTAAACAAACTACCAAAATGAATTAAAATGGCCAAACTAAATTAGCCAAAATGGATTATAGATCCCAAATCCCACAAAAAAGTTCAGACTTGGTAGTCAAAAATCACAAATGGTTTGTGAACCAGGAGCACAACTACTTTTGTTTGTTTATTTCTTTTTCTTTTTTGATTAAGGAGAAAATTACTATGCAACACCTATTTTCTGGATAGAATAAGGAAAATATTTTCAGTTTATTGTTTGCTACTCTAAAAGTACTAAAGCTTAATTCTTCTTATTGTAATCTTAGCTCTAGATAATTCACCACATACAACATGCTGTGGATGCTCATTGTAATTGCCACAAGGAGACAGTTTTATTAAGTATCATAAAATCTGTTCCATAGAAAAATAAGAAAAATGTCAATACTGTTTTTTTCATTTAAAAAAAGTGTCTTTAATATCAAAAACTATTGTATTTACCCTAGATATTTGGACTTTTTAACTCCTTACTATAATTGTCCTAATATTTAACTGCACATTCATGTCTAGAAATGCTTGATGAGTGGCAAAGTGCAGACTCTTATCAAATGCTGCAGATGAGGCATCTGATCTTGGTCTTACTGTTTCCTTAGGCCAATATATCTTACGGTAAATACAGTATACTCTGGTTGTAATATATGTTTTATAGTACATTGTCCCGATGTCATTCTCTCCCTTCCACTGATTCAAGAAAGGCAGTTGTCAGTTTCTGGCGAAAGAATGTGCACACTACTGGTTAACCGCTTAGAGAACTAAGCCTGCCCAGTAAATGTGTGTTTAGGTAAACTGACCGTGCTCGACATGACCCCATTGGGTTGACTGGGCCGTAAAACCTCAACACAAAACATTGTCCCGATATAATGACAATCAGGTAATAAAGTATTTACTAATATTTTTCTAAAAGATGTAAACCTGCAAGCAGGCTGGTACCTTATTACTTATAAAGAATATGCAGACTCTGATCAGCCTGTACTTCTGTGCTGTGATCAGAATTAGTCATTTCATATACACATTATATATGTCCTACATAATCTACCATAATTTCCATAAATATTTGGATACTGTGACTTCTTTAAGGTCAGTACCTGCACAGCTTTTGATATAATCTTACTTTTTCTTATCTGAAAAGACTATTTCAAAATGAAATTCAGGTACATTTAGTTTACTATAAAATGTTACTTAGGACTGGCTCATAACATAGGAGAAAATATTTTCAAAAATAAGGTAATCTAAAGGCTTTAAGGACTTTGTGGTAAATTTGTATTTTTAGACATTTTTATATTATGTATATTTTTCATGATGAGAGTGCAAGAGCTTAAATTATTTTCACAAAACTGAAGATCAAAACACTTATTGTAATTAGTTTTGTAGAGAAAATAATTATTAAAACAACAGCCTGGGAATATTAGTAAACTCCTTTGGTTTTTCTTACATTTAATAGCTCAAGTATCAATCTTTAAAGCATTTACTCCTAAAATTTGAAGGAGGTCATATAGAAATCCAGTTGACTAACTGTTTTTGTGTATAAAAATTGCTGGATACAAAGCAAATAGTGCAGACCATGGTCAAACTGCAACATCATGGCTGCATTATTTGCACAGGGTATGTCTGTCTTCATATTTGGAGAAATGCATTTATTTCACCCAATTTCATCCTGTGCATCTGTCAGGATGTTTGATACCTGAATATGTCATATCAGTCAGGCATGTTTAATACTTAGCATGCTGGGTAAAAAATCGGCAGAAAACATTTTGATTTTTTGTGTGTGTATGTGTGTGTTATGTTTTTATTCAGAATATAATATTTCATGCAAATTGTCCCCTTAGGAGACAGTTTGCATGAAATGTAGACATGTTAAGTTTTGATAAATAAAATGAGGGAGACAGTGCAGTGAAGCCAGGTTGGAGAGCACTGAAGGTGCGAAGCCAAGCTAGGAGGATCCAGGGGTATGCTCCCCAGCAAAATTATTTAAGAAACCTGTGTAAAATGGTGCTTTCTGAGAGCTATTTATAACATTTTTGCTCATTTTTTTTTTAAAACCATTCTTAGGTGATTCTGTCCTCCAGCTGTGTCTTTTTCTTCTTAATCACTGTCAATGACTAGGGCTTCATTATACTTCTAGCATTCTGTACTCCAGAAGTAACAAAAGAGATTTATTTATTGAATTAATATGCCATTCTTCTTTTATCTCTCTATTGATGTCGTCATCTCTGCATACGATGTTATATCCTGGAGTCTGAAAAGTCTAGGAAAAAGTTAATAATGGAGCAACAGTCATATGCCTCAAGTAAAAATAAAAGTAATGATAAAACAGCAATATGTTTATTTTATTTTTATTTAGAGCTTCCTTTCACAATAATTAAATAACCTGCATGTTGTGCAGTACGCTTGGAGAGCCCCTCTGTCATTCTTTTCTTTTTTCACCCAGTCATACATTTTCTCGAATTCCGAACTGTAACTGGTGTTGTGACAAGCTTTAGACCCCACTTTTCTTTATTGCAAGCTTGTGACCGAAGTGTTTTACAGGAAGTGATTTTTTTTTTCACCCAGATGCTTATTAAATTGGGGTCGTCCTGATTGGTGGTTCAATCACTTCACCATTTTGATTTAACTTGCCAACAAGAAATAGATTGTTTTATTTCTGGTTTCTCCCTTTTCTAGGATCTTGAGAAGGGTTTACAGTATAGTAACAGTTTTTTGTGGATCAAAGCCTATCGGAGATGCGGATTTTTTTGCCATTTTGGACAACGCTATCCCACAATGCAATAACAGCATCAAGATCCTTTGTTTTTCATGTTAAATTTGCTTTCCCTATTTAATCCAAACGTTTATGCGCTTTCAATAGATATTTGGACTACTTCAGATTGATATTTGGACTACTTTGGAAGGAGATGGCATTTTTCCAATTTACAAGTGTAGCTTTTCAAAAAGTTTCAACCCAAAGTCAGGATTTTCTTTTTTTGGGGGAGATTTCTTTAAAATTTCATGAGATGTGAGAAAAGCTGTTTTTCTGTGACCCACCTGCAATTTTTGGGAGACTTAACATGTCTTGAAATGTCAAACCATATTTTCTTAGAGAAAAAAAAAATTCTTCAGCAAATAGGATTTGACAGTTTATGCAGATCTTTTATAGGAGACAATTTGCATGAAATATCAATCCTATTTTCTTGGGAAAAAAAAGAACAAGAAAAGATATCCATTTGTCATCTACAGAATTTTTCCCGTACCTGAAATGTCCGCAACAGGTCTGGCATATGCTGCGGACATATGCGGACTTCCGCGTAAATCATTGCGGAAGTTGGCGTATGTCCGCAGATGTCCGCTACAAATCCGCAGATGTCCGTGCCTCTGTCAAAGCCTGCGGACTTTTGCGGACATTTTTCCGTATCAGCTGGGGCTATCTTTTTGCGGACGTCCGCAGCTCTATGCAAGTTAGCCTGCGGACGTCCGCAAAAGCTTGTGTAAAATTCTGACTTTGTATTTTTTTGTTGCGGACTTGTGCGGACATTTTGGACTTAGAAAAGATTAGGCATTGAAGAAAACTGCATATGTCCGCAAAAATTCTTGCGGACATCTGCGGACTTCTGAAATATTGTCATACACATTTTGAACAATAAATGGGTAAGAATGTCAGGCAATGTACACACAGTAACCTTACACACACACAAAATAGTACCATTTTAAATTGTAAACAATTAACCAACAGTAATGAAATTTAGGCCTGCACTTTTATTTGGTTCAAATTAATTTACCAGAAAAGTGTTATGGTACACAAATGTAACATTAATTTGACTCAGTTTCATAAATTGCAAAAAATGTATCAATACACTATAAAATTTGAAATTAGGATTCCAAACACTGTGACAGTCAGGATGTATTTTGAAAGCAAAGTAAGTTGGTTTGTTTTTTTCTTAATTGTAAAAATAAACTCACTACTTGTAAAAGACATTGATTGATAAAATGGTACATTATTAAAAAAGAAGAATAATGGCAGAATATCCTGCTTTATTATTCTTACAGTTTCAATGAATTCATTCAGCTATTTTGACTTATATGCAAGTGGCTATAGTACACACACTGGCTATAATACACCAAATCTTTCTTATCCAACCAAACTTTAACTGCACCAAATCTTAATTGTACTGCATCATTATTCAAATTTTGGGTCCCTTCCCAGTAACTTGAACCACATACAAAATGATCAGTTGTATTTGCTTGGAAATCTGTTAAGTTTATAAACAACTAATTATTACATGAAGTCAGAGATGTCTTCAGCAGTAAATCTTAATTGCATGTTCTAATTTT